>CM071925.1:59947169-60547169 GCA_016081115.2 Rehmannia glutinosa
AATTTTATTACCTATATATTAATATATATGTATGTATATGTATATGTTGTATTTTTCTCCTCCTAATCCAAATTTTAAGAATAAAATTTGTTGTAAATCAAACAAGCGCATGATAATTACTTTTAATTTTGAATGAATTATTATGTGAATCTTGATATATATCATAATATTTAAAATAGTGAATAATATATCTTGATTAGGATTTGATGATTTTTAAATATTTAACCATAAAATATTGACGTAGTTTTTTATGCAAATATAATATATTTAAATTTATATATATATATATATATGTGTGTGTGTGTGTGTGTGTGTTTGATAATTCGTTATTTAACTCGCGGGCACTATGATATATCTCTTCCAAAAATCCTATAATATTATATTACTTGCCTATCTCCAAACCCGGTTAGAAATCGCACTTGTTACATAATTGTCCAAAACTCAGGAAAAATTACCAATACCGGTCTCATTAAGGTAAAAACAAAGTGAGGAGTACCTGTTCATCCATCCCCTGCGAATCGTGATCCCTAATTGGCCCCACACTAGAATTGGTCCGCCCCGCACTTTACCTTGTGTAGTGGGTAAAATGTGATTAGTAATGGCTTCAAATTGAAAAGAGGTTTGACACCCTCAGTGTAACTCTCAGGTCAGCCCCTAAAACTCCAAAAATGAAAATAGGGTATCAAAATTTGGAAAATAAAGGAGGAAAAATGTACTAAAAATCCCATTTTTACCCTCAGTACCGAATTCTCTTCACAACCTTCGAGTCTTCTTTGAGATGATCACAATGCTTGCATGTCTCCAAGTAGTCTTCTAAGTATACCTCAAAATCAAAATCCAAACTTAAATTAATGAGGTGAAAGAATAGAGAGCTGATTATATCAAGATATGACTAGGAACAAAATTAACACCTTGTTGAAGCGGGGGGTGTTCAATTTTTGAAGAAATTGGGATAGAATTCTTGAAAGTTTTGTGTTAAGTGTTGAAAAGAAATGAGAAGAAAAGAGTATAGATAGGTAGGAGGATTTTAGAGAGAATGGGAGAATTTGCAAAAGTTAGAGTATGGTGTTGGTGAAATGAATTGAAATTTTTGTGTATAAGGCCTTGTGGTCACCGTGAGAGAGAGAGAGAGAGAGAGGAATTTTTGTTTTTGTGTCAAGTCTTCAAATTATCTCTTGCATGGAGACAATTAGACTAGTCAAATACAGAAAGATGAGTTTGAATGGAATTTAAGAGGAATGAGGGAATGTTGGGGATAGTGGGGGAATGTTGGGAGATTTAATGATATAAAATTGTGGTATAAGATAAAATGTATAAGGTTTGTATTAATGGTATAATTATACACAAGATAAATACATAAGGTGTATGTACAAGAGTTGGATGGTATTTCTACTCCAAAATTATTATCATGGCCGTCACTAGGTATGAAATGTGGCATCCATATATATATATTTTTGTCACAAAATTGATGATAATAGATGAATAATATCAATCTCCAAAATAAATAGTGATTTCCTTGATCACTTATAAGTCTCATGATCACTTTTTCTAAATCAAATTCTTAATTCTATGAGGTATAAGTCTCTAAATTAAATAGTGATTTCCTTGATGAGAGTCAGCCTTTCTACCGTTGCGGAGTAGGTGGTCGCTTCAACAATCAAAAAAGTTTCTGCAGTTCGACCTTCCACAGTGAACTTACAGCTTATCATCTTCTGTGTTGATCGTCCCCTAGTGTATTTGGACAACTCAATGGAATTCCCGACTCATCTTGGGCTACATACATGTTTCCATGTCTCAACCTCGTGGAATTCATCCCGTGTGCCTCTTTACTACTTAGAATGTCTTCTTTCATTGAATTCGACCAAGAAATTTTCCCAAGTTGACTGCCGGTCTTGTTCCCACTTTCTCTCAACGACTCTCCACCAATCCCTATCGGCCGATTCAGGTCAAAAATACGACGAGTGTAACTCTTCGCTCATTCGAATATTGAGAGCATTAAAGATGTTCTCCGCTCAACCCCGATCCTGCCTTGAATCATCGGCTCTCCTAAGAAAAAGTCGGTGGAGGGTCGAACTGTAGCAAACGCTCTAAAATGCGATCATTCGCCTCTCGGGCGGGTTCGGGCACGATTGATTAGCTTTTGCTTATGCCTCATGAAAACTGGATTTGTTGGGGCCTCGCGCAGTCGATTGTCTCCTGGTGGTGGAGGAGGTGGTAATTACGTGGGGAAGGTACCCGTTCCTAGCACGTCATCATTCCTACGGGAACTCGGCGGGTCTTCCGCATCCTCGTTGTTCACTCGCCATTTTGTATCTTGAAGTGTTAGTTACAATCCATAATAAATGAATAAAATGGAAGGATAAGGAAGAATAAAGAAAGTCACCAAGAGTCAACTAAGTCAAGACAAGTATGACTATGGAATCTCCAAGTATAAAATTCTTAACTTAGTCTAAACATTAATAATACGGTTCTATGCCATTTTGAAATCGATTTCACACTTAATTAGTCAAGTCGATGCGACCCAACACATAGGCCAGGGTCCTATCCTGGGTCAACTTGGTGTAAGCTTCCATCTTACTAGCCGAGCTCTAATACCACTCTAATCTTTCACGCGTTCCGGATGGGGCGTGACGACGATCCACAACTTAAATGAAATAAATCAAACGATCTGCAGACAAATGATAAAATATAACCCACTAAAATAGAGTCAAGTAGACGGAAATAAAATACAAGTACGAATTACAACTTAAAGTCTAACAAATATCCAGAATACAACCCAACAACATCCAAATAACTTACGGTCGAACTAAGAAATAAAGCACACATCACATCACAAGCAAGTTTAAGCCGAGTTCTCTAAGTTTAAGTTCTGATCAAAATGGAAAAGAGAAGCAAAACAAAATGAAGTCCAACATCGGTGAAGCACAAGAAACAAGTCCAATCAATAATAAAAGGAGCAAGTCCAATGTCGAGTAACGAAAAATCGGTATGTGTAAGTCCAACCAATGCAATCTAAGTAGCGGTTGCATGCGGATTTGTAGCGCCAATCAAACAGTTCGATTAACTCGAGAATCATGCGGATCGAGATGCGATTTCTCCTTATTCCTTGTAACTCCCGAGCAAGATGGTCCAAGACCGTCACCGTGTCGCTCCATAGGTAAAGACAAATCCACGAGAGAGCAAGCTAGGCTTGGATTGTCATAATCATGATTATACCTCAAGTACTACGACCCGCTTCCCTTGGACAAACTCCGTCCCTCGCCTGCGGGATTAGGGGACGATGGGCGGAGACTAGAATAGCGATCGAGCTGCCCGGTTCCATCTCCGGCGTATCCGTTTTGGTAGTGAGCTTGACACACCAAGTTGATTTAGGCGGGAAAATAATTACAAGACGGGATGTCAGCCGGAAGGATCGAGTATATTGATTTAGGAAAGCGATTCGGAAAAGTTTTGAAATCGCGTGTGGCATTTAGGTGTTGGTGGAGTAATTAGGATGAAGATAATTATCGATAGGATAAGTAATCTTCGATGTTTTGAAGAATTAGATGGGACATAGGTCCGTTATAGATCGGAACCGCAAGGCGAGGGGTAAGCCCACGATCGCATATTAATCGGTCGAAGACAATCCGATAAGTCAAGGGGTTTTAAGATATTAAAATATTTTAAATAATTATTATAAGTCAGAAGGTCTAGGGCTGTTTTAAAGAAAAATAATTTGAGATAGGCCATTGTTAAAAAGAAAATTTACAATTAGCCCGTTTTGTAAAAAACCAATACTTTTGGGTTAAAATTGAATAATTAAATGTCCCGACCTTGAAATATTATGAGGTCAGTTCCTAAATTCTATAAATTATTCAAATATTCAGGTTTTAAAGTTTTGAGGTCTAGTTTTATAAAATTCTCGCATTGGCCCTAAATTTGTTAAAATTGTCATTTCGGGCCCTAAGTTTAAAATAATTGGATATCACAAATCGGAAGGATTTTAATGCGATTCCAGTTGTAAATGTCACTAAAGGTCAGTGGGATATTGGGGCAAAATAGTTTTAAAAGAATTAAGTATAGGTCCTTTAACTTTTGAAAATCTCATTTTTTGTCCCATTTTGAAATAATTGCCTTTAAGGCTTTTAGGGGTCCAATTGTTATGAAATTTGAATATTGGGCTTAAAATATCATTACGTTATAGTTAAATTAGTATTTCCAGGTACATGGACTGTATAAGTCCTAAAAATTTTATTTGGATCCTCAAGTTTAATATTTACATTTTCGTCCCTCAATTTTTATAAAACTACTTTTTAAGCTCTAAACACTTGGATTTTGGAATACTCTTAATTATGTTATTTCAGTCCTTAAAATTTAAAATTTAAAATTTTAAAATAGGGCCTGGTACAGTTTCGAAAATTGCATTTTAGCCCTCAAACTTCTAAAATTTTACAATTTAGTCCTTGGGCTTTTAAGGGTTGATTTTATTTATCTCAAAACTTTTAAAAATTTATTAAAATGTCCAAATATCATTTTTGAAACTGAGTACAATCCCAAAATCAAATTTACAGAGTGGGGCCTTAAGTTTTATTTTCTTGCAATTAAGTCCACCAATTTGCCATTTTTATATTTTAAGTCCAAAAATTCAAATTTAATCAATTATGCTCGACTTTTCCAGGTTATAAGTCATATCAAACATGAATTTCAAGGATCATAAACATGCATGTCCAATTTATAAAATAATTGATCAAATACAACATTAAAGTGTACATGCATGCACTAAATTTCAATAAATAGCATTTTTTGAGCAACACTTGAGAATTTTTACAACTTGATATATGAAATCAACATGCAATACATAACATATATATCTCAAGTACTCAAGAAATAAATACTACATGCATTTTAAAGAAAACACCTAGAGAAGTTGAAATGATTTTTCCACCCACCTTAAAATTGGGTAGTTGTGAAATAAAAGGTTAAATTTCACAACTTGATTGAAACTCACTTAGGTCAGCCCCTAAGTCAAGAAATACCAAAAATTAAGAGTTAGAAAAATGAGGTTAAAAATTAAGTAGAAGAAGAAGAAAGAGGTGAAGAAATTGGTACAAACTACACTTACCTGTAGTGGGTAAAATGTGACTAGTAATGGCTTCAAATTGAAAAAGTTGGACACCCTCAAGTGTAACTCTCAAGGTCAGACCTAAAACTCCAAAAATAAAAATAGAGTATCAAAATTTGGAAAATAGATGGAAAGGATAAAAATGTACTAAAAATCTCATTTCTTACCTCAGAGTCAAATTCTCTTCCATGACCTTCAAAGTCTTTCTAAGATGATCAAAATGCTTGCATGTCTCCAAGTAGTATTCTAAGTATACCTGAAAATCAAAATCCAAAATTAAATTAATGAGTGAAAGGAGGTAGCTAGATGATATCAAGATAAGATGAGGAACAAAATTCTTACCTTGTTGAAGGGGGATGTTCGAATTTTTTGAAGAAATTGGGAGAGAATTGTTGAATTTTTCTAAGTGTTGAAGAAGAAATGGGAAGAAAAGAGTAGAGAGAGGTAGGAGAATTTTAGAGATAAGGAGGAGAATTTGCAAGAGTTAGAGTATGGTGTTGGTGAAATAAATTGAATTTTTTGTGTAATAAGGCCTTGTGGCCGTCCACCATGAGAGAGAGAGAGAGAGAGAGAGAGAGAGAGAGAGAGAGAGAGAGGAATTTTTGTTTTGTGTCAAGTCTTCTAAATTGTCTCTTGCATGGAGACAATTAGACTAGTCAAAGTATGGGCAAAGGATGAGTTTGAATGGAATTTGAGAGAAATGAGGGGAATGTTGGTGATAGTGGGGAATGTTGGGAGATTTAATGATATAAAATTGTGGTATAAGATAAAATGTATAAGGTTTGTATTAATGGTATAATTATACACAAGATAAATACATAAGGTGTATGTGTACAAGAGTTGGATGATATTTCTACTCCAAAATTATTATCATGGTCGTCCACTAGGTATGAAATGTGGCATCCATATTTTTTTTTGTCACAAAATTGATGATAATAGATGAATAATATCAATCTCCAAAATAAATAGTGATTTCCTTGATCACTTATAAGTCTCATGATCACTTATTCTAAATCAAATTCTTAATTCTATGAGGTATAAGTCTCTAAATTAAATAGTCTCTTAAAATTCTAAGGTGACTAATAAATGCACAAATAATAATAATGATCAATCAAGTGATCATTAATGTGAAATAAATTAATAAATGATCACGATCACAAGTAATAATTTAAAATGGAATTAAATGCGAAATATATATTAATAATATTTATTCGTTAAAGTGACGCGGTAAAATAGTCAAAATAGTACATAGACGATAAGTGAAATAAATACACGCTCGAATAAAAATTGAGGGCTTCACAATAACGGTACAAGATTAGTGATTACGAGGCTTGCAAAAGCATGTAAGCCTAAAATTTTTTAAGCGCCAATGCGGGTCATAAGGTGTTGATTCCGTGAATGACACTAACCCTTCCAACCTAAGGATACCATTCAAGTTTCAGCGTAAACATTTTTCTCTAATTGTTTCATATGTAATGACCATTAAGAAGAGCTAAGGACAATCTCTCTCCAATGTGGGGTTGTATTTGAAAAACTCTGTTTTCAGTCATGGTCAATTATACGTTGTTGTCTCTCGAGTTACGAATCCTAAGAAATTTGAAAATATTAGTTTGTGGAGACACTAAATCGAAAAACAAATAGACGAATAATTTTGTGTACATGGAAGTATTCCAAAATGTTTAATTATTTAATGTAGTTATTACCTTGATTTATTTTTCTCGAGTTTGTATTTTTCAATTATACATTCTTATTTATTTTAATTTTTATATATACACGTAATTTACATTCAACAACACATTTCATCACATCCCGTGCGTCGTGCAGATGGTCGAATACTAGTTCGAAATATATAACAAAAAGGTAATCCGGAAATTTCAATCTTTAGGCATAAAATAGCGGATATCTAATTGCAACCTTTAGACAAAAATAAGCGGATATCTAGAAAACTTCACTTTGTACGAGAAAAAAAAAACTATGGAATATATTTTAAGCTTGTTAGCAAAATTTGCAGAACTTTTAATAATCAATACAGTTTATGGAAAAAGCAATCAGATTAGAAGCAAAATTAAAATAAATTTACAAATTATACCAGATATTGAAATTACAGAATACTTATAAATAAAATGGCCTGAATCGTGTGTTGAACACACTATTTCTAAAACAGATTCGCCCCTATTCTGGACATCTATTTCCCATGATAAGACGGGAAAACCGGATTACCTTAATACCGGGCGAACTGAAGAAATGCCTAGAAAATATCACCAAAATATGCAGGAGGCCAAGAGAAATATCAAAACAATAGGCAAAGAATTGCAAGAGTGCAAGAGTGTGTTTTGATTGCGGGAAAAAACAACTATTTATGGAGCTGACAAAAGACCAAAGGACCTGATGAGAAATTAATATTTTGTTGTTACACAACAATTACTTCTGTAACAAATTTAAATTCAAAATTTAATATGTCTATTACGGATATTGGAATTAAAGATGTATCTCATTTCATTTAAATTCTAAAATTGAAATTAAAAAAAAATGTTCTTAATTTTTAATTTCAAAATAATAAAATCTACAAAACATAGTACTGACTATGTGACTCGATTTTGGTGTGACATTCGTGTGTACATGGGTTACGCTCACACACAAGTCAATGGTTTGGGGCCGTGATTTGCACCCATCTGCGGCGCGTGTATAGAGAGAAAGATCTATACAATATGATTTTACACCTTAAGAGTAAGGTGACATTATATAAACTAGCCAAAAAGTCTTTGTTTTCCTATGTGGGACAAACACACCTTTCAAAGAAAAACCCACATTTCTTCTTTTAAATTAATTCCAATAGTCCACTTTAAACTTTAATTTCTCCTTCATCCAAACGTTATTTTGGACAAACAAATATTCGATTATAATGTTCTCACGGAGTAGAACAAAAAACCACTTTCACTTTTGTCATTAGACAATCGAGGTCCCAGGAAAATCGCACCCCAAGATGCAATTTCATTCACTTTTCCAACACTATTATTAAAGATTATAAATAGTCCTTGATATATATTTGTTTATATTTTGCAAATTACAACCGCAATAGTCAATAGAGAGATATTTATCAAGAAAATGCAAACTTCAGTGGGTGTTTGCAATACCTTAAGTGGTATTTGTAATTCTATAAGATGATTTATTTTTTGTAATACAATCAAATTTGAAGGGTAATTTTTATAATAATCCGTTAGAAATAAAAAATCTATCCACTATTTACATACCTAATATATTGATTGATCAACAAACGTAACATTTCAAATACGTTAATACGTCTGGACATATATATGTCGTACTTATATATTAGTGATTAAATCAGTTGGGGGGAATTACCTTTTTTTGACTAGAATTTGATTGAAGTCAAGTGGGACTTGAATTTTCCCTAGTAAAATGTCTCACCTTTTTTATGCCCCGATAAAGTGGGTATGACTTACCGAAAACTGACTAGCTATAAGTCTTCCTAACTTTAAGATAAGACTCACATATAAATGCTCTTTCAACTTATTTGGAAAAGCACATTATAACCACAAACAAATATCTTTTTCTTTAATGTGCAATGAAACAGTTTTCATAAGTATAATCACCATCGTATACCTAACTACGTACTCAACCATACAATTACATATTTACGACATATTGTAGATAATCTTGATTTTTTCTGGCTTCATTAATTCTTTAAGATTGAGTAAATTGAAATTAAGGGATAATTACAAAATAAAACTAAAAATACCAAACCAACAAAGTTTCAAAATTACAGAAATTCCATAAAGGTTTGATCTCTCAGTCACTAGTTAGACCAACATGATTTGCTCATGACATGATGACATCAAATATTTTATAATCACATTCCTCAAATTTTCGATGTATTAGAAATAACCACCACAAAAAAAAACTTTAGGTTTATTGGCATAAATAATTTTGTTATTAAATCTTACAGTTATATACAAAATACCGATAAAATAAAAATATATTGTTTTGTCCAAAATTACACTGATAAATTACCGATAAATCGCCAATAATTTTTAAATTTATGGACATAAAATATTGTAGGTGTTAGCATATGGGCCAAAACATAAATCACATATTTGCACATATAAAGTGGATAGAGTATACCTATTTGCAGTATAAATATCGATCCACGTAGCCAGGATTGAGCTCGTCTGCGAGCATCCTTATGATCAATGATCTATAAGTATCGTTTTCTTTGAACTGCGAACAATGAACGAACGTCGTGCATAAATTGAACCACAAGCAAGATCACGAACTGTCTTTCTCGTTGGTGTAAATAAGTATTAGAGTTATTTACTTGGTTGCGCACACCTGAAACCCTTGAAGAACTTTAGTGATGCTCCAAGAAAAGAACGTAAAGAGAAATTGTAAGAGAGAGATTTCTGATCGCGGAGACGTCTAATACTCTCTACTATTTATGATATAGAGATATATCAAAAGATATATCTCAATCCCTATTTAAATTGGATATTACCATATTAGATGTAATCCCTGATATGCATGTTAATCAATAGGATCTCCAATATCTTTCCCCAAATAAAAGATATGGATGAAATATCTAATAGTAGGTATTACCAACAGTTTTAAATTTTATTTTTAAATATGTAGTTACCTATAACGGTTTTATCTACGACGATTTTATTTACACTTTATGGTTATCTTAATACTTACATAACCATTTTCCGTAGGTAAATTAGTTTTTCCTTATATATTACATTTACACTCTTCGACTTTCTTATATATTTTAAATAGCCAATAATTTCCATATCTTACTATTTTTCATATGCACGTAAAAAGGGAAAACACTAATTTCATTAATGATAAATACAATAAAACTAGTTATTAAAATTATTTGTAATAATAGTTTTCATGTTTCATTCTCACCATATTAAGTAATTAATGAGTGTCAATGAAATTGTATTTTTATGTTAACCTTCAACTCGTAACCCCCTTTTAAATGTTATAGTCAATTAAATAATTAATGTTTATTTATTAGTTGCTCCTAATTGACAAAACAAAATCCGGTTTTCCATTTAGACGACCAAAATTTTCATAAGTTGTAACTTATGATCAGTAAATAGAAGATGTTTAATATAATTAACTACACTAATTAAGTGGAACTATACTAGGATTAATGGGTTAATTAATTAACAAAGTGAAGACAAAAGACAACCTAATATTATAGCCAAATCCACGTGCACCACACGCTTGTTTCGTGAAGTAGGGCCCAAAATGCTTTTTCACCATTTCACACACTTCTGCGCGTGAGTGGGCGCGTGTGTTTTGGGAAAAATTGGTTGTTCTCACGAGAAAAATCACACCCCCAGGGGGTCAATGGTCAACGCTAGAAAAAGTACCTTTTTAATGAGGAGTTACAGTTGAAACTTGAAAGAAGAAAAAAAAAGCAAGATTTGACTTAACCAAGGTTGAATACTTTCAAAAGTAACCCCTGGTTTGAAGGCCATGTTTGGTTGTTACCTAAAAGCCTTCATACAATTTATATATATATATAATAAACAATAAAAAATGGTGCTCATAAATATCAGTTTTGATCTTTTATATTCCATTTGGTGTTAAATTCCTATTTCAATCCATCAACACAAATTACGTTTATATTAATAACGTTATCAATATATACGTGAGTTACACATGTAAATATACTGATAATTTAACATACGATCAAAGGCGGAGCCAGAAAAATATATGGGGTGGGCCGATACACGAAAATCATATAAATTATAATTAATTTTTTTAAAAAAAAATTATAGTGTAGATTTTTTTTTTAAAAAAATGGGGCGGGGGCAGTGCCCCCTCGCCTCCTCTACGCCCTTGCATACGATGAAAAAAACTTAAATAGGTTTAACGTCATACTATTTCTTTTGATCATCATAGGAATTTTTTTATCATTATTTAAAGATATAATTAGTTATCAACTTATTAAAACAAGCGACATAATTTCCCTTATCACCATACTAGCTAAGACATAAACATAAAAACTCATAAAATATTTTGTTTTATTTTTTTCAAAATATCTATTAGTTCAAAAATATGGATAATAGGAAAATGATTTTTTTGGTCATGCAACTTGGACTAGTTGGAGATTTAGTCTTATACATAGTTACATCTAATTTTTGTTCAAATATCTTAAAAAATATGGATGTTAGTCCAATTTTGACTGAAATTTTGTAATTTTACCGTAATTGTTAACTAGGACCGGTATATGCTAATGTGCTCAAGAAATTTGGGGATTTTGGTGATGACGCAATAATTGGACACATTGAATCACCAAAATATGATACAAAATTTGAAAATTTTACTGTTCTAATGGTAATTCTGGTCAAATCAGCAAAATCCACAAATGTTTTGACATATTTGCAGCTGACCGATCATAGTGAGCAATTTCCAATAAAAATATACAATTTCAGTCAAAATAAGACCAAATATCCAAATTTTATCTATATATTGGACCTAAATATAAAAATGACTACTACTTGGAGGACTAAATCTCAAACTAGTTCAAGTTATATGACCAAAGAAATTATTTTCCATATGTATCATTTCCTCTATCAAACAATAGAAAAATCTTTTCTTCCTAGTTCCTATTCCAAACAAGTAGTTAACCAGAGTTGAGAATTGTGAAACCATGGTTAGTAAAGTCCCATGCAACTGCAAAAGGCGACTCAAAAATCAAAGGGCAAAGCCAAATCCCATCATTATGATTGAGCCAATAGCTACCTCTGACACAAGTCATCATTGAACATCTGCATTGTATCTATACATACACACATGATGTATGTATATACACACACAAACACAGAGAGACATATGTAGGTCCTGACCTATTTATCTTTCTCACAATAGGCCTTAGAAAAAGCTGTAACTCCTCTGCCAAAGATAAAAGACCACCCCCATTTCTCCTCATTCTGTCCCCCCTCCCACCTTTGTTCTCTTCTTTCCGGGTCTATAAAACCTCCAAAAGAGAGATAAAGAAAAAAAAGCTTGTCTGGTTTCTGTAATTATACTCAGAGAGAGAGAGAGAGAGAGAGGAAAGTGAAAGATGGCTGAAAAAGATGATGGATTGGGGTTGAGTTTGAGCTTGAGATGCCCGGAGAATCTGAATAATCATGATAATCCGCCGCCGCAACCACCGCCGCCGCCGCCACCTGCTGCCGCTCCTTTTCCTTTAAATTTTTTCCGGTCTCCTTTGCCTTTTATGCCGCAGCATAAATCTTCAAGCGCTGATATTGCATTTCAGCCGTCTCCTGGTAATTGAATTTCTGTTTTTATTTTGTTTTTAAGTGAAAAAATGAAGCGAAATTGTAAAATTGAATTTATCTAAACGAAGAGCGTTAAAATGAAAGGTGGTTATCTTGCATGCTTAATCGTTAATTTTTTCAGTTAGGTTAATAATAATAAGATAAATTGTTTTTAATTTCAGATCTTAATGCGGAGCCGAGATCATTATTTCGAGGAATCGATGTGAATCGAGCGATAACAGTGATAGATTGCGACGAGGAGGTGATGGTTTCGTCTCCCAATAGCACAGTGTCGAGCTTGAGCGGGAAGAGGAGTGAGAGAGAAGAAAACGACGGGGAGAGGGCCTCCAGTTCACTCGAGATCGACGACGACGACGGCGCCGACGCGGCGGCCAGGAAGAAGCTCCGCCTTTCCAAGGAACAGGCGGCGGTGCTTGAAGAGACTTTCAAGGATCACAATACTCTGAATCCGGTGAGTGGTAATTTTTGGGAATACGTTGGTGGGTCAGGGGCATTTTTGTCAGAAAACTGTGTGCTAATGCGTGACTTTTTTTTTCTATTTTTTGTTTGTTTGTTCGGTTACAGAAGCAAAAATTGGCGCTGGCGAAACAGCTAAATCTGAGGCCTAGACAGGTGGAGGTGTGGTTTCAGAACAGAAGGGCAAGGTTAGTTAATTTTTCTTCATGTCGAGGGCATTTTGGGAATAAGATAAAATGTTTTTAGTTTGGTTTATTTTAAATAAATTTCGAATGGATTTTGAACTCCTTTGGGCTGTATAAAGTTCAATTAGGTGTATTTAGATGGAAAGATTTGGATTTAAAAGGGGGATTTGTGAAAATTATTTATATTGTCTCAATCCATGACTCACATAATTAGCTAAAATTAGAAGTCTGGATGTAAAATTTATATTTTGATGATATTATTCAAACAAGCTCAATGAATTTTCAGAAAAGTCACGAGCATAATTAATACACACTGTTATGTGTCTTAATGTAATTCTTTGTTTTTTTTTTTCCTAGCACTCTTGTGGCATGTTGTCTGGAAAATCGTTTGTGTGCAATGTATGATATAAAATACGGAGGAGATATATGTATAATTGTCTGATGTGATCATTGTGAAGTCATGAGAAAGAATATCAATCAGTACATAAATGTCAATATTAAAAAAAATAAATAAATCAAGAAGTCTTGGGATATTACTCTAAAAAAAACATTGAATTTTTCTATAAATTGCCATGATTATTCTAAACCAAACTCGTATCGGTGAGGCTTAAATGGTAACCATGTTAAACTCAGGACAAAGCTGAAGCAAACAGAGGTGGACTGTGAGTATCTGAGGCGATGTTGCGAGAATCTAACGGAGGAAAACCGGCGGTTGCAGAAGGAGGTGTCGGAGCTGAGAGCACTGAAACTCTCCCCACAGTTTTACATGAACATGAGCCCTCCAACCACCCTTACAATGTGCCCTCAATGCGAGCGTGTGGCCGTCTCATCTTCCGCAACCACATCCGCAAACGGTGGTGCCGCCATCAGCCGTCAGCCGGCCCACCACCACCAGCCAACGCCTATGAACTCGTGGGCCACGATAATCCCACCTCAACCACTCGATGCCCACCGGCCTAAAACCTAATTTGCCCTCCAACAACAAGGGCAAAATGGTAATTTTGATTTTTCGGAGGATGTCGTAGAACTGTAGAAGATAATGGATGGCCAATGGAATGTGGGAAGTTTTCCTTTTCTTGGATGTAGACTGATGAAAAATGATTTGTAAAGGAATGGTGTAGAGAGAGTTTTTTGTGTCCATAGTATGGGTAGGAGATTTGAGGTCTAAGTAAGAGATAATCTGACTTTATTATCTTCCTTTTTTATGTTCATCTGTGGATGGATTATGATGGTAGACAAAAAAGTTGGGGACTTTAATGTTGGAGATAAGAGGTAACATTCTAACCATTGGATAAACTTAGAAATTGAATAGTTTGTGAACTTATTGGCTCATTGTCTGATCATGAATATGCTTTTGGCATGCATATTGATTAGATTCCAACTTGTGATTGTCTCAAATAAGGATCGTGATTTGACATGATTTATTTTGTTTATTGTTTTATGTTTTGAATTTATGTTCTAATAATATAGTACTATTGTCGAAAAAATATAAATATTAAATTTGGAGGGTACCTTTTGTGAAGTTAACCTCAATTCTCAAAATCTCAAGTTGGATACTGGCTCGAATGGTGTGGAAAATGATTGCTAGGGCTCACAGGAATTTATTCTGTTTTGAGCTTTTTTGCAACATAGATACCCCAGTTGAGGTCCTTCATGTGAAGTTCATGTGATATTCTTGGACGGGTATGAAATTCTATTCTTGAATGGATCACATATAATATACTTTAAGATCCATCGAAACCGTTGGATTATAGGGCGAGGACGGTAAAAGACCAGTCTCATCCTATTATCCAACGATCACAAACGGCGTATCAAATCGGACGTGAATATGCCAATTGTAGTGGCAAGTCATAATCCAGTTCAAAAGGTATCGAGCATCATCAATTCGAGGTCCTTATATTGGTGTTATAATTTGAATTTTTTCTTTTCATATTGTCACACATCATGAATAAAATGGGTTGATCATTTAAATGTCTCTTTTAGCCTTTTACTCGCTGAAGCTGAACTGTTTTAAGTCTTTGTTATTTGATTGTTTTTTCCATAGTCAAACTGTCATCATTGGATGAATTGATTGATATTTCAGGTTGAATGTGCAGAGCAACTGGTAAATTCAGATATGTCTGAACAAAACTCAATTGTGTTTTGCAATTCCCTATAAAATCATTGTTTGAAAAATTGCATTTACCTCCCTTAGTTATAAAATCTTGTTAAAATCACCTCAAATTTGAAGATTGGCAATGTGCTCCCCTTTTTGTTAGGTGAGGTGAAGATTCATTTAATTTTGGATGGCCATTGGGCTATCCGATAGAACTTGAACAATCACAAACTAGTCAGTAGATATAATTGAAATGCCAATGACCTAGCAGATTTATATACCATCCACACCTTTTATTATTTGAAATAATTGACAAGAAACCTAAATGATTTTAAAATTCCAGATAGAAATGTTATTTTGAATTTGTGTCACCCCAACCACAACCCCATAATTTCTTCACATATATACCCCTCAGATTCTGAACATTTGGGTGGTGGCCTTAAAAGTCCATTCATGAAGAGATGGATGTAATTTGACCAATCATTATTGGTAGGCATAGTAGTCAATAGACATGGCTGAAGAAGAATACCAAGTAAAGAGTTGGGTAAGCAAAATCTGCTTTCTGAGCAACCGAATTTAATTTTCCAGGAAAAGAATCCACCATTTCCATCGATCTGATTTCCAGAATTATAATCTCAAGTACCAAATAAGTTTAAGCAGAGAAATTTAGTGAAAAGTGCTGATGTAAAACTCAATGCAGCTTAATCTTATGTTGCTAACGGCAAAAAAAGTATGTAGTGCCAAACAACATTTTTTCACCTAAATGTCCTCATCAATCTCAAGAAGTCTTGATAATTGTAGATCTTTTTCTTTTTTTTTGGTTAATCAAAATCCAAATTTCATGAACATATTTCAATAATTGTTTGACGGTTACAATAATTTGACTTTGACAATCCTGTACAAATATGCAGACACATTCCTTACCTTATACAAGAATACTTTTTCAAACAGAAATGAGCATATCGTTTTTGTCGCTTATACAATTACAGTATAACTGTATAACAACTGTAGGGATAAAATTAAGGGTAAATGATAACTAAACCGTATTAACTTTATCCGCCAGTGATCGTAATATGCACCCCAATCCAGCTTTCTCCGTCAGCTTTTCATGAATTCTTAAGCACTGATCACAAGTGGGGCGATCTCCCGTGGATAAACCTCTATATAAGTACCTATAAAACACATAGAAGGCTATCATTGTTAAATACCTACAGATCACATAGAAATTTAAACGATTCGAAGAGCATCTCCAGGAAGTACTACTCAGAAGATTCATCATGCTACAATTTATTCATGGCATATGGAAAAGCAGTATTCAAACATCTAGATATCATCACAGTACATTCTTATATAACTGAAGGTGACTATGCACTTTTAAACGACTTCTGTGAATCAAAGACAGAATTCAACTACTAATGTATAATCATCATGCACAATGTTTGCTACTATGCAGTATGCACTTTTAGACGACTTCGGTAAATCAATAGTGTAGTGACCCCCATTCAACTTTTCAGCATATGAGTTATTTGACAATGCCTTTTGAGCAAGCATACAGAAATCAATGTGTCGAATCAGAGTACATTTGAATTATGCGAGTGTCACTCAATGCTCAACTCCGATTGTGTTGTTGTCACTAGCATCAGTTCTTGCAGCAAAGACTTTTGTACGGTTCAGTAATACTGCATAAAGGACACTAATGAGCAATCCATCACGAGCGTAAATTAAACCTCAACTTTAAGCATAGCTTATAAGATTGAGTAGCACACACTGTACAAAATTTCAATGGACAATAAAGCCCCCAACTGACTGATATCGAGATCTAAATTTTACCCATTGTAATTAAGGGTTAACCGTTAAATCTGGTTTGCAAACTGACACACATTCTTTTTTTGTTCAATATCAACCAGAAGTTGGAACGAACAACTTTTATCTAAATCAAAAACCTTCAAGTACAATGAAGCTAGACAAAGGAATAAGAAACAGCTAATTCTGGTATTATGCTTTATGAATCCCAAAAAGAGACCTAAACCGAACAACTTGTCTTGCTATAAATCAACACCAACTGCTGCTTTTCTGCTACTCAATGGCAATGTATTAACTTTCATATGACAAAACTTCACGAGATCAAGCAGGACCATCATAAGTGACAGATTTGATTTGACTCAGTACGCCATATACTTATAACCCTGAAGGTTCAAGAATTCAAAATACATTTGGTCAAAGTATATTATCCAAATGATTCACAAGATACCTCCACTTGGAGGCTAAGTTATATTCTCTTTGGTGATAGCCTAGTAGCTTCTACTCTTTACAGGATGGATTACTGCTCACGCCCCTACCATGTTATCTTGCAGCAGTCCACATATTAGTCTTCCTTCTTGATAGAAAAGAAAATTTGAGCTTCTCAGTTCACTTGTTTCCTTGAATGGCTACCCAACACTTTATCTTTCTAAACATCTGCTGATTGCAAAAGGACAAATAAGTCCTTTATTTTGTTCTAAAGTTTCTTTAAACACTTTTTCATCAAGAAATGTTGTGGCCTTTAGAAATACGTGTAAGTTGGATTAAGTGATGCCATCGAGTTCAGCAACTATCGGAGTAATCCAGTGATTATCTGCACATTCTGATTTTGTACTGGTCAAATCTTCAGTTTCGAGGAAAGTTTAAACTTTTAAGAGCTTTCTGCAGTTCCGTCCCCAGGTAATGCTAACTGCTAAGCCCTTCTTTCTGTTCTCTTCAATTTCTTTATTTATTATTTTCTTTTTTCGAACGATAGTAATTTTATTAGAACAACTCAAAAACTGGAATTACAACTACAAACGTAGCCAATCGGCTAAGGGCCGACATGACTAAAAAAAAGCCAAGCGGGGAATTGGCAAGACCAATTTAGATCTAATTCACAAACAAAACTCTACAACTAAAACTAAGAACACTCCCACGCTAGGAGACTTCAGCACTCCTAATGGAGACTACAAACCACAAGCCACCCGGGCACGAGCAACCACCACGCACTATAGGACAGCAACCGCCCCACCTACGAGTTTCGCCCTTCAACCGGATCAACCAAACCACAACAAGAAGAAAAAAAACCAAAAATACAACCACCAAAACTATCTAGAAACAACAAAGAGAAACTAAAACACTTAGAAAAAAAGAAATGACAAAACAAAATACATAAGCCCACTAGAAAGGCGGCCCCTCCCTCTCCTACATCGCAGCCGTCCACCCCCATCAGTCGATCCCGTCGGACACCACACGACTGCCACAGCCACACCCCAAAACAAGGACACACCACCATAGATCTGAAACTCGATCCTCCAAAGCTCCATCATCACCAACATCCATGAAGAAAGAGGAAAAATCGAAGATTTGGGGCAAAAAGATACACCCCAAACCAGATCTGGAGAACAAAAGCATGGGGATGGGGGAGGGGGTCGGTGGCAGGGGGGCTGGAGAAGATGGTGAACATCGGTAGAGAGAGGGAGAGCAACAATCTGTTCTTTTTGTTAGGGTTTACCGAGAGTTTTTCTGGTTTTATTCAATTTCTTTATTTATATTTTGGCAATTTCAACTTGCCCAGATCTTTTAATTTTTTTCAACCTATACACCTCAAAAACCAAAGCAAGTCAAAATGCACTCAGCACCTTCGACTCTTTTTGCAGCCCTTGAGACTGATCAAATAAAAATATTTGAATCCCATTTTAAGCCCTTGTGAGGTCTAATAAAGAAGGTTACCCATAGCATCTTACGTAAAAATGGAAATCTGTTTAATTTACCCTTTTGCTGATCAGTTATAAATAAATGGTTTTTTTAAATATATGTTGCAAACTGAATCCTTCATCGCCTTGGCCCTTGGGAAAACATTGAATTAGCAACTACCACACCGTGATTGCTTACTTCACCTCCCACTTAAGGCTCAAATCAGACCCACTATGAGGTTCATTTTATATAAAAACTGAGAACTGAATCCTCTATATAGTCTTCTAGCACATATTTATTCAACTATCCTCCTAATTACACAGGTAGCCAAAAAGAAAAGCTTTTTTGCAGGTAAAGACTTCAACTTTGTTTAGGAGTAACCTTATATCGTCGCACAAGATGATTTCTGTATATCATAAGAACTAGTTGACCGAAACTAGGAGCCCCCAGATACCAGACAGAAACCATAATTTTATTGTTATTTTATAAGTAGAGGGCTCAATTCTGCTTCTGCAGGAGCCAAACACATGACCAATGACAAAAATACTCTTACCTTACTTATTTACAACAACAACAACAACAACAAACTAAGCCTTAATCCCACTACGTGGGGTCGGCTATACGGAATATATCGCGCCATCGTTTACGGTCATAAGCCATATTTTCGTTTATTTCTAGGTATAACATGTCATGGTTAATAGCTTCTTTCCAAGTCTTTTTAGGCCTACCTCTTCCTCTTTTGATTTGTGTGAGTGATTCTCTACATTCTAAACGTCGCACAGGTGCATCTAAAGGTCTCCTATAAACATGTCCAAACCATCTTAATCGTGTTTCTCTAATTTTCTCGTCTATTGGTGCTACTCCCACTTTGTTTCTAATGTGTTCATTTCTTATTCTATCTAATCTAGCGTGTCCGCACATCCATCTTAGCATTCTCATCTCTGCTACCCTCATTTTTTGTTCGTGTTCATATTTAGTCGCCCAACATTCTGCTCCATAAAGCATTGCGGGCCTTATGGCCGTTTTATAAAATTTTCCTTTCAATTTTAATGGTATTTTACGGTCACAAAGGATAGAAGATGCACTCCTCCATTTATTACAACCCGCCCGGATCCTATGTGTGACATCTTTATTGATTTCTCCGTTCTCTTCAATTATAGATCCTAAGTATTTAAAACTCTTTTGTTATACTCACTTCATGTCCATCAATTTTAACCTTCGTCTCATTGTTCCCTTTGTTTTTACTAAAGTGGCATTCCATGTATTCTGTTTTAGCCCTACTTATAGTAAAACCTTTTTGATTCTAGTGCTTCTCTCCAAACTTCCAATTTTGCATTTACTCCTTCCCTTGTTTCATCAATTAAAACTATATCGTCCGCAAATAACATACATTCGGGATGGATTTTTGTAAGTGTTTAGTGATTTCATCAATTATTAGGATAAAAAGGTACGGGCTTAGAGCGGATCCTCGATGCAAACCTATAGTGTTTGGGAATTCACTAGATATTCCCTGTTGGTGTCCCGATACATGTTGTTATACCATCATACATATCTTTTATGGCATCTATGCAGGCTATTTTTATTCCTCTTTTTTCCAATACGCGCCACATTATATCACGGTTGACTCTATCGTATGCCTTTTCAAGATCAATAAAAACCATATGTAAATCTTGTTTTCTCTCATTATATTGTTCACATAATCGTCTAATTAAGTGTATAGCTTCAATTGTGGATCTTCCTGGCATGAAGCCAAATTGATTATCTAATATACTAGTTTCATTTTTTATTTTTGCTTCTATAACTCTTTCCCATAGTTTCATTGTATGACTTATTAATTAATTTAATTCCCCTGTAATTTGCACAATTTTGTATATCCCCTTTGTTTTTATATATAGGTATCAATATACTTTTTCTCCATTCATTAGGCATTTTCTTAGTTTTTAGAATAACATTAAATATGCATGCATACATATATGCATACATACATATATATATAATCATGTTACCACAAAATGATAAATTGGATCGTCTAGCACAAGGGAAAAATAAGAAACAAACTAAAAATGGACTAAGAAAATGCATCGAGAAAATTACGATGAACTATTGCAAAATACAATTATTTCACAAACAAAAGCATCAAAAACAGAAATGACACAACGAAGTAATTGGTTTTTGACTTACTTCATGAGAACATCATAGTACTCAGGATCAAGAGATGAGAACAAACTATCTACATCTTTTATCGTCATTATCGCCCTATGTACCACAATCCAGTTCGCAGACTTCAAAACAGAAGACAACAAAGAACAATTCAATACCAGTTTAACCTAAGTTAGGTTATTTTTTTTTTGAAAAAAAAAAAAAACAGAAACAGAATGCTGAATCCTGAATCCAAGCAAATATATAAGTTTTGTACATTTAAAGAGAATGATAGTATGACCTTACAACGCTCGTCTTTGGTCATTGGAGGGGACCCTTCAAGAGCTGTCTTCAAAGCTTCCACAGGTTTATACCTGAAAATCCAAGCCATCAATCAAAAACCAACAATCCAATTAACTCCACATATGAAAAAGAAATACGCAAATATCATGTGGGTTTTGTTTGCATAATAATGCTTTTTTCAGAGGGGGGAGGGTTTAAATTATCGTACTGTTTGAGTAAGCTTTCGATCTTGCGGGACTTATGTTCGATTCTGGTGATTATGGCTTCTGCATTGTCTGCTTCCACAAATTCTGCCATTTTTGTGTAGCAAGACTTCTTCAGGTGCTACTTTTAGGTTTAGATTTCAGGTATGATCAATCAATTATGCGCAGAGATTTCTGATTTAGGGTTAATTAACATATTCCCCTCTTCAACCTGCAGCATAGTTAGGTCATTGGGATTTAAGGACACTCCAAAAGGAAAATTATAAAAATAAAAATAGTCTCCTCGAATTTTTTATTGGTAAAAGTTATTAGGGAAATTTGGAAAAATGCTATCTTTTCAGAATTTTTTTGGAAAAATACCATCTTTATAATTATGTCACCCTTACGGATTTTTTAACAGTTTATACCGCTTTTAAAAAAAAAATTGCACAAATAATGCGAAAAAATAAATGGTTAAATATATAGTCAAAAACGGCATGGTGAAGGCCGTTTCTTCCGAAAGTCGGCGTCTAAATAGCCGACTTTAGTTTCAAATATGTTTTTCCTTTATTTTGCATAAAAGATGGCCTTCCACAAGCCGTTTTTACATTTAATTAATCTTTTTTTAATGATTATATAAAGTTAGTAATTCTAAAATCAATTTATATTAATTTGTTATAGATAAAATGCTTTATAAATTTAGGGGTGTGCGTAGTGCGGACGGTTCTGAGATTCATAAATTTCGAGAATCATTTTGAAGTTCGGAGATTTTAAAAAGTAATCTCCAAAACCGGACCGTAGAGAAAAAATCTCCGTACCGAACCATGCCAAAGTTCGGTACCAAGATTTGGTTCTAACGGGACGGTTCGGAACGGTGAAACGGAAATTAATCACAAGTAAAACCCTAGAATAACTTTCTCAAAAAAAAAAAACACACAAAATAAGAAAAAATAAAAAAAATAATGGAAATATCACCAAACAATTATAGTCCACTCCTTTTTTTGGTGCAATCTCAAAATAAATACTACAATCATAAAGACAACACAATCTCAAATTATAAATTCATAGTAAATAGTACAATCCCAACTAGAATTACTTCAAAAATATGTGTTGTAATAAGATAAAACTAATATATATGTATGTATTAAAAAAATTCTCAAGAATCGGTTCTAGCTTCGGATCTTCGGTTTGGTACGTATTGGTATAGTTCGGTACGGTTCTCGGTACGGATATTTCTAAAATCTCCATAACATTACCATAAAAATTTTCGAGACGGCTCGTTTCGGAGAAAATCAAAAAGTCAACGAATATTTTCGGTTATGATAGCGGTTCGGTTCCAACGATTTATAAGTCCTGTGCACAACCCTACTATAAATAGACACAATTCATACATATATATAATTTTTACTTTCATATATATATATATATATAAAATATCAATTTGAACTGACAATTAATATATATATATATGTAATTGCTTGAAGAAAACCGTTTTTTGTGTTAGAAAAAATGGGAAAATAAATCAAACTAAAGTCGGATGCGTACATGCCGATTTTCAAGAGAAACGGCTTTCAAGTGGCCGATTTTGACTAATTTTTTAACCATTTCTTTTTTTGCATTACTTTTGCAAATTATTTTAAAAAACAGTATAAAATGTTAAAAAAGCCTTACCCTTACCACTATGAAAAGACCAACATACCCTATTGCTATGAAAATACCCAAAATCAATTTTCCCCTCTCATTCGTCGCACCTCGACAAAAAGAAAATGAGTTTTCTCTCTGGTGCTCCCTTCTTTTCTCGTATTTCCCAGCGATCCTCCACGAAGTCCCCTTTTTTCTGAAGGTCATTGTTACGCTTCCAACCAGACTTTCGATACAAACCGGGCATCCTTCTTTTTCTCGACATATTTGGCGGCCTCGCTTTCCTGGTAAAGTCGCTTTCTTCCTCGTTGTTCTAGAATTCTTCAACTCTATCCTCAACTCTCCATCTTAGAATTATGTTTTTGCTCGAGAATTTTTGGACATTGATGGTTTTTTTTTTTGTGCGCTTCTTTTCTTTTTCAAGTTTTCGTAAAAATGTGTTGATATATATCCAAGTCTCGATCTTTTATTTGTGTTCGTATCGAATTGTATTTTGGTTCGATTTTTGGACATTGATGGGTTTGGTCAGATTTCCTTCAATTTTTTTAATAAATATTATGTAAAATATGTGTAAATTATTTGGGTAGTTTTGATATGCTTTCATTTTTGCTCCGAAAAGCATCATTTTTTTTTGTTTTCTAGTGATATTTTGTTTGGTTTTGGTCGTATTTTGCATTGCTGAAATTCTGATAAATATTTTAATTTTTTCATTTCCGGTTACTCTGTCGACTTTATATTTTGTAATGCATTTTTCGACTCTTGCGTCAACCGTAGTACTGACCCTTTTGCTGACATTTCAGTTTACGACTATTCTTCCGACCGCATTTCGGCCGGTATTTCGAACTTACAGTTTGTTATTATGTGTGTTGCAGGGACATTATGGTTTTCGCTATAAGTGAAAAGAATCAGTTTAAAGGCAAACCTTTTGGAATAATTGGCAGCGAGGGATGTGTGTCAACAATAGATCTTGGGATGTATATCCAGTTTCGACTTAGATTTTGTTCGGAGCTTTTTAGTAGTGATGACATTATTGATAAAAACATTGTTATTTGTCAATATATTGTATGTGATACTAATTAGATTAACACATGCGAATTTTATTAGATTAACATTTACTACATTGAACATTTATTTATTTTTTTGAAATGAATACATTGAACTTTTAACAACATACAATCATATAAAGAAAAAAATAAAATAGTTAAACAAATGAATATATGTGTAATATAGTTAAAATTACAAAAATAACCCAATAAACGGTAACATAAGTTGTCCACGACTAACTCAATTTGTCCTTTTTTTGATTGTGTAGACACTTGGAGTCCCTCGACTTTGTCACCAAGCAAATGGTGCCGCAAAAAAACTTGTCCATATGTTTTTTCTAATAATTATGAAAATGTGACATCGACGGAAACAATAAATTATGTCTTTGTTAACGTAAAACACAATCTTTTTAGTCAACTCCCCACAATCTTGTCGAAAATCGATTGTAACAAAATTATATTAGGAAGTTTATTTTGTCTGTGTCAATGAATTTTCCAAGGCACGAACTCCTAAACAACTAAATGTTGTCCCTCTTCAAACCATCTTTTATCACGTGCATTGTATTAAATAGAGACGGACATGAAATTTTGTATTTAAACTGGTCCATTTTCACGGGAATAAGAGCCATCCTTTACATGTATTACATAAAAAGATACAAGGTCAGAGAAATGGACGCAAATTGGGTCGATAAAGAGTCAAAAATATAAATATAAAAAGCTTAGTCGGAATATTGGTCGAAAATGGTCGACAAACTGGTCGGCAGACCGTGAAAGTACAGACAACTACAATACAACTAGCAACCCAAAATCAAAAATACATACAAAATATTCTAAAATCGTCTTTTTCTTTATTTTTTTAACATTATCATCTTCCAAACTGTTAAATGTGCTATGATATCAAAATTTACAAATTACCCAATCTATAACACATTCTAAATTGCATTTTGTTTTGCAATTAAACAATGAGAAAAATATCAAAAAATATTAAATTAAAATACAAGATTAACCTTTTCCCATAATTTCAAACCAAAACTATAGAACCCCATATTTTTACCTACCTAAATATTGTAATTATTTTATATTGAATATAGATTTTTCTATGTGAATAAGTGAGTAATTTTTTTTTTATTTGAATCTTTTATTATTTCATGATCGTTAATATATATTTCTCTAAACTTAAATATAATCAATTGTGCATAAACTAATTATATACACTAAAATATATATTGATATGCCATATAGTTGGGAATAGTGTTTAATTAAACCTAAATTACGTACATTGGAATTATAATTAGTGTTTTTTTTTCCTTGATCGAATTTAATCTTGTATTTGAAATCAAAGCCTAATTCATTTTTGAATTAAATTCTTAACCAAAGTGTTCAGGCTGGCTTAGCCTATTTATCTAGTAGTTTCTTTCTCAAATTACTTAATGTAATAAATCATGAGCTGACTAATCATATATATATATATATAGTTCTTGACGAGCCTAAGTTTGAATATTTGGGTTGTACTTTATTGGATGTGATTCTATTTTATTGGCTACATAAATTGGGGTGTGACAAAAACGAGTTGAAATTTTCAACAACCCCAAAGAAAAAAGTTGAACAAGAAAATCATCTAGAGAAGATGCAAATCTAACAAACAACTGAGTTTGTTGAAAAAGGATAGTTGGGGGGCAGGTAAAACTCTCGATGTATGGCGGTGGGAATGGAGTCGCCGAAAAACTTCCGCTATATATTTGTTCACGGGCAGGATGAAAGTCATCGCAAAATGGGAGAGCCAGATTTATGCTATTCTTCATCGTGTGATGGAGTGGGGAGAGAGTTTGTGCTTAAATTAGAACTAAACCATATATTGGTCTTTTTATAGGGTGAAGGGGGGTATAATTTAAAGGATTTAGATTGGGTGATATTTTTCCAAAAATTTTGTGAAAATGTGGCATTTTTCCAAATTTCACTAGTCATTATTATTAAATTTAATGAATACTCCATGTTGCCTTCATTTTCCTTTGACAGGACTTCGTTTAAAAGACAAAATTGACCCTTATTTCTGTAGAGAGTCGCAACATTGTCCTGTATATTTCTAAAGTTTTATTTCCTCATGGATAATGAATGATAATATGTATGACAAAATAATTTATTATGATTTTTACAATAGCAAATTACTATCTTCGGATCAGACTTTAAATATTTTCTTTACATGTATATCTTGTGCGCTTAATTGATCGAAAATTCTAGCACATTATAACTACATATTTTTTTCTTAAAAATTAATAATACGCAAAGTAACACTATTTCTTTCTTTTTTTCAAAAAAAAAAAAAAAACAAGACTATGTAATACTGTTTCTTTTTTTTTTTTTTAAGCTATTAAGTGCAATAGGATAGTAGGGGAGAATACACACACACTCATGTGGGATCGAACTCGAGTTAATCACACTGATAACACAAGTTACTACCATTGAAGAACAAGATCTATCCCAACTCCCAATTAACACTATTTCTAGTACGTGTAAACTTATTATTTTCGCAATAATAGTCTAGGTTAAAAAATCAGAAGGTTTAAAGTTACAAAGCTATCCTACCGGTTTTGTTTATATAATATAATATATATATATATATATATATATATATATAGGGGGATGGTTATATAAGACCCCCAATTATATGAGTACATAAGACCAAATCCAGACCACATATCTGCCTATTTCAATGTATATTATTAATTCTGATTAATGTTAATAAAATAAATGGTAAAGTCAAAATGGGGGCAAATTAGTCCACATAAAAAATAGAGAGGTTGACTAAATCTAGTAAATCCCATGAAATTAGGGTAGTTACCCACAATTAGTGTCATCCTTCATTCAACCCACGTTGTGTATTTGATTTCCAAATAAATTTGATGATATGTTTCCTTCTCCATGTGCTAAATCTAGTAAATTACATGAAATTTCGTCATTCCCATTTTATTTTTAAAATTGCTTGATATGGTCAGAATGTTGCTTATATGTGCTTAAATACTTGCTTGCACGTATGCGTTGCTTAGTTATTACTGTGTTTTAAACTCTCACATTAATAATAGTTTGTTTGAGAAGAACTATCATGTTATGCAAAAAATTAAAAACGTATACTTATATGGACTCTTATTCATTCAATCGTTGACGGTTTTTTCAACCCAGAAATTTGCTTGGGTGATACTAAAATGTTGTTTATGTATGCACGAATACTTGTTTGTATGTATTCAAAATTTTGATTACATCCCCATTTGTTCTAACTCAGTACTTTGCTTAGCTATGGCTAGACATTTGCTTACATGTGCATAACTATACGCTTATGTATATTCTAAATGTTGCTTAATAATTTATTTTGTTTGATTCAGTTGGGATTGCACATGTGTCACAACAGCGGATTGAAATAATATCAGATTCATCTCCGAACTGGATACCAGAATGTGACAAAAATATGACTCCAAAAGAAGGAATGAATTTTGATAATATCGACAACGGAATACCATTTTAAAAATAATTCTTAATAAATAAAAAAGTATGTGTTCGAAAATATGTTGTGACTATTACTACTATTGCATATGTGTGGTTATTGTAATGCTTATTACTACTATGTACTCAACTTATTTGTGACTGTTGTAGTGCTTTTCGAGCAAATAATTCAACATTCTTGCAAATTTTGGTTACTACAGTCCCATATATTCAATCGCTTATTTGTGCGTAAAGCATTGCTTGTGGAAGGATGTTATGGTGCTTAGAAAGCAAATGAATTATGCTTACAATACCATCAAACCATCAAAATAATTGCTTACATAGTAATTGAATTCTGCTTACAAATCAACTGAATTTTGCTTACAAGGCAACTGAATTCTACTTACAAAGCAATTGAATTATGCTTACAGTATCTAAAAACCATGAAAATAAATACGGCACTAACTAGTAAATATTCCTATATCAACTACGCATGTACGTCAAAACCAACCATATGTAAAATGGCTATAAAATACTACAATATTTAATATTTTGATCAAAGTATGAAACAACAACGTTTCGTTGTGATCATAACTCGATTTAGCAAACTCCTTCGCAGTCCCAAAATCGACTTCCTCTGCCCATTCATACATCTTTTGTCATTTCCAACAGAAAATCTATTAAAAAAAAAAGACACTAGTCATTTATATAAAGCATTTATTAACAAACAAAACATTTATAAGCATAAAAACCAACCAAGCATAAGCATATTATAAGACATGTATAGGCATAAAACAAACTATAGATAAGCATAACTATCAACACCAATAAGCAGTTTTTTTTTTTTTTTGAGTTGAAAACACCAATAAGCAGTTGAAAACATCAATAAGCAATCCCCCCAGCCTTAGAAAAAAACATGGCAATACCAATTACCCCCTAATTTGAGAGCATGATATAAAACATAGATAAGCATAATATAAAACATACATAAGCATAATTATCAACAACAATAAGCGAGTTGAAAGCCTCGTTAATCTCTGCCTCTAACCTTGTTTTTTTCAACTAGTAAAATCATTAAATAAAAAAAAAAAGTTTACAAAGAAAGAAACGAAGAAGATAAACAGATTTGGTACCTGCTCGAATTAAAAAAAAAAGGACGAACGAAGAAGATAAACAGATTTGGTACCTGCTCGAATAGGGATTTTACAGCAAATTTGGAGGTTTCCGGGCCGCTACTTCTGAGGAAATTTCAAAACGCCCTAAGTGACGTAGTTGCAGATGGTTCAACTCCTACTTAAAATTCGACCGATCGATGAGTCCGATTTTTTTATTTTCGGATGAAAGATTTCACACTTTGCTGGTATTTCTCCCGGTAGGGGTGAACAACAACTACTCGCGGTAGGGGTGGGCTGGAAGACTCTTTGCAGGGAGGAGAGCCCTTGAAGAATTAACAAGGGAGAAATGTTTATTTTTTGCAGAGAGATTCTTGTGTTAGCAAAGGAAAAGAACTCTTTTCTGATTCTTCATTTACCAAGTTGGAGAGATATGCAAAGATTTTAGATACACACATCTCCAAAAAATGGTTCCTAAATTATAGTCCACCCCCAAAAATAACTTCCCTCCCAAAACTGATTTTAATTAAAATGACCAAATAACCCTTTTTTATATTAAATTATATATTAAAAAATGGTAAAATCTGTTTAATCTCAACCGTTTAAAAATTAAATCAAGGTCTCAAATTTGGTCTCGTGTACTCACATAAGATATGTGGACTCACCTGATCCAAATCCTATATATATATATATATATATGGTTAGGATCAAATGTGGCAGGTGGCTTAGCGTGTGGCAGTGTGGATTAATCCAATCCATTAATTCAACAAATCCAAAGGTTCAATTTGTTTTTTTTTTTAAATTAGTTTTTGCCCAATTAAGGGCATAACTGTCATTTTATTTGTAAAATAAAGCAATTAATTTTAGTAACTGTTCATCCCAACGATTTTTATGGGATTTGATTTTATGGTTGTTCTCGCTTTTCATTCAATTGCGGTTTACTCACAATGATGTACAATTAGTTATACAATGATGCACTGTTAGATATAAAAATGGTGCACAGTCAATTATTAAATGGTGCACATCCGATTATTAAAATGGTGAATAATTCAGTTATGGAGAAGTGATCTTTATCACATCCATGATTGTAGGGCGTCATTAAGGGAAGGTGATTACACCATTTTGTCATTATAGTTCTTTTAGATTATGTACAATTAGTTATACAATGATGTACTGTTAGATTTATAATGGTGAACAGTTCAACTATTAAAATAGTGCATAATTCAGTTATGGAAACGCGGTATTTATCACATCCATGATTGTAGGGCGTCATTATGGGAAGATGGCTACACTATTTTGTCTTTTATAGTTCTTTTAGATGATGCACAATTAGTTATATAATGATGCACTATCAGATATAAAATGGCGTACAATTCAGTTATTAAATGGGAAGATTGTTACACCATTTTATCTTTATAGTTCTTTTTAAAAGGTGTACAATTAGTTATACAATGATGCACTGTTAGATATAAAATTGTGTACCATTCAATTATTAAATGGGAAGATGGTTATACTATTTTGTCTTTATAGTTCCTTTAGATGATGTACAATTAATTATACAATGATGCACTGTTAGATATAAAATGGTGTGCAGTCAGTTATTAAATGGTGTACAACTTAACTATTAAAATGGTGCACAATTTAGTTATGGAAACGTGATATTAATCAATCCCTTGATTGTAGGGGCGTGATTTATGACATTTGATAGTTACTATTATGTCATTTCCACCTATTAATTAATAAATTAATTATTTTTAATAGCAATCTGGACCATTGAATAAAAGGTGTGGATGGATGAGATCAATCCACACTGCCACATGGTAAGAGGTTGTCACACGAGATCCCATCCCTATACGTATATATATATAAAAATATGGGTCGGATCTAATGAAACCAGTGTCTACAGTGAGACTAGGGATGTCAATGGGTCGGATATGGGTCTAGTCCACTAGACCCAAGACCCGACTCGTTAAGAAAATGCAATACCCATGCCCATCCCAACCTGCCTCATCTTAGACCCATACCCACCCCAACCCATACCCATTTCTAGCGGGTAAGACGCGTTAGACCCATTAGACCCGCCAACTTTATATATTTGGCCAAAATCATAAGATTTTTACTCAAAATAGTGCACTCAAAACTTATGATATTTATATAATTTTGTAGACATTATGTGAATTATGAAATAAACACCAACATATATAAATCAAGAGTTCTTGAACAACGATATATTCACTATATATATAAACTAAAAAAATAAAATAAATAAAAAAATATATGTGGGTCGGGTCCTACCATACCCGTTACCCGACTCATACCCGTCCGGGTCTAAAAATCAATACCCGTTACCCGCGCCATACCCATTTATTGGAGCCAACCCGCCCCAAATCAGGCGAGTCTGGTTTAGGTCCGGGTCTTACCCGGACCCATTGCCATCCCTAGTAGGGACTGATCTCAACCATTATCATAAATTAATGTGTCTTGCTATTAATTGGACCAAAATAACATTAAATATTTAAATTAATCAAAGAACGGGTAACATGTAAAATCAACCTTAATTGATATCTAATCACTAAAAAATGGTTACACAATTAGAAAGATGATCTATCATGATCTCACAATCCTTAATCATCTTATCACTAAAAACGCCACATATCAAAAATCAATCCCAAATTCAGATTATTGCTCCATAGTTCACGCATTCACGCGAGGAAGAAAAAGTTACAGTGGAAAAATTGTGTTGAAGAACATGAATACTATTGAAAACGCAGCAACATTAATCATTCCATAAGAAAATCCAATGGACAACACAGTAGAAGGTTGCAGCAATTAGGGGTGATCATAAATCTTAAAAAACAGCTTGGACCGCCTGCCGCACCGCATAATAATTTATGACCAAAATCGCTATTTAGAATATTAGATAGAAACTGTTCCGCTTTGTTGGTTATGGTTTTAGATTTTAAAAAACCGCCAAAACCGCACCACAATGCATCTCTATAATTTAGGGTAAAATAAAATATTATTCTTTAGTCTGTAGTTAAATCGTTAGATAATAAATATATTAATAACTAATTTTATGAATGATATAATTAGATCAACACTTTGCATACTAAACATAATGTATTTTACATTCGTTCAATGTTGTTAAAATGCATTATATTTTGCATCAAAATAGAACATCATTACATTGCATTACATGATGAATGTAAGTGAAATAAAAGATATTGCAATGTGCATTTTATTTGCAAAAATACATCTTGTATAAATAAAATTATTTTTCAATTATAATATTTTTCTTTGACTTTTTCTTTAAAATATCATATCAAAAATTATATTAGTTTATCAATTATACAATATTTTTGTTTATAAAACCGCAAAATCGTCCGCCACCGCTTAGAACTGAATTTACTTCATAAAACCACGATTTGAAAATATTATTTAACCGAACAACATATAGTATTTCGATTTGAAATTAACTCAAAAAACCGCAAAATTGCACCGCGATCACCTTAGCAGCAATGGAGAATTCGAAACTGGTATATTCAACCCATACTCTATATTCTGTAAATTTTTGTATTGGAGATGGTACATAAATGCATATAGGGTGTTGCATAATTGAAACTATGCAATAAACTAATTATGCTTATCTCCCACCAGCGAAATTAAGAATCATACTATCTTCGGCGGATATTTAGTGTATAAATGATCACGAAAAAAACAATTTTTTTGAAAAACAATTGCCCCTAAACTCGTGCCATAACTAAGATAGTTACTTTTTATTAAACAAAACCGGTATTTTCAATCCACACTCTTTATACTATAGTTTTTTGTGTTGGAGATAGTGCATAAATACTTTGGGAACATTGCATAAGTAACTATAACATGGTGTATAAATACTTCACCATCATATGTTATAAGACTATGCAACAAATATCAACTTATTATGAATTATCTAATAGTTATCTAAGTAGCAAAAGAAAACTAACTATGCCTATCTCCCACGAGCGGGTTTAGGAATCTCATTATCTACAATGAAGGATATTTAGTGTATAAATGATCCCAAAAAAATAGTAAATTTTTTGGGAAAAAAAACTCCCCTAAATTAATCGTGCCAATAAATCTAGTAATGAGTGAAATTACCACTATAACCAATGGCGGATCCAAAAATTAGTAGTAGGATAGGCTAAGAAGTAAAAGTTAACTACAATATATATAAAACAAATATCTATTTTAATATTAATTGAAGTTGTGTCCGACGAGACTTCAAAGTATAAAATTCACCAATATTAGAATATATACATATATGTATATTGCCAACAAAATCTCATTCAATATAGAGCATTAACAATCTTCAAGAAAACCATTCTCATTTTGTTACGAAGTGTCGTCATCACTCTTTCATTTCTAAAAATATTCTTTTAGTTGTGGCAGTAAAAACATGCAACGCTAAAAACAGGATGAATTAATCCAACATACTACAAAGCTTTGATTTTGTTATGAAACCTTGAAAAATTGGAGTTAGGAATTAGTAGATAGCAACAAACAAAATCACAATAAAAAATTACTGACCAATGACTCTTATTTGATTTTTAAAGAAAACAAAAGTGGGATTGGAGTTTGGGAAAAAACACAGACAGAGAGGTGTATGGAACCATGAAATTGGAGAAAATCGGAGGTGAAATCAGATTTTAATTATTTAACTATGGTTTGTTTAATTATATTTCAGTACATTCAAAAGGGTGGCGTATGCCAAATTGTTGAATGGGGTATTGATATTAAAAGCATTAATAAAGCATACTAGTAGATGGGCTTCGCAAGATTTGCACTTGGTTGAAGCCTAGTGTGACCCTTTAATAAATCCGCCTATGACTATAACCCTATAAGGAAACAACTTTTTTTACATGCCTAAAATAGGGTTTAAATCAAACTCATCCAAAATTTTCAATCAATGACCAAAAGTGATCTCCATGGTTTTACCCCAAGAATTTGGTCTCCTTTGAACCAATTCATATACATATTATATATATATGTTATATTGATGTTGCTTAAATCCGTAAATCACTCCAAGTTAAGATTTCTGATAACAATTCAACTTTTTTTTCCGGAGCTGGTAGTTCTTGAGATGGGAAATTGCCTGCGACAATTCATCAAACATTAAATGGGCATAGGGTTTGTCCTAGGGAGATCCCTTCGACGCTCAAGTCAGTACCGATTGGAGAATAATCCCAGAGCAAAGGACATAGTAATTGAGAGTATTTTAAGTGAGAATACTTACAAATTGAATGGAGAGACCTTTTTATACATATGTTGATGGGCCAAATATAGCGAACTGAGGCACATGGGCTGCTCAATAATAGTTTGTGCTTTATTGGCCAATTGAACAGTATCCGGACCCAAACATGAATATGTAAGAGTGAATAATTAAATAATAACATAATTAAATAAAAAAATATAATTACGATTTTACCCCAAATATATATATATATATATATATATGAATAAGATCAAATGAGTCCAGGGTCCCCAGGTAGGGACAATTCTAGACTGTTGATCTATTATTTGGACGGTTAAGATTTTTTTTTTATTTAGGCGTTTTTTTGTCAAATTTAGAGGGTATATGAGTAATTTTATAATTAATTAGTTTAGGCAAAGATTTGTTTTAGGTAATATTCCTAATATTTAGGAATAAACACATCTATCACATATCTATTCCTTAAAATCATTCCCCCACAACCCACGGTCCCTAAATCTTCTCTTTACAGAATTAAAAGAACTCACGGTCCCTTCTTCTCAACCTGTTAACAGAGAATTTTGCCTACTTCATCTTCTCTTCACAGAAACAATCCCTGCAACTCGTCTTCTCTTCACAGAATCAACATTCACGCTATCTTCCCTCTTCACGCCATCTACACTGATTTTTGAGAGCTATGTATTTTTTTTTCTTAAACTTATTTTCGATGTTAACCTAGATTTTCTGTAAATTTGCTTTAATTTATTTCGAGATTGTGGGGTTTTGAGATTGTAGGTTTTTGACATTGTGGGTGTTTTTTGTGGCTAATTTCTTTTGTATTTTACCGCTTGCTAAATGTGCTAATTTAATCTTAATTATGCACAAATCTTTACATCGATTGAGGTTTGGGATAGTTTGGGTTCTTTAGCTTCATTAGTTTTATTTAGAAAAGTTAGGTTTTGTAATTTTAGAATTCAGTTTTTAAATTGACGGAATTTGGTGTGAAACTCTGATTCAATTGAAAGACAAAGAAAGAATTCTAAACTTTCTTGCCTGTGAACCCCCACCCATGATTTGATGCAATTTTGCTTAATGTACATGTTTCAAGTGGAGGTAGAGTTTGTTATGCATCGCAAATTTGAAGAACTTTCTTCCTTATGCGGTACTTAGTTTTTCTTTTGTGGGCGAGTTTCGAATTATAAACTTTGATTCTTCTGTGTGATAGTATTAATTCAAATTTTTCTTGGCCAATTTATTTTGATTGGGGGCATGCACTTGAGGCAACAAATTTTTAGAGCAGACCTATTGTATCTGTATTTATGTGTGTTGTGCTCGTGTTATTTGAATGTTATCTTTCAGATATTGGCTAGTATATATTTTGATGTTTGTGCGTTCTTAATTTTTTTTGCTTTCATGGTTCTTAATTATGCTATGATGATATATGGTTATTGCTTTCATTGTTCTTAATTGTTTTTTTATGGTTTTCATGTGTTTTTTGAAGTGTTAATTAGAATGGCGAAAGGAAACAGTAAAAGGAAGGTTGAATCCATTAGTGAGGAACACGAGAGGGGATGACAATGATAATGCTTGTATGGATGAGAAAAATTTTCCTAGATTGGTCATTAGATCTACAACTAGTATATTTGTTGAGAGTGTGAGTAAATTAAACATTGCGCAGAAGTGCGCCGTGATTGAGTTAGGTTTCGGGTGTTTGTTAGATTTAAAAATTTATAGGATACAATTGAGTTTTTGGCTAGTATATAACTTTAACGCGGCTAGTTGCGAGTTGATGTTGCCTAAGGGTAAATCCGTTCATATAGAAGCTACTGATGTTAAACGTGTACTGGGTTGCCCATTTGGTTCTTTGCCTATTTTGAAGAAAACCAAATCGGAGGAGTGTCGATTTCTAGATGAATGGAAGAGCATTTTTATGGTTGATACGGGAAAAAATGATGTCGATAAATTTGGGAACAATAAGAGGGCACGTAGGACTGAATCTAGGGGGAATGAAAAGGGAAAAGGTGGCAACATTGTAGTTGCACACGTACCAAAGAAGATGGCAGAATACGTTGATGGTGGGGAGTGGTTTAAGAGACACTTCATAGTTTTGGTCGACGCATGTATTATTGGTAATAATAATAACGCATATGTGAAGCCAGCCTTGATGAAATCTTTAAGCGATGTAAACAACATACGCAATATGAATTGGTGTGAGTACTTGTTGAGCTCACTGATCGAGAATCAGGTTCGATGGAACAATAGTTCTAAAGATCGGTTTAATGGGCCATTGCCTTTTTTAGCGGTGAGTTTTTCAGTTTTCATGTTTTTAGATTAGTGCACTTTTAACTTTTTAATTCTTGTCTTATTTTTAATTTCTTTTTTTGATTTTTTGTGCAGTGTTTTTACGTGGATAGAGTAACGTTTTGCATCGTTCTTTTCTGAGGATCGTCCCGGTACTATGTGATTGGACGAATGAGAACTTAAGCAAGCGGGTTTCCGAGGAGATAAATTTAGGAAGCTTTGGGTTGGGTTATGTTGGAAGCCCAATTGATATTGGTGACCCGAATAAGTTATTTGTAACTGGAGGAGAGAATATAAACCAACCATCATCATCATCTCATGTTGACGTGGGACAAGTAATTTTGATTATTTCACAGTCTACCTTACACTTATCAACCCTTTAATGTTTTTGCTTTCATGGTACATATGTTATTTTTTATTTTTGTGGAACAATTATTTATTCAGTAGTACTATTCTTTATTCTTCAGTAGGTCATCTTTCATGCTATAATAGTATATGGAGTTGGGATTGCTTACTTATAGATAATGTATGCTTTTATAGCGCATTGTTTTTGCTTTCATGGTACGTAGCTAATGTTTTTGAATTGTAATGAAGTTGGATTTGCTTCATTACTAATAGATTTTATGCTTTACAATTACCTTTTGATGCTTTCATAGCACCCTCTTGTCTTTTCTTTCATGGTACATAGTTTATGTTTTGATTTTTTGGAAACAATTATTGCTATAGTGGTATTTTTTATGCTTCAATATGTCATATTTTTTGCTTTGTTGTACATAATAATTGCTTTGAATTGTTCATGTATCAATAATTCTAGTATGCATTTTGTTTGTTGAAACAGAGTATTTGTTGAAGGTGGTGGCTAAATTATCATGTCTTGCTTCTCCGACGTGGTTGATATTATACAACTTCTTCGAGATGCACCCAAAGATGAAGTCGTTGGGAATGTGAACTTCTTCAAGAACCATGACGACCACAAAGTTGATGTGTTTATCGAGCAAACAAAGCCGTTGAGAAGCAACCAACACAACCATCCGGTATAAGTGGGTTCCAAGCAAATGAAGAATTTTGTAGTAAGTCGAAACGATTGATGCAATAGAGAAGATTGAACAAGCGCTAGGTTAAAGGGACCATTACAAAAAGCTCATTGATGAGTCCCCAAATTTTAGCCTTGACTTACCTAAGACTTGAATTCATTGATTTGGATCGAAGGATCAATGAAGAACTTGGAGAAGAGGGGAATGTTATTATGTTCAGTTGTATTTCCTTTTTTTCTTGTCTGTTTTTGTCTATCTAAAATTTGAGGAAAATTAATTCCTTTTTTTTTTTCACTAGTGAGGAAAACATAATAGCGAGATTCCAGTGGATAGTGGGAAAAATATGAATGAGGCGGAAGGAGATATGGCGTCTGAACAGGTTTGTGAGAAAAAACTTAGAATTAAATTTAAATATATGATCGAGAAATTATCTTCAAAAGTTTGCTAAAATTCACATAAAAATATATATGTAGGAGGAAGGCACAAATAGTGATAATCATGTTGACATTGAAAATAATCAAGATGATGTCGGAGGTGTCGTTTCTGCGAATCATACTATGCAGCTACGTGAAAAGAAACTAATTTCCCTATTCTACGTGAGACAGATTGATGTATTTAAGAAATGTAATCAATCGCAGTTAGTGGCTTCGAAGTGGACTTTTGATAATGAAACAGATAACAAGTAAGTTTTTACACAAATTCATTTTTAGAATGTTATTTTATTTACTTGGATGGTATTTAATTGCATGTTATTTAATCGTAGGTCTGAAATAATCTTCAAGTTTGGTGATTACATGTTGATGAGGCAGGAACTTGAGAGCTTAAAGATTGGGTCATATATTAGTGCTTCTGTTGTTGACATATGGTGTAGGATTCTTAATTCAAAAGAAGATATGAAGAGTACGAGCTCGCCACATATATACTTTTCAACCATATTTGCAAAAATATGTTTTTTGCGTAGACTTTTACTATTTTTCTTAACTATTTTTGACAATTTAAATTGACTAATAATTTATGTTGTTTTATTGATACATCAATTCACGGTTGTCAATCTAACAGATGAATTAAATGTCAACGGTAACTTGGCTGCATTGACAAAAAACTTTGATCTAGAATTTGGGGATGCTATAGCTAAGAAACTCGAGGAAGTAGAGATGATAATTCTTTAAACTCTTTTTGGTTATTTTTTTTTATCAAGTTTATAATCTTATCATATATTTCAAATGATTGCAGTTTTTTTCCCAATTTTAAAAAGTGGGCATTTCTTTGTTGTGTCGTTTGATATGACAAGAAAATAATGCCATATTCTTGACAATTCGTCCATTGGCGGGTTGAAACTACAGAAGTATGATCTCATCCCACATAAGCTGGTACGTAGTGCTTTGCTTAGTGAGTGCTTTCACAGTAATTTATTTTTGCTTCAACAGTACTGTCGTTTTGCTTGGACAATGTTCATACTTCTTGCTTATGTAGTTATTTTGCTTGTCACAACATATTTTTTGGCTTTCGTAGTACTTTTGTTTTGCTTTAAACAAAGTACAGTTTCTTGACAATGTTTCATACTTGTTGCTATAGGTAGTGACTTTTGCTTTCTTAGTACAGTTGTTTTGCTTTTACAGTATTCATTTCAGCTTTATCACAGTATAGTTTCTTCACCATGCTTCATACTTGTTGCTTTATGAAGTTACTAGTGCTCTCATAGTATCGTTTATTTGCTTTCACATATTGATGTTATGCTTTTATAACAATATATTGTTTTTTACAATTTCATACTTGTTCCTCTATTGGTTGTGACAAAATGTATGTAATTAAATAGCAGTTTTGACAGTTGTTTTTAGGCAATCCTAAATGTTTTTAATTGGCTCTATTGGGTCTTATGTATGAGGTGTTTAATATGAAGTTGGTTGGTACTTGTGAATGCTTTAGTAGTATGAGGTTTTTGCTTTCACAGGTCTTATTTTGTGCTTTTGTATATTTATGTTTTTTTTGCTTTCACAGTTCTTATTTATCTAAAGCTCTAATTTCTTGCTTTAATATATTTTTATTCCTTTTTGATATATTTGCGTTGTATGTGAAGTCGAAGAATTGTGTGAGCCATTGTTTGTCAATTAAACAATCGTCAATTGCAAGACTTGCAATGGCTTGGCGGGACGATGAAAACAAGGTTGATTGTGGCGTGTTTGCGATACGCCACATGGAGACCTACATGGGAGGTGGAACTCGAAACTGGGATAATAAACTGCGTCTTTGAGATTGAAATATTATGCTGCTATTGTCCTCGATAATATTAATGAACTGAGAGAAAAGAACATAGTAGATTCAAAAATATTTTGTGGTGGTAAGAAGAAATCAGTTGCCTCCTCAAGTGGGCAACAAGTGTAATAGAGGTTTTTCTGGAAAGTATTTTTTTTTTTGGTAATTTCGGTTTCATTTGCATAGGTTTTTTTGTTTTGGCAGACATATACACGCTCGTGGATATTTGTTTTTTATTTAATGTCTTATTTTGCTTCAGATATTTCAGTTGATTGATAATTGTTTTCCACAATTGTTGCTACATGCGCATCGAGGTTTGAAATGTAAAAAAGGTAGAATATACAATTGAAACCGCATTACATAAATAATTGATTAGCAAAATTTTAGTCCCAAAATATACATGTTCCCAAAAAATGTTGTCCGATATAAATTCCAATAAATACTCCGAAAAATTCGTAAAAACATTTTAGACCAATCGGGAGTATTAGGACAACATTTAGAAACATAGTTTCAATGAAAGAAACCATTGACATAAAAATCATTAAAAGTTTTTGTCCAATATTATCGAAAATAAACTTAAGGAAATACTCCTAAAATATTAAAACCATTTTAAATCATTTAGGAGTATTTGGACAACCTTTAAAACCATTGTTTTGGTATAAAAACAAAATCATCAAAATCATGATAAAACCATTTATCAAACAATCTCCCCCTTTTTGATGATTACAAACCAAAACAATTTTAACGAGGTCGATTTTGAAAACAAAACAATTTTACCGGTTAAAGAGAACTATCCGTTGTGAGCGACAACATTCCGTGCAATAAACACAAGGATAGGAGTAGAGAGATTCAAACATATATTACAAATACTCCCCCTATCAATATGCACAACAAGAGTTATATAGAAGCAACTTAAACATAAGCTAAAATCTTAGCTTTTCGATATTGGGCTTAAGTATCAAAAACTTAAAAGCTCCCCCTGTCAAAGAGACATCATTAGAAACGTATGTAAGTCCATACTACAACCAATGGACCAAGAATCATACATAACCATAATACAACAAGTGGACATAAATATGATCCACAACTTATGGCTTTTAAAAGCCAAAGCTTATAGCTTCTTTTCGTTAAGCTTATCTTAGCTTCTTTGAGCTAAAGAGCTTATAACCTGTTTCTCCCCCTTTGGAATCATAAAAAAGAATGTTAGCACAATAAATACATCATATATTCATATCAAAGTGCGCAACTAAACCGATGTATCGAGCTATTTGAACATAGAAGCTTATAAACCAAATAGGAGGGAAAAATCGAATCATACGACTTGAGAGGTTTATGAAAACTCATTTGATAAGAAAAACATGACCTCTATAAATGTATAAGACTTTTGAAATCTAGAGAATCATGTAGGTGATGAATTTTTCATTGAAACGTTTTATCGAACACTTGGCGGACGTCAAAAATTGAGAAAGATATATATAGCCCTTGTAAATGAAATCAAGCCAAGTTTTTCATCACCAAATGCAATTTAACAAATGTCAATCATCAACAATCAATAAGCTCATCACAAAAATATATGAATTGCATCAAGAAAAATACATATAAGCCACAAACTCAAGGTTCAACCCATTGAGCTAAAGAGAGTGAAATTCTTACCATTCAATCGGTAAAGATGAGCATCAATGATGATAACCGAGCTAGGTAGTCCCCAAAATATATAATTCATGCATCAAAACTCATTTGAAGTGAAATGTGTGTGAAAAATTGCAAAGGGGACGAAAAATGAACAAAATAAGCCAAAATGACTAAGTCTAGAAACGAACCATTTTTAACCAAAAAATCGATCGTGGCGTCGGTCCAGTATGGGTGACCGGTCGAGCTTGTGGGCGACGGTTGGCCCCGCCCGGCGCCCACTGTCTTGATTCTGTTTTGAAATCAAATTTGATCCAAAAATCCGATTTTTCGCCCTAAGTTTTAAAAACGTGCAAAATGCAAATGTTGACCTCATTCAATATACATTATGTCATAATCAAGCTCAAAATGAGGTAAAATACTCAGGTTTTATGATTAAAAGGTCCGCGAGTTATCCTTGAGACTTTAGTTAAACACATCTCAAGTTTTTGTTAAAAACTCAATCCCTTAGAAAGTTTTTCGAATCTCAATATGTTTAGTTCGATGATGACGAACTATATTTTGAATAATTTTCACCGGACTTGTTATCCCAAAATAAGAACGTTTTAAAGCTTTGGATGAACAAGTCATAAGAAGAAGTGCCTTATAAATATTTGAAAATTTCTTTCAACGGCACTTTAATGAGATTCGTTGGGATAATTTTTGAAGTCGAGCATATAGACATAAGGCATATGGAATGTCGAGTCTATAGAAATAATACAAGAAAACATACCTCGAATTTGTTTGTCAATCGATATGTCTTTCTCAACCTTTCTTAATCTCTACATTGGTAGCCATAGAGGTTGAGTTGATTCTTCCTTCTTCAATGCCTAATATCTTCAAAGATATTTTTGTATATTTTGATTGTGAATTTATAACCACCTTCTTGGCATTGATTAACTTGAAATCCAATGATGAAATTTGAGCTCCCCCATCATGTGATACTATGCTCATCTAAAGTTCACCTATATCAACTTAGAAGAATCTCTTGCACAAAATATTCATTAGTAGCTGATAGGTGTGAGTTTTGCATGTATTTTGAGGTATAAATATGACTAAAATGGTGATTAAACATGCAATAACGTGTATGAAATGGTATATATTCGCTCTTTGTGGAAAAAGATATTACGCTTGCTTGTTTTGTAGGAATTTAACGATATTTGGAGTGATTTTGTGACAAATACGAGCATTGCTACCTAGAATCATCAAGAATCGAGCGATTACACCCAATTGGAAGCCAACTATGTGGAGTCTAGAGTCATAGTGATGAGTCGTGTGTCAAAAGAAGCATGGATGATCAAACAACAAGGAGATTTATCTCAAGGAACATCCAAACGCGTATGGAATTTCCAACACTGGCAGGGTTTAGTATTTTGGCCATAACTCTCTCTACAAAATTGATATTGAGGTGATTCAAGTGGCTATGGAAAGCTAATAGAGAGGGCTACAACTCTTATGAAGACCCCGCAAGCAAATTCGGACGTTTGGGTGGCGCACGGGTAACTGTGCGTGGACGCACGACCGTGCGCCCTCTGACGGATGTTTTCTATAGGATGGCGCACGAGTAGATCCGTGCGTGGGCGCACGACCCATGCGTGCTACAGAGACTGGGTGTTTTTCTACGAAATGGCGCACGGGTAGATCAGTGCGTGGGCGCACGACCGTGCGTGCTTGCGAAAAACTCCAAAAATGACAAAGAATTGACCTAGACTTCCAAAAGGGTATAAATACCACTTCTTGGGGCGCACACCAGGGAGGAAAGGTCTGGAAAAGACCCAAGAACACAAGAAAGAGCTCAAATTCATCAAGGAAGATTCAAGGGAAGAATCGGGTCGAATCGGAGCTTGAGGATTGAAGATTAATCGAGAGATTATCCATTTCCCTAAGTTTTCTTGCTTCTCTTTTTAGTTTCACTCTTTTAGTTTCATTTGTAATGACTTTGAACACTTTGTGTGTAAGTTGTTTAATCATGTGTAGCTAAACTCTTGTGATTTCCGGGTTTTGGAAGTAGATTAATGAACTCTTGTTGAATGTTTTAATCTTAGTTGAAGTTATTGTCTTGAAGCCTATTTGAGTACTTTGTTCTTATTCTTGTTTTATCACTTGGCCAATGATTTAACTTGTTTGATATATTGATTCATAATTCGAGAGATGAGTTTCAATATTAGATCTTGAGTACTTGACACGAATATTTGCATGAATCGAGAGGTTTGTAGATTTTTGTGAGGACATTTGATCTTTTCTGCATTTGGGAGTTGTGTATCTTATGTTGAGTAGAGATGCTAGCATAGATATTTCAATCTACACTTTATATACATCTCGAGAGGGAGGATAAAATACCATTGTGATCGTCTTATAGGTGTATTGATAATAACTTTGGTTTTCATTAAATCGTAAATCAAGAGGAATATTAATTGAAACCATAACCCGAATCCATTTCATTCCTTGATAATTCCATTATTATTTTCATCTTGTGTTTTTGTGGTTATTCTTGCCTTTACTTCCACACAATCATCAAACTTTCGATCGCCTAAATAAAAATAAGACTATTTTGGTTCAATACTTAGCGCACTAATTTATTAGTCTCCGTGGATACGACCTTGCTTACCCTATTCTATAAACTACACCGTACACTTGCGGTGAAGCTAAAAATAAGGCGAACAAGTTTTTGGCGCCGTTGTCGGGACTAATATAAGTTTTGGTGCTAATATTGCGATAGATAGAATTATTTTTAATTTAGACCTTTTTTTATTTTATTTCATTTTTCTTTTGTAAATTCTACTTCTACAATGTTTGATTTGTTTATTTGAATTGTTATAGGTGCACGCTCGGATGGAGGGAGTCAATTATTTCAATAACTGGAATTTCTACAGTTATGGGAATAATCCTACTCCTACGCACTATTGTTCAAATTGGAGGAATTACGAAGATTTTTCATATGCTAACACGGAGAATGTGATTCCACCACCATCAAGCTTCAATGTAATGAATGGGTTTACTAATGCGGAGGCAAAGCCATCTTTGGAAGACACCTCATTGCATTCATGAATCAAATGACTTCATTTGTAAGTGAGACAAGGAACCGATTAGATGCACAAGAGGCTAGGATGGACATGATGGAGTTGCAAATGGCGATTCGATAAAAAATCTTGAGACTCAAGTGGGCCTATTAGCTACGATTATTGGTGAACAACAACAAAAGAGCCATTTTTCGAGCATCACCGAAGTCAACTCAAAGGAACAATCTAGTACCATTCATCAAAAGAGTGGTACCGAATACGAGGAGTCGAAGATCCTGAAAAAACAAGAAAGTTCGGAACCAAATACGGATGTGTGTCTATGCACTTTCACCGTGTGTGGTGTCGAAAAAGAGCAGAAACAGATTTGCGAAACACATGAACAGCGTGGATGCCCGGTCGATGCATGCGTGATATCATAAGAAAGCTATTTCACAAATAAACGAACACTGGTGGTACATACGCGCATGGACAACATGAGCATAATTCAAATCAAAGTGTTCCAACATCGGACTCCAATACTTGCTTGAAATCCCAATTATGCATTACTAGATGCAAATAATGGAAAAACGGTTCTTGACCATGATCCAAAGCAACTAATATATGCATTCAAAGGTGGTACGAATCGAAATTAACAAAAGTCAAAGCTAAAGACGTTAAATATAGCGCTTGTTGGGAGGCAACCCAACGGTTTGTGGTGTGATTTTTGTTTTTGTTTGTTTTCTTTTTGTAAAAAAAAAAAAAACCTGAGTGTTGTTGTATGGCATCACGCACGGGTGACCCGTGTGCTAGGCGCTGAGATAATATTAAGGTAGAAAATTTGAAGTGATGGTTGAAGGAAGAAGTCCTAGCGATATGAGGAGATGCCAAGGAGGGCCACCACCCGCACAAATGAATCGAGGTAAATCCACACAGTTTTATATTGAAATTCTATCTTCTCTTACGTGCGATATAATTTCATTTAAGTTTGGGGGGAGAGATAATTATTTTTATATGAAATGTGTGGATTAAAAAAAAAATTGCATTTTTGTGTGTTTTCATATAGTTGCATGTAGAGCATTTTAGGTTGCATTGCATTAGAAGCACGTTCTGACTTTAGCATGTTTATTGCTTTAATAGAGTTTAGAGAGTGAGTTGACCAATATTGAGATTCTCGTGCTCTATTTTGAAAATTTTGTATTGTTTGGATTGGGTGTTGAGTACGAGTGATTGAGCCATGAATAGATGATATTGAGCATGTGGATATTGAGAACATGGTTTGATGCTTTGAATTACGTATTTGCAAGCCTGTGAGCTTTTGAGCCTTTACTGCTTTCATCATATGTAGTCTTGTTGATTGATTTGAGTGTATCATTCATGTTGTTAGAATTCTAGAACTTGCTCTGGTATCTCTGTCAAGGTCACATGTTGTATGCGAATTGTGAAAATGATCAAAGGCCATTTTTGTTAGCCCTTCAAGCCTTTTGCTTACCTAATGATGATATTGAAATCCCTAGTTAGCCAACTTGAGCCTATTGCCTAATTTCTTGATAGCAACAATTCAAGCCTTAACTTGATATATTTGTTACCCTACACTTGAGCGTATAACATTGAGTAAAGGGAATGAATGAGGTTGAATGAGTTGGAATTGAAAAATTGGATAATTGTGAAAAATTGGTTGATGGGAACAAAAGAGGAAGAAATGGAGGAGAAAAGAAATGTTGAAAATTCATAAAAGAGTCGGAAAAAAAAATCGATTTTATGATGTGAGTTTTCATTGAATGAACTTGGAGGCTAGGAATTGTAATGTGAGGTGATAATGTTTACAAAAGAAAGAGGATGGAGATAAGAAGAGTTGATGAAAATGAGAGAAGAATTTAGTAGCATATTGAGCTTTAATGTAGATGATTTATATGCTCATCGGTCTATACGCTCGAGTTTGAGTCACTCTATCCATATTTTCCTACCCTAACCAAAGAGCCTTCATTATAACCAAAAGAAAAAGTCCTTTTTGATTCACAAATTGCATACATTCTAGTGGCGGAGATATGAGACGATTTGCAAGCTTATGGTAATTCTGCAATATTGAATTGAATTGAGCGTAAACACGTCCTATATTCATGTGAGATGAGAGTATACACTTGATCTTGAGAGAAGTGATTCAAAGCATTTACCATGATTTATTTGATGTGTGCTTTATGTTAGATATTTGAGGCTTGGTTGATTCTTTGCTTGACACCTATGGCGAACAATACGAGTTTTTTGTAGTTGTTGTGCGTCCTACTTTTCATTACTCCACTATGTTTTGTCTAGTTTTTAAAAGCGTTGACCGGGACGACCAACAATTTAAGTTTGGGGATTTTGATAGGTGTGAGTTTTGCATGTATTTTGAGGTATAAATATGACTAAAATGGTGATTAAACATGCAATAACGTGTATGAAATGGTATATATTCGCTCTTTGTGGAAAAGATATTACGCTTGCTTGTTTTGTAGGAATTTAACGATATTTGGAGTGATTTTGTGACAAATACGAGCATTGCTACCTAGAATCATCAAGAATCGAGCGATTACACCCAATTGGAAGCCAACTATGTGGAGTCTAGAGTCATAGTGATGAGTCGTGTGTCAAAAGAAGCATGGATGATCAAACAACAAGGAGATTTATCTCAAGGAACATCCAAACGCGTATGGAATTTCCAAAGACTGGCAGGGTTTAGTATTTTGGCCATAACTCTCTCTACAAAATTGATATTGAGGTGATTCAAGTGGCTATGGAAAGCTAAGAGAGAGGGCTACAACTCTTATGAAGACCCCGCAAGCACATTCGGACGTTTGGGTGGCGCACGGGTAACCCGTGCGTGGACGCACGACCCGTGCGCCCTACAGAGACTGGATGTTTTCTATAGGATGGCGCACGGGTAGACCGTGCATGGGCGCACGACCCATGCGTGCTACAGAGACTGGGTGTTTTCTACGAAATGGCGCACGGGTAGACCGTGCGTGGGCGCACGACCCGTGCGTGCTTGCAGAAAACTCCAAAAATGACAGCAAATTGACCTAGACTTCCAAAAGGGTATAAATACCACTTCTTGGGGCGCACACCAGGGGAGGAAAGGTCTGGAAAAGACCCAAGAACACAAGAAAGAGCTCAAATTCATCAAGGAAGATTCAAGGGAAGAATCGGGTCGAATCGGAGCTTGAGGATTGAAGATTAATCGAGAGATTATCCATTTCCCTAAGTTTTCTTGCTTCTCTTTTAGTTTCACTCTTTTAGTTTCATTTGTAATGACTTTGAACACTTTGTGTGTAAGTTGTTTAATCATGTGTAGCTAAACTCTTGTGATTTCCGGGTTTTGGAAGTAGATTAATGAACTCTTGTTGAATGTTTTAATCTTAGTTGAAGTTATTGTCTTGAAGCCTATTTGAGTACTTTGTTCTTATTCTTGTTTTATCACTTGGCCAATGATTTAACTTGTTTGATATATTGATTCATAATTCGAGATATGAGTTTCAATATTAGATCTTGAGTACTTGACACGAATATTTGCATGAATCGAGAGGTTTGTAGATTTTTGTGAGGACATTTGATCTTTTGTGCATTTGGGAGTTGTGTATCTTATGTTGAGTAGAGATGCTAGCATAGATATTTCAATCTACACTTTATATACATCTCGAGAGGGAGGATAAAATACCATTGTGATCGTCTTATAGGTGTATTGATAATAACTTTGGTTTTCATTAAATCGTAAATCAAGAGGAATATTAATTGAAACCATAACCCGGGAATCCATTTCATTCCCTTGATAATTCCATTATTATTTTCATCTTGTGTTTTTGTGGTTATTCTTGCCTTTACTTCCACACAATCATCAAACTTTCGATCGTCTAAATAAAAATAAGACTATTTTGGTTCAATACTTAGCGCACTAATTTATTAGTCTCCGTGGATACGACCTTGCTTACCCTATTCTATAAACTACACCGTACACTTGCGGTGAAGCTAAAAATAAGGCGAACAAGTTTTTGGCGCCGTTGCCGGGGACTAATATAATTTTTGGTGCTAATATTGCGATAGATAGAATTATTTTTAATTTAGACCTTTTTTTTATTTTATTTCATTTTTCTTTTGTAAATTCTACTTCTACAATGTTTGATTTGTTTATTTGAATTGTTATAGGTGCTCGCTCGGATGGAGGGAGTCAATTATTTCAATAACTGGAATTTCTACAGTTATGGGAATAATCCTACTCCTACGCACTATTGTTCAAATTGGATGAATTACGAAGATTTTTCATATGCTAACACGGAGAATGTGATTCCACCACCATCAAGCTTCAATGTAATGAATGGGTTTACTAATGCAGAGGCAAAGCCATCTTTGGAAGACACCCTCATTGCATTCATGAATCAAATGACTTCATTTGTAAGTGAGACAAGGAACCAGTTAGATGCACAAGAGGCTAGGATGGACATGATGGAGTTGCAAATGGCCGATTCGATAAAAATCTTGAGACTCAAGTGGGCCTATTAGCTACGATTATTGGTGAACAACAACAAAAGAGCCATTTTTCGAGCATCACCGAAGTCAACTCAAAGGAACAATCTAGTACCATTCATCAAAAGAGTGGTACCGAATACGAGGAGTCGAAGATCCTGAAAAAACAAGAAAGTTCGGAACCAAATACGGACTGTGTGTCTATGCACTTTCAGCCCGTGTGTGGTGTCGAAAAAGAGCAAAACAGACGAGGAACACATGAACAGTAGCGTGGATGCCCTGTCGGTGCATGCGTGATATCATAAGAAAGCTATTTCACAAAAATAAACGAACACCGGTGGTACATACGCCGCATGGACAACATGAGCATAATTCAAATCAAAGTGTTCCAACATCAGGACTCCAATACTTGCTTGGAAATCCCAATTATGCATTACTAGATGCAAACAATGGAAAAACGGTTCTTGACCATGATCCAAAGCAACTAATATATGCATTCAAAGGTGGTACGAATCGAAATTAACAGGCGTCAAGCTAAAGACGTTAAATATAGCGCTTGTTGGGAGGCAACCCAACGGTTTGTGGTGTGATTTTTGTTTTTGTTTGTTTTCTTTTTGTAAAAAAAAAAAAAAAAAAACCTGAGTGTTGCTGTATGGCATCACGCACGGGTGACCCGTGTGCTAGGCGCACGCCCGTGCGTCCTTCAGCTGAGATAATATTAAGGTAGAAAATTTGAAGTGATGGTTGAAGGAAGAAGTCCTAGCGATATGAGGAGATGCCAAGGAGGGCCACCACCCGCACAGTGAATCAGGTAAATCCACACAGTTTTATATTGAAATTCTATCTTCTCTTACGTGCGATATAATTTCATTTAAGTTTGGGGGGAGAGATAATTATTTTTATATGAAATGTGTGGATTAAAAAAAAATTTGCATTTTTGTGTGTTTTCATATAGTTGCATGTAGAGCATTTTAGGTTGCATTGCATTAGAAGCACGTTTACAACTTTAGCATGTTTATTGCTTTAATAGAGTTTAGAGAGTGAGTTGACCAATATTGAGATTCTCGTGCTCTATTTTGAAAATTTTGTATTGTTTGGATTGGGTGTTGAGTACGAGTGATTGAGCCATGAATAGATGATATTGAGCATGTGGATATTGAGAACATGGTTTGATGCTTTGAATTACGTATTTGCAAGCCTGTGAGCTTTTGAGCCTTTACTGCTTTCATCATATGTAGTCTTGTTGATTGATTTGAGTGTATCATTCATGTTGTTAGAATTCTAGAACTTGCTCCTGTCTCTCCAAAGGTCACATGTTGTATGCGAATGTGAAAATGATCAAAGGCCATTTTTGTTAGCCCTTCAAGCCTTTTGCTTACCTAATGATGATATTGAAATCCCTAGTTAGCCAACTTGAGCCTATTGCCTAATTTCTTGATAGCAACAATTCAAGCCTTAACTTGATATATTTGTTACCCTACACTTGAGCGTATAACATTGAGTAAAGGGAATGAATGAGGTTGAATGAGCTGGAATTGAAAAATTGGATAATTGTGCAAAATTGGTTGATGGGAACAAAAGAGGAAGAAATGGAGGAGAAAAGAAATGTTGAAAATTCATAAAAGAGTCGGAAAAAAATCGATTTTATGATGTGAGTTTTCATTGAATGAACTTGGAGGCTAGGAATTGTAATGTGAGGTGATAATGTTTACAAAAGAAAGGGGATGGAGATAAGAAGAGTTGATGAAAATGAGAGAAGAATTTAGTAGCATATTGAGCTTTAATGTAGATGATTTATATGCTCATCGGTCTATACGCTCGAGTTTGAGTCACTCTATCCATATTTTCCTACCCTAACCAAAGAGCCTTCATTATAACCAAAAGAAAAAGTCCTTTTTGATTCACAAATTGCATACATTCTAGTGGCGGAGATATGAGACGATTTGCAAGCTTATGGTAATTCTCCGCAATATTGAATTGAATTGAGCGTAAACACGTCCTATATTCATGTGAGATGAGTATACACTTGATCTTGAGAGAAGTGATTCAAAGCATTTACCATGATTTATTTGATGTGTGCTTTATGTTAGATATTTGAGGCTTGGTTGATTCTTTGCTTGACACCTATGGCGAACAATACGAGTTTTTTGTAGTTGTTGTGCGTCCTACTTTTCATTACTCCCAGCTATGTTTTGTCTAGTTTTTAAAAGCGTTGACCGGGACGGCCAACAATTTAAGTTTGGGGGATTTTGATAGGTGTGAGTTTTGCATGTATTTTGAGGTATAAATATGACTAAAATGGTGATTAAACATGCAATAACGTGTATGAAATGGTATATATTCGCTCTTTGTGGAAAAAGATATTACGCTTTGCTTGTTTTGTAGGAATTTAACGATATTTGGAGTGATTTTGTGACAAATACGAGCATTGCTACCTAGAATCATCAAGAATCGAGCGATTACACCCAATTGGAAGCCAACTATGTGGAGTCTAGAGTCATAGTGATGAGTCGTGTGTCAAAAGAAGCATGGATGATCAAACAACAAGGAGATTTATCTCAAGGAACATCCAAACGCGTATGGAATTTCCAAAGATCTGGCAGGGTTTAGTATTTTGGCCATAACTCTCTACAAAATTGATATTGAGGTGATTCAAGTGGCTATGGAAAGCTAAGAGAGAGGGCTACAACTCTTATGAAGACCCCGCAAGCAAATTCGGACGTTTGGGTGGCGCACGGGTAACCCGTGCGTGGACGCACGACCCGTGCGCCCTACAGAGACTGGATGTTTTCTATAGGATGGCGCACGGGTAGACCGTGCGTGGGCGCACGACCCATGCGTGCTACAGAGACTGGGTGTTTTCTACGAAATGGCGCACGGGTAGACCGTGCGTGGGCGCGCACGACCGTGCGTGCTTGCGAAAAACTCCAAAAATGACAAAGAATTGACCTAGACTTCCAAAAGGGTATAAATACCACTTCTTGGGGCGCACACCCCGAGGAGGAAAGGTCTGGAAAAGACCCAAGAACACAAGAAAGAGCTCAAATTCATCAAGGAAGATTCAAGGGAAGAATCGGGTCGAATCGGAGCTTGAGGATTGAAGATTAATCGAGAGATTATCCATTTCCCTAAGTTTTCTTGCTTCTCTTTTAGTTTCACTCTTTTAGTTTCATTTGTAATGACTTTGAACACTTTGTGTGTAAGTTGTTTAATCATGTGTAGCTAAACTCTTGTGATTTCCGGGTTTTGGAAGTAGATTAATGAACTCTTGTTGAATGTTTTAATCTTAGTTGAAGTTATTGTCTTGAAGCCTATTTGAGTACTTTGTTCTTATTCTTGTTTTATCACTTGGCCAATGATTTAACTTGTTTGATATATTGATTCATAATTCGAGATATGAGTTTCAATATTAGATCTTGAGTACTTGACACGAATATTTGCATGAATCGAGAGGTTTGTAGATTTTTGTGAGGACATTTGATCTTTTGTGCATTTGGGAGTTGTGTATCTTATGTTGAGTAGAGAAGCTAGCATAGATATTTCAATCTACACTTTATATACATCTCGAGAGGGAGGATAAAATACCATTGTGATCGTCTTATAGGTGTATTGATAATAACTTTGGTTTTCATTAAATCGTAAATCAAGAGGAATATTAATTGAAACCATAACCCGGGAATCCATTTCATTCCTTGATAATTCCATTATTATTTTCATCTTGTGTTTTTGTGGTTATTCTTGCCTTTACTTCCACACAATCATCAAACTTTCGATCGTCTAAATAAAAATAAGACTATTTTGGTTCAATACTTAGCGCACTAATTTATTAGTCTCCGTGGATACGACCTTGCTTACCCTATTCTATAAACCACACCGTACACTTGCGGTGAAGCTAAAAATAAGGCGAACAGTAGCACCAAAAATATTCACATAAATATGCACAAGCAAACAATCTTGCCCTTTTTAAAAAAAACAAGGAGAGTAGTATCAACTTTACCTTTTGTAAAATCATTTAGCTAAAATAGCTAAGTCTATCATACTATACATGGGGTACTTGTTTGAAACCATACAAGGCCTTTTATAAAGATTATTTGGCCTAGAAAAATTTAAACCCCGGAGGTTGTTTTACATAGACTCTTACTAGAATAAATCCATTTAGAAAGTAGGATTAAACATCCATTTGGTAAAGCTTGAAATTTTCTTAAAACAAGAATGGGCAAGTAAAATGCAAATAACTACTAAATGTGCTATGAGTGCAAATGTTACATCAAATTCAATTACCTTCTTCTTGAAAATACCTTCGAGCTACTAACCTCGCCTTAGTTCGACCAATGTTGCCTTGGTCATTGAGTTTGTTCCGAAATACCCCTTTTTTTGTCTTCTTCATCACTATCATCATAGGGCATCCAATTGATCTAAGGTGTTCATAATAGAACATTTACATCCAAATATTTTGAGGTAACTAATATTTAGAGTACTTCATTTCTCATCTACACAACTTAACAAACTCATTAATGGCATCGCTTATATGAGCAAGAAAAAATATCCCAAGTGTAAAAACATGCCTCAATCATCAATAACAAAATATCTTGCATAAGAGCATAGTAGAAATAGACACTATATATATAGACCATGAAGCAAGAAACACATACTATGCATTTAGAAGATCATCAAGAGTCTAATAAATCATGCAAGTTCAAATAAGCTTAAGAAAGCTACAAAAGGTCTCTTTTGAAAATCCGATAGCATATAGTTGAGACCTCATTTAAAAAAAAAGCATTTGAACAAGAGTTGACAAAGTAAATATGTGCAATCAAATATCGAATAGTGCCTTTCGAAAAATCTAAAAATCCTCTTAATGGCACTTGTATGAAATACTATGAAAAATGAGTACATAGGCACATGGCAAAACATATATCGAGTCTATAAGAGTAAGAATAACACAAGTAAACGTACCTCGATAATTAATGCCTTTCTTGACGAATAATGACGTAAATGGCCATTTGTGAAAATATGTAAATCCTACACAATTCTTAAAACAAATCTAGTACAAACCATAATGATAAAAGTGTAAGCTAAGAGATATCATAAGTAAGCTCATGCCATAAAAATCCATAAGATGATAATACACTTTTAGTCTACAAAAATGCACAAGAGTTTTAAAAACATCATATAAGGTCTTCTTTTTTTTTCAAAAATTTTTAAAAATACAAATAAGTTTTGAAGACCTTAATTTAAAATTAAATACATGAAAACTCATTTTTCAATTAAGACACAAATAAAAACATGCATAGAAATAAAATAAAATGCATATTTAAATGGGGAAATACGGTTTACCAATTACGCCGTTTCCATGGGTTGTGTCTTTCCCATTGTTGATGATATCTTCCCCTTGAGAAGTCACTTTGTTGATGATGACTTCTTTGATTACTCCATTTCCAAGGTTTGTTACCTTCCCATTGTTGATGGTCTCTTCTTTTTTGAAAATCATCTTGTTGATGATGTCTTTGCCATTTCCAAGGATTGTGTTCTTCCCATTTTTGATTATATCCTCTTCTTGGAAATTGACTTTGTTGAAAATACTTTCTCCTTCTTTGATCAAATGAAATAGTCATTTGATGTCTTCTTGGCGGTATGAATTTTCTCCGATTATTATTTCGCCGGGTACCTAATACAACATTATTTTGTGGTACCCTCAAGTGTTTGGGTCCTTTAGGATTAGCTTTGAGACTTTTAGGTCTCCAACAATAATTAGAGCTATTTCTAGCCCGACAAGTATTTACGTATGACCCTTTTTTACCACAATAAAAGCAAGTAATAATTCTAGGGGCATAATGACCAACATGCTTAGAGACTTGATTCCTTTTTATATGATTGACAACAATAAGCTTATGAATAAGTTCTAGTTTCGAATTATCACAACAATCAACAAGATTGGTCATTCTATCGGTACTCAAGTTGGATTTAGATAAATCAATTTTCAAGCAATTTATATCCTCAACAAGAGTACTATTTTCTTTTTCAAGGTTTCTAACCTTATCAAGTGTGGTGGTGTGAGCACATGATAGTGATTCATAGGAAGTAAATAAACTATCCTTTTCATTTTTCAAAACATTGAATTCCTTTTTCAAATTTTTGTACTTAACAAGTAAATTTTGGAATTCATTTTGAAGATCATCAAAATCATTTTGCAAATCACTATAATCATTTTGAATGACAATATCATAGGAAGTAGAGGGTTTAAGACATACCTCGTTTTCTTTGATGCCCGTAAGACAATATTCAACTTCCTCATAGTTGGAAGTTGTAAGAGGCTTGTTCCTTATATTTGACATTGTATCCCTTTGAGAAGTAGATGCTTTTGTTTGACTCCTTTCATTTGCAAATACTCCATAGATGGCTTCTAATTTTTTCCATACTTCATGTGCCGATCGAATTCCTACAATATGTTCATATTCCAAATTAGTAAATGAACAATACAAAATATTGAGAGCTTTACCGTTTAAGGAGATGATTTTCTTCTCTTCATCATTGAGCTCTTTGAAGCCTTTGGAGGTGTATGGTGTATCTTTTATTGGAATGGATTCTCCATTGATGACGACGTTCCAAATATCGAACCCGCAACCTTGTAAATAACATTCCATTCTTTCTTTCCAAAATATAAAATTTTTGGAATCAAACCGAGGTGGCTTGGTGGTGGAGGTGCCGGAAAGATGAGCTTCGTTCGTAGCCGACGATCGTTTCTCTTCACTCGCGATGTGAAACGAGCTTGCCAAAGAGTTTGTCTCGATACCACTTGTAAGTCAAGCGGCCACGATAATCTAGAGGGGTGAATAGATTATCTCCATCTTTTCGATTTCGCCTCTTTTTTCGAACCAAATGCTCAAGCACAATAATAAAGGTGCGGAATGTAAACAACACACGCCGATTTATAGAGGTTCAACCCACCTAGGGCCTAATCCTCTACCACCCCAAGATATCCGGGATGGATTTCAAAAGAAAAATATTTTATTAATTTACCACAAATTAATACAACACCAACTTACAACGACACCTTGAAGAGCACCACACTCTTCTTCAACACCACCTTTGAGATTACCACAATCTCTTCTTGAAGATTACCACAATCTCCAACGGCACCTTGTGAAGATTACCACAATCTTCAACCTTGAAGAATACAAATTCTTCAACACCTCAATAAGAAGATCACCACAATCTTCTTGCTCCTATCACCTAGATCACCCAAGTGTGTTCTTACCACAAGAACACTCACAAGGATATCTTGTGTTGAATGATAACCCAAATTCAAGATTACAACTCGATAATTGATAATACAATAGAGTGCAAGTGTAATCAAGAAAAGCCTAGACCTCAAGAATGTGAAAGTGAATAGCTAGGCAAATTACAATAAGAAATAAGACAATGTAAGAACACGTGTATTCTTGAGTGTATCTTGTTGTGTTGTAGTTTTCTCTCCCTTCTTGTGTTGCTTCAATTCTTCCTCTATTTATAGAAGATGTCTTGTACATGATAGGCTCCTCTTGGGGACATGAATTCTGTAAAACATTGCAAGGCAATTGAAGAAAAGAGCTGTTAGAAATCAATCCCACAAATTAAGGAAAAGATGTCTGCTGCACAACGGTTACATTTTTGTTGTCAAACTTAAGGGCGACCGGTCGCTCACAAATAAGATTAGAAAAGAACGCAGCAAAATTTACACGGGGTGACCGGTCCAGGGGGTCGACCGGTCGCCCTAGGGTGCGACCGGTCGCCCACCACCACGGTGACCGTCACCTTGACCAGCTTTTGAGTTCTCAAGTTTCTGTTTCGAAACTTGTTCCCGTGCATCTTGTCGCTCTTTTAGTCGACCTGGCCGACCTCCTAAATGACATGTTGTCCGATTTTTGTCGAAAATAAACTTCAAGAAATACTCCGAAAAATTCGTAAAAACATTTTAAACCGATCGGGAGTATTTAGGACAATATTAGAAATATAGTTTTGATGAAATAACACATTAATACAAAAAATATTGTCCGATATAAATTCCAATAAATACTCCAAAAAATTCGTAAAAACATTTTAGACCAATCGGGAGTATTAGGACAACATTTAGAAACATAGTTTCAATGAAAGAAACCATTGACATAAAAATCATTAAAAGTTTTTGTCCAATATTATCGAAAATAAACTTGAGGAAATACTCCGGAAAATATTAAAACCATTTTAAATCATTTAGGAGTATTTGGACAACCTTTAAAACCATTGTTTTGGTATAAAAACAAAATCATCAAAATCATGATAAAACCATTTATCAAACACAATATTCCCATGCTTTCGAACAGATTGCATGTACATGTAGCCATGGAATCCTGTTTGTATAAAACTACTGTGTGTTCCCCTGCCTTTGTCTCCTTAATCACATAAGTGAACCTGCCAAGAGGGGAAAATTGATTAACAACCTCTATAATTCTGCAAAGGTTTTAAGAAGCATATATTGCTTATTAAAAAAATATTTTTGATACTAAGGTAGCAATATAAGATGCAATAAAATCATACAAGGAAAAAAACTAAATTGAACGATTTTTTAAAATGTGTTTTGATTTACTCAACTAACTGAATTGCATTTATGTAAGAACAACACAAATTTTAATAATGAGGTAGGGATAATACCGGTTAGAATCTTCATTGATTTGCAACGTTGTACAACTATAACAAGAATCTGCTATTTCTGCACTCACTTCAGTGAACATTTTTCAGTAAATATTGATGTCGCATGTTTCTCGATTATTAATGGTGTGCAAAACTCGGGCATAATTTTTTCACACTCGCAGATTTAATTTATTTGTGGCATGTTTTTTAGCATCCATTGCACCAAAAGTGCATAAAAAACTCCACCAAGCTATCTTGAGGGTTGGTGAAATTACCAAACTAACTATTAGCACTTTCGTACCTTGAAGTGGTTCTCAACAGGCTGCCCATCTTAACATTCTTGAAATATGCTGGAATCCAGGAATTTCAAATTTCAAACATATTTTTGAGCCATGTGTTTGATGTCAAGTCGTAGTCTGTCATTATCTTGTTCTATTCTTCTTCAAATTCGGTTGGATTTAAAAAATTGTCCCAAACGATGTTGCTTAGTCTCCGCATGAAATATTCATCCTTCATTATAGCATGACCAACCTTAGCTCCCACCTTTTCCATTATGTGCTACATGCATAATCAGTATCTTGACTATTTGAAAACTACCTTTATTGCATTTTTCATGGTTGGGTCTTGATCTGTAACTATATAATGTGGTTCTTGATGCAGTGCCTTGATAAAATTTTGGAACAACCAGACGTATGATTCTTCGTCCTCCTTTAATAATAAATCGACTGCAAATGTCACACACCTCTTATGGTTATCTATGCCCATGAAGGGTATGAAAACCATTTTGTACCTGTAACATTATATATTTTATCAGTTTTTTATAATGGATTTAAAGCATCTTGCGGAATAATGCATAATATCATGCAATTGAGAGCAAATGGGAAACAATACTATAGTCTTTTTAGGTGTAGTTTCATTATTTTACCTGTTGTTTTACGTAGTGTCAAATGACACAACATCCCCAAACATAGAGTAGTTGCTTATTGCTATTGGATCTGCCCAAAATAATCTTGTGAGGTGCTCATTTTCATCCACAACATAATCAAATACCATGCCAGGACAAACTTCCATTTTTTTAAGGAACTTGTCTATGACTAATTGGGCATCTGCACCACGTATATATGCCCTCAATTCTCTCTTAAAGTTTTTGAAATCAATTTGTAATGCCTCGACGTGAGAGAATCCCCTGCTGTCTCTTTCAATAAACAGTAACCTTTGGCCATTCCAATATTTGCTCTAGCACAGTTCAAGAGAAATTGTTGGTGGCCATAGTTGAGATTTCTATTCACCTTCATGAACAATTTATGCTTTGTATTGGTTAGACAATGAGTGTGTCTTGGCTCAAAACGTTTTATGGCGTGTGCACCATCTTTGTACTCGAACACACAACGAGCCTTGCACCCAACCCTTGTTGATGCTCTTTTTCTGATTGTTGGAGTTATTGATGTAGGCTCAATTGATTTTGCTTTTCCTCCAGTTGATTTTGAAATATTCTTGAATCCCTCTCTATTGCATACAATATATTGTTGTCGTATCAACTCACTTTTGAACCTGTTGGTTGTACGTCTTCGCACGTCAAGTCCTACGACAGAACTGTAGTGATGGTAGAATTGCACCCCTTCTTCCAAATGTATAAACTGGATTCCCTCACGGGGTACTATGCTTTGATCACATTCGGGTATCCAATTTTTTGTAGAGTATGGCCATATCTCTAGATGCTCTTGAAATGTATCATATTTTGTACATGTGTAGATTTTTATGCCATATAATAAATCAAAATATATGAAACTAATCATGCAATAATTATGTTCTAAAGAAGCAATAAATGTTTACTATGTTGGCAATAAAGTTATACTACGTAATTTAATAATTCAGAAAATATGAACATATTTTGCAACATCTACATTCTAACAAAGCAATAAAGTTACACTATGGTACCAATGAATTTATCACCTTTTTTTGGCAATAAATTTGACAAATTAGAAGAAACTGCAACAATTTTGTTCTTCAAAGCATAAAATATATATTATGAATGCAATATTTTTTATGGAAAAAGCATAATTTATTAGTTGCATATAGACATAGTATAATTTTAATCATGAAGAAACGCTCATAAATGTCATAGCAAACAGGTAGTGTGAATTTTTAAATTTGCAACTAATTATACATTAACGATGCAATTTTTTGGCGTTATCATAGCAACATAGTTGCACTATGAAAGCAATCGACAACAATTATTGAAAACATGTTAACAATCGAAAACAATCGAAAGCAATCGAAAATAATACCAAAACATCAGAATTAAAGCTTAACAAATACAATGGAAACACTCAAAAAAAATTATCATCGATTGGCTATATGAAACATGATTGATTTTTATGTAAATATTGAATCCAATGGTGATGAACATTCACCTTCACCAATATCCATATGTGCTTCCATGTTCGAGAGTTTGTGCGGCTATTAAAGTTTTTAGTTTTTTCTATGGAGAAGAAAGGTTTTGTCAAAGCTGTGCATATTTCAGATGGAAGAGAAAGAGAAGATATCAAAATCTGCTTGTGGGATGAGCAACCGTGAATAACAGTGGTTTGTAGAGGTGAGAGAAAATCACAAATCTTTTCCATATCTATTGTGTAACCGTCCATAATTTGATCTAACCTTATTTTTTGTTTTTTGCCTTAATGATTATATTTTATAGGATAAATAGTATAAAAAATGATTTAATATCAGCCATAGATTGAAAGAGAATAATGGATAGGATTTGTCCCTACGTTCTTACCTAGGGACATTTGACTCATATAACTCTATCCCTATATATATATATATATATATATATATATATATATATGGAGAATCCAATGAGACCACATTTTATGGCGAGACAGTGTGGACTGATCTCAACAATCTCCTAGATACATCAAATGCAAGGATTATATATGATAATAATACATTAACCAATTAATTAAATCCCCATTAAGGGTAAAATTGTCATACAAACTATGTGGGGATCGTCCAATATGGAATCAGTTATGGGAGAGAGAGAATCGCGCTCATTAATATGTGGGGACCATATATGTGCTCTGCGATGATTATACTGTATCTTTACATATATTTAATATATATTTAATACTATTATACTATATGTTTAACATATATGTGTTGCATATTAAAATTGTCAAACAAAAACATATGGGGGCCGTGCATTAAGGAATCAATTATAGAGAGAGAGAATCATGCTCATTATTATACTGTATATTTAACATATATTTACTGCATATTTAATACTATTATACCATATGTTTAACGCATATGTATTGCATATTAAAATTATCAAACAAAAATATGTGGGGACCGTGAATTAGGAATCAATTATATGACAAATGACTAATCTACCCTTATTCGAATTAAAACAAAAAAGGCTTAAAAATCAATTAAATCTCAGCCTTTGAAAAAATTAAATAAATGGATAGGATTAGTCCACACTGTCTTACCCCAAAAATATGGTCTCATTTGATCCAATCCCTATATATATATGAGAATTACATGCATTGTTGTATCGATCTTTTAGGTTAGGATTCATCTTCATCAAAGTAATTGTTGTTTTTCTTACTAATATATTCAGAGTCGGTCCTAGGTTTTGAGGGGTCTGGAGCAAAAAAAAAAAAAAAAAAAAACAAATGGGGCCCCTCGTATTTAGATTAAAAAAAATAACAAAACACGGGTTACAAATATAATTTTATTAATTTAACATATAAAATGGGATATGTAATTCTCAAAATTAAAAGATCATCTTACCAATATTACTACATTTTCTTGAAATTTTTGGCAATGGAGAATGGAGACAATATATTTTAATGGAGGTGGGCTCTATTTTTAAGTTGAAGGAATTGTGCCGACTCTGTTTAGTTATTCCAACTCTTTTTTAGGATTAATAGCAACGATTAATAGAAACGAAATCTTGGAGATTTGAATTTAATTCTAGCTTATTTTTCGGTGTGATGAAAGTTGGAATAGGAAAATCTAGGGAGTAGTTTAACAACATAACATATTCTCTTAACCTAATGATTGTTTTATTGTTATTATTATATTTTTGGTTTTGGAAAAAGGTAAAAGGCTGAAGTTGTGTTAAATTAATGGGACATTTTTTTTAGTTTGTAAACTGTACAAAAAGTAAGGCAGGGGCGACCTGTTTTGTGGACTAAAAAAGAACACAACCTTGCATTTGGGGAGAATCGAACACATTACACAGGACCTCCAAGTCCTTGTTAAGGATTACCAGGTTAGCCGCTGGGCCATCTTCGATCAATTATGATTACAAATGCCTTTATATATATATATATATATATATATATATATTCATCTAAACATATATATATATACACACACATTAAAAAAAAAAAAAAAAACTACCTGTGCAAGACACACCTCGAACACCTGAGGGCCGCCCCTGAATATATTAACCAATAATACTCAAAGTACCACCACATGTGCCACAACACATAAAACTCATTAATTTAGCAATGACAATTTCATTTTTTTTTTTGAAATGTAAATTGTAGTTTTAAGTACTTCAAAAATAGCTATAAAAATATCTTAATTTTTCTTTCTTTTTTATATTTAGCCTATTACAAATATTAAATTGTTATTACATGTACCCAAGTATCCATCTTCGCTAAATTAATTGTGTCTTTTTAAAAATTTCTACAAGTAGAATTTGACCACCATTTCTAACAACATGACATGTTTATAATTCCTTTTCTTATTTACCCGAAAATTGACAGTCATAGTTCATTTTAAAAACTAGTAAGGTACATGTTGCGTGAACCATATAATTTTGTTATTTGAATTAAGAATAAGCTATTAATATATTATAAGATAATTTAATTATTATGAAATATTTTTCATATTGTAAAATGCAGGTTGAATTGATAAGAAATCTGCAAAATTTAAAACTTACATTTTGTGAAATAAAATATAGTAGGTGAACATAATGTAGACACTATTGACCCTAAAACTTATCAAAAGAATTTAATTGAAATTGTCATAGATTTTTATCCATTAAATAATTTTTGTTAAAAATAAACATGTAAAGAACCCACACTTTATGTATACATAATTCATTCTAGTATTGTCAAATGTGCAACTTGAAGAAAAAAACAAAAGAAGCAAAATATGATGTCATTCCAATGCCGGATTAATATGACTTGACACTTGGTTAAACAATAATGAAATTGCGAAATCTTGCATTCACGAATCATATGACAAACAATTTAAAACATAATTTAGAAGTTAATACATTTTTCTCAGTCATTGTTTCAAAAACTTGAATTGTACAAAATATAAAATCTAAGGATAACGTGATGTACATTGTAGCGCCAAATCTGGCGCATCACCGTTCAAGTAGTCAATTTGACGCAGAAATTGATGATGCATTGGAGTTGAGAGTTTTGCTTCATTTTGGTATTTTCACTTGGATAGCGCAGAATTGGAGAGGCCCTAAGTGCTAATACCGAACTCATAGTTGATCACACGAATCATGTTATGTAACAACTAATCATTCAAAAGAAAGGGAAAATAAAAAATATTAAATAAAATTGACATGATGGCTATAAATGAGGAAATAGCACCCAAAATTCTCTATCTGCAATCGGTTTTTATTTTATATTATATTTTGGTTAAAAGATAAACAAAATTTTAATTTTACTATTAAACTTCATCGCAATATTGGAAAGAAATTAGAACAAAAAAGAAAAAGAAAAAGAGGAAACCATAGGAAAATCGATATTTTATATAATTATCACATAGAGGAAAAGGATGTTACATAATTGTATATATATACATATATTCAAGAAGCGGCAAGACCAATTTCACTACAAACAAATTGTGTTTAGTGACGCTTATTAGCGCCACAAGGTACATTAACTACGCTTTTGAAAGTGCCATGAGTTGCGTTGTTAAAATTGATGTCATGAAAATATCCATGACACAAGATCTATGCGTAGGTAAAATTCATTTCCTGACGCTTTTATCAAATGCGTCATTATGTGGTGACGCTACTTTCTATCACAATTACTAAAAATTTAATACGTTTAAATGTAGCTTTGGTGACACTAACGGGGGTGTCCCCAATCATGCAATTTAATGGACTTTTGAATTTCATAATATTCTAGGTGTCATCAATTTGGATTTCTATTGAATCCATTAAATCTTGATGTCATCAACTTGGATTTTAATGGATTCCACGAAAATCCAGCATCCTCAAATATTTGATGAATTCCATGGATTTCTTTTATAAATGGATTTGGGTGGAATTTGGTGGAATTATAAGCTATATTTATGAAGGATAAGTTCCCACCTCTCCCCCACGGAATTCAAACTCCATTTCTCTACTACTACTACTACTACTACTACTACTACTAATAATAATAATAATAGTAATAATAATAATAATAACAATTGTCTATGGTAAAAACATAACATATTTTTATCTCTTGTACCTATTCTCACGTATTGTCTTCTAATCTCAACATATTTTTTGTGTTATTGACTTATTTGAATATTCACATTTCTTTTTATTTTCTTATGATGAGGAAATTATGCTGCTAAATTCATAAAATATTATTAATTATATTTTTTTATATAATCCAATAAATTCCACTAAAATCTATTAAAATCTACATAATTCCATAGAATAAAATTCCATTAGAATCTGATGAAATCCATAATGGAATCCATAGAATTCTCTAAAAATCTATGAAATTCCATTGATTAAAAAATCCTTCAAATTCCATATTGGGGACACCCTCCTAAAAGTGTTGTTAAATTTAGGAACACTTTTAAGCGTCTTTAAAGTCGCGAAACTTTTGAAAATTAGTGTTATTAAAATTTGGACGAATTTTATATTTTCAGCGTTTGTAAAATTTATTACAGATCAATTATTTATTAATTGTTTGTAAAATTTAAACTTAATATTTAATTTTTGACTTATTTTGAATATATTTATTGTTGGTCAATTATATATCATAATGTGTCTATTTATTAACTCAGTATCATTCTCTACATTTCAAACTTTCGATGTTAGATAAATATTCCATTTTTTTATTTCTCACCTCGGTGGCTTGATAACTAATAGATTTAAGCTATCATAGATCTTAGTTTTTCCTTTTTTCCCTCACCAAAGGTAGCTAGCTATACGGTAGTTCCTCAACAAATACAAATAAGATACTTTATATTTATGATTTTTTCCATTAAAAAATTATAAAATACAAGAGTATTTTAATTACTCCAAATTTTTAGAGAAATACTCATTCTTTTATAAGTGCAAAGATATAGATCGTGTAAAATACTTTTTGCATCAAAAAATACTTATCACATTAGATGTGTAAAATTATTAATGATTTAAAACATCATCTAATATTGCAACATTTGATTCAGTATACAAGTGGCAAAGACATTTTTAGCAAATTCAAGAAAATATCAACCTCACTCACAATTAGCCAATAGAGCAAACTGAAGTACTGACAAAAAAGTAAGGACGTGATACATAGTATTGAACTCTAATTCTGTCAGAAGACATATATATCTCCACTGACATAACAATATGTGCAATGGCTCAAATTTACAACATACATAACAATTAAGGTTCTTATTAAGCAACCGTACACCTGACAAATTGGAAAAGTAGAAAATTCATATAAGACCTTTTAGTTGATTCCTTGTAGCAGGTTCCATCCGTTGCGTGCTTAATGACTATTTCGTGAATCTTCATGTCTAAAATTTCCATCTTCATTTACCCGAGATGCAGACAAATAATTATCCCCCAATCTCATATACATAATTAGCTTGACACTAAAAGCTTGGTCAAAATTAGACAAAATCAATAGTCATTCTCCTTTCAACATGATGAGATATACAAGGATATATTGATAAATAAAGCTCCTGAAGATCGGATGGGATCTTCTATTCCAATATGGTGTTTCATCTCCTATTCCACCGCACAGATGATTGCCATGTGGATAGAAGTTACCATATTAAAAACCCCACAATTTAGGCGTGATTTATGCTCCAAAATTAACATGGTAACTTATATCCACGTGGCAATCATCCGTTCGGTGGAATAGGAGATGAAACACCATGTTGGAATAGAAGATCCCATCCGCCCGGCGATGACTATGCCCGTATTTTTCTGTTCTCATACCAAGACTAAGAGAGGCAAGATAAGAGAAAAAAAGCAATTAAACATAAATATTTAGATATACAACCAAAAATTTAATGAATATAGATATAGTTTCAAAAATTCCCATATCAATATATTAAATTTGTTGCAAGGGCAAAAATTTGATATTGATACTTGAATTTCCTTAGTCCATCACTGAGCCCTCACCGATGTTTTGGCAATGGGAAAATCATTCATTTACTAAATCATATAAACCAGATTTTAAATATGAATATGAACCAGATTAATAGGAAAAAATCAAAGAAAAAATTAACCAGGCTCAGTAAAATGAAGTGAATGCAACCCCTCCTAAGAGTACATATATTTGTGCTTAAGTTCACTTGAAACAAAACTCCCAAATCTCTCCTAGATAAAGCGTCCAACCCATAACATGTACTCTTCAATAATCAACTGACATGGTCGCCACAAATTTACCAGCAAAAATCGCCAGTTCTTTTTTAGGAAGACAAAATAAACCTAACATGGACAAGTTAAATATTATATCTAAGGCGCAAATCAGTAAGTAAATAAATGGATGCAATATATGCACATAACTAATATCTAGCTAGTACTGGGACTCTCAAAAAGATCATTATTTAAGAAATGGTCATTTAAGAGACTTCTTAGCTGGATTAGGAAATCTTATCACCACTGAAAATTAAATTTGCAACAACACTCATATTCAAATCTACACTATTCAGAACAACAATTTACCAACTTATTAAACTCAAGACTAATATGCACAGATAAATATTAATTAACCCAAATTGGTACATTCAATTTTAATTTAATTTATAAAATATTTCATTTTTTTCTTTGTGGTTTGTGAATTGCTTGCAAAAATCTAATACCTCGCTAGATACACTTTTCAAAAAATAACAAAATTTTATAATTCCTCAATTCCTTAGAAAGAAGACCACATATGTTGCAACAAATGAACATGCACTTCCATACCAAACTTCAATAAGATATTATTAAGACATCAAATTCCTTAGGGGTGGCAATTCGGGTAATTGAACCGTGCTTGTGTTTAATTTTGTGTTATATTCTGTCAGCTACAGGAACGTGGTTCATGCCCGTAGAGCTTCATTGAGAATTGTGTCTTTGAGTGAGCAGAAAGAAGAGTCGAAGGAAAATGAGAATAATGTGAAACTGATTAAGGATTATTATCAGAAGGTTGATGATGAGCCATCCAAGATTTGCCATGACATTCTCTCAATCTTAGACAAGCATCTAATTCCCTCTTCTGGATCAGGAGAAACTATTGTTTTCTACTACAAGATGTACAAATTGGTCTTAGGATGATGCGAACTCATGCTTTGGTCTATTGTTGATATTGCTATCTATAATTATGGTTGTATCCTGATCAGGGGTAATTACAAAAAAATCACTCCCGAGTTCTAGCCTAAATAAAAAAAACCCAATTATCTTTTACAATTACAAATATTTCCCTCAAGAGGGAGTCTTTGTTAGGTAAATACAACCCCAGTGGGGTGTTTGTAACTTCTTAAGGGGTTATTTGTAGTTTCGAACGATAGTTGGAGTTTCTTGTAATTAAGCTAAACCTCATGGATAATTATTGTAACTATCCCTTATAATAGGCAACTTACCTATCCAAACAGAACTTGCATTGTAAGAGATTGCATCAACATAAATTTCAGACAAAATCTATTATACAGTCATTATACTTAATTCCTGTTATTAGACAAAGGGAAAATAACTAACCATCACATTTAATTTGTAGTTAGGATCTTAGTTTAGGAAAAGAATGCACAAAAGTTTAAGAAAATTTATCTAATTTAAGTTATCTATCAAAAACTCAAATTCTCAATGATTGATCATGACAGCTACCTTACTAAGTTTACGATTGATCAGGAAAGAAAAGAGTCAACGGAACAGTCACTTAAGGGCTATGAGGCATGTTAATCTACTTGAACTGAATAATTAATATAGAACAAACAAAACAAATCAGTAAAAGGCTTCATTATGTTTCTTATGTCTCTCATTTTTTCATGCTCTATCGGCTACTTCAGCCACTGCAAATACAGATATCCCATCGACCCTCCCTATCCGTCTTGGTTAGATTCGAAAATCTTGTTGTTCTTGTACTATGAGATTATGAATTCTCCTAAGAGGCAATTTTTGTACAATTTTGAATGATTATCATGGATTATTGTTTCAATAATCGGAAAATTAAATCTATAATACGTTAATCTTTGACCTACCATTTGGTGAAACCAAATTTATTTGATGAGGCCATTTTTGAGTTGGATATTTTGAGCAAAGTGTCTTATAAAGACATCACCTTAATTACGCAGCTGTTGGGAGGCAACCTCACTCTCTCGAACTCTCACGATATGTAGCATCAATAGAAACATATATTTAATCCATCAAAAACTGCACGTCGAACAAACATTTTAATTAGAAACGAATAGTGAAAGAAAAATGAAGAAAAAATTCTCCATGTGTATACAAAACACACTTCCATTCCCCACATCATGCATTCACCACATATTTTAATCAGGGCTAAAAGATGAAAAAAAAATTATTACAATACTCACAACAGTTACTCTAAAATTGTTCACACAAATCACCATTTGATTTATGCCCTGCCTCATAAATGCATTAACCGCTTACGCTTTGTGCCACAAAGATATTTGTTTTCGATTAGTACAAAGCCCAGATACTTATTCACCAATTACGCCCCACACGAAACAATGATAAATTCAGTTGTCATAAACACAAAGTACTGTAAAAACTGTTAATTATAATCATAACCAACTACGATCAAAAAAGGAGAAGCAAAATTTTTTTCAAAAAAGAATCAAAATAAAACTTTACAAAGCAATTGGCCGATAAGCCCAACAATTAACCTGCAAGTCAATCAATTAAAACTAACCAACTTCATATATTAAACAAAACTACAGACATCGTTAAAAATGAGAAAAATATTTTTGAAAGAACAAACGAAATTTCTTATAATAAAAAAGAAAAAGAACATCAAAAAGTCGACAATAACTTACCCCAGAAAACCACAACTGCTCTCTCTTTTTCTCTCCAAGAGAATTGTACTTCAAACTGGAGTTTATGTGAAGGAAATTGTAGGCTGACGAAGAGATGCAACCCACTGAGAAGCATACAAAAAGTCATTTGCCCTCAATTAAACTGAGGGTTTTAATTTAGTCCTGTCATTTTTCACATTCGAGTCATTTGCGGGCAATTAAACTGAGGGCATACCAAAAGTCATTTGCCCTCGATTATATTGAGGGTGTTTAATTTAGTCCAGGGTGTTTAATTTAGTCCTATCATTTTTTACATTCAAGTCATTTGTGGGCAATTAAACTGAGGGTGTTTTAGTCATGCCATAATTTGATAGAAACATTTGTCCTTTTAAGATTAATAATAAATAATAAAATAAATAAATAAATAAATAATAATAATAATAATAATAATAATAATAATAATAATAATAATAATAATAGAGATAGAGATAGATAGTAGAGATAGAGATAGAGATTAACCTAAAATATCACACATAGTTGACAATACAAATGATCCAACAACCCCTGGCCCAAAATGCAAAAATCAAATGATTGAAGAGGGGCAATTCGGTAAATGCGAACAAACGGTCAAAATAATTACACCTTTTTGAAATTTGCTTCCCCACCCCCACTCTCTCTCTCTCTCTCTCTCTCTCTCTCTCTCTCTCTCTCTCACACACACACACACACACACAGTTCCTTTTTTCCTTACCTTTGTTAATAAGTCTCCCTTACTTCGTCTTCACCCAATCTACATTCAACAATGGCATCACCACCACCACCATCAGGGCTCTCCAAGAAACCACATTTTCCATTTCCAAAACCATCCTCAAACTTCCAGCAAATTCCAAGTGAGTCCCATTCTAACTCCATCTGCAAAACCCTCATCATTCTCGTGCTTCTCCTTTTCATCCCACTCTTCCCTTCACAAGCACCGGATTTCATAACCCAAACCATTTTTACGGAGTTTTGGGAAATCATTCACCTTCTCTTCATTGGTATTGCCGTTTCTTATGGCGTGTTTAGCAGAAAATCTCCCCAAATGGTGCCTGAAAAAATTGAATCTTCGAGAAATGACGACTCTCATACTTATTTATCTGGTATTTCTCATTTATCTTCCATTTTTGAAGATGGGTTTGATAATATATGTGGGCCTGATGATGAGCATGATATTATGCAGAGTTATTATGCTAATTATTGCCAATGTTTTCAGAAAAGTGGTGATCAGTTTTTAGGTAAAGATAGATGTGTAGTCCATGGAGGTATTACAAAGACTAGATCTCCCGTATCGAATAATGGGAGTGAAATTAATTTTGTAACGGTAATGGGAAAAATGTTAATCAAACTTGGAGTTCTCAGTATTTAAAAGGTGAATCTTTGGTGGTTGTTTCTAATGGTAAACATTTTCTTGGTGAAAGCTCTGATTTTAAGCCCTTGAATTTGCCTGTTAGGAGCCTTAGATCAAATAATAAGCCCGAATCGCAAAATAGATGTAAATCTAGTCCCAATATTGAGGCTAAAGGCAATGGTGATGTTAAAGTTCCAAGAATCAGAGGCTTAATTCCCATGAATTTGGAGAAGAAGTTTGACGAATCGGCTGGACCATCATCGATCCCCTGGCGATCGAGATCTTGGAGGATGGAAAATGGATACGAACTGAGTAATACTAAGCCGCCTTCGCATTATAGGCCTCACTCGGTTGGGGATTTTGAATTCGAGCATCTAAAGTCTAGGTCATTACAAGGTTCAAAATTTTCTAGTTCTCCTGAATTAGCAAGATCAAAAGTGGAAAATGCGGAGGGCGAAATGGTGTTTTCAGTTTCACATCCGAAAACATCCCCTACAAATGGTACACGAACTCGGATATTTAGTAATGGTAGTAATTGTGAAGAGGATAAAGTAGGAAAAGGAAAACAACCCATCGAATCTTTGGACTCGGATGCTAAATCGTCATCCCTTGCTAAAGTTTTATCAAGAGCTAAGTCAGTTAGAACAATCAAACCAAGTAGGCACATTATGAATCAAAAAGAGCAGTATGATGACTTTGAAGAGCAACCTGAAAATCCTCCAGTCAACAATCTAAACCGAGAATTTGACCGACATTTTTCTATGCCGAAGCCAAAACCAACTGTCCCTGAGTTTCTTGATGAAGATAAAGAAGATATTGTTGATCAAAATGATACAGTGTCTGAAGAAGAGTCTGAAGAAGATAGAGCGAGTGAGTTCGAGAAGAATTCTGACGAAGATGATGCTAAAACTAACGTTCACGATGATGCGGAACTTGAAGGGAGTGAAGTTGATAGAAAAGCTGGTGAGTTTATAGCTAAGTTCAGAGAGCAAATAAGGCTCCAGAAAACTTCATCAATAAAAGGGTATAGTGGCTGGTAAAAACTAATTAACTTAACTTGATAGTTTATATTTATGCTGCAGAGGCTTGCAACAGAGAATTTCCTATAATTATTTGATGTAAGTTGATGTCATCAGCCTGGCTGGGTATTTATTAATTCATTCTCCCTGTAAATTTTGTATTCAACTGAATCAGTTTTTATAGTCAGATGAAAGTTTGTGTTTTTTGTTGACAGGAAATGTGTCTGAGTTTCTTCTTTTTCTGCTCTTGTTTTTGCATTGATTGTCCACCAGCACATATGTGTCATCTTATTGTAAGTATGGTGAATGATAAGAACATTTTGGATGCAAATGAATGTGAATCATCTATGTTGAGTAAATCATTTGAAGTATTCATTTTCTCCCTAAACTTTGTTACATTTATATTTGCCTTATGGAGTTATTGATATTTTAGTATTTGAACTATAGATACTTTGCCAGTTTAATATACCACATTTGCGATGGCCAATTTAGTACCAAGACTTCACGGATTTTATAAATTGGTAACTATTTCAACTTGAAATGACGAAAACCCAAGGAAAGCTCAAATAGTTAAAAGAAAAAGTATTGGGGCTTTTCCATCTTCTCAAGTTGAAATAGGTACCAATTTATAAAACCCGTGAAGTCTGAGTATTGAATTAGTCAATCGCAAATATAGGATACCAAACTGGGCAAAGTGTTTATTGTTCAGGTACTAAAAAATCAATAAATCTTGCCTGATTATCATAATATCTTGTCGGTGCAATACGGGATAAAATGAACTCCATAGGTGAATCTGTGAGGGGCCTTTCTAATATCTCGATTGAAAGTGCAGGGGAATAATTACAAAAATTACCCTTCAGGTTTGACCGTATTACGAAAAAACTCAATTATCTTTCAAGAAATACGAGACGTGCAAGTCGTATGAACTATATAATGACTTAGACATGTGATTATATTTCAAGAAATACGAGACATGTAAGTCGTATAAACTATAATGACTTAAGAAAAAGGGGAAAATGCGAATTGGGGATTATAATGAAAGTGATGGATGCTTGTATATGTCAAATTCAAGCCAAAGACAAGTTTGAAGTTGGTAGCTTGAAGGGCAGAAATTTGATGCAGCTTTCAGAAAAGAATGGCAAAAGTTCGGGTGTTGGTTTAGAGAAATCTGGAAGCAAAGTAAGATGGCTTGGACTGAAGAATATTGAGACTGCTAAAGAAAACAATTTGGATCAAAATTATATTTGCAGGAGGCAAGAGGACATTATTGCTAATATTTACTTCGTATAGGTAGAGCGGGCAAAATTAGCTGGCCTGGGCCCAAAAAAGAACCGGACTGGACCAGGGCATTTTACATGTATTTTTAAGGTATGGGTTGAACTGGGTTCCATAAATATCGGCCCGGCGAAATTCGGTCTGGCCCAATTTTTCCATTTGGCACGAGCTGGCTAACGTCGGTCCAACTCATTTGACACCTCTATGTGTAGGTAAAAATGGGCACAACTAAAATATATCCATGGGCAGAACTAAAATATGGACACAAGTCACACAACAAGGATCTGAGTTCTGATATGTCCAAAATTGTCGATAGTATTATGAATTAGGATAATACCAATTTAGAGTCGGTTGGGTTTTTGGTCTTTTCTCCATAGCAAAATATTTTTTAGCCATGTTTTTTTAGCTATTTTTAAGTTTAAAAGTCTATTTTGCCCTTTTTTTCATTTCTGGAGACCGGTACACGAGACAAGTGACTCGTTACCGAGTTACGTACTGCATCAATTTTTTGAAAAACTACCAAGTACTTCCGTAGAGAATACACGAAGGGTATGACCATCAATTTTTAGTCAATATAGCTAAAAACACATATGTTTGAATAACATGACTATTTTTCATTTTAACAAACCAGAAGTGACCAAATTTGGCCTATTACCACATCAATTTATCATATTAATAAAGTTTCGATTATTTTTGTAAGATCAGTTAGAACTTAAACGAAGCATAACAAAAATAGAAATTGAAACCAGCAATTAGAACGAGGTTCACATATGAATATAGGCCACTTCGGGAGAGAAATAATCACTATTACTATTAGTAAAGGATTTATATACAATGCGATAATTGAAATTCTAAAATAAAAACATGACTCCGTTTTTGTTTTGACGTCTTTTTTTCTTTGTATTCCTTCGAAACTGATTTGTTTTGCAAAATCCTCGAATATGCCTGAGAATGGAGGGTTGGATACTCTATTGATATATTCGAAAATGGTTTTTTATTTCTTATTCCACCGCATAAATAATTATGGAATATATTCACCTTCTACCAAAAAAAATATTTAATGCGATATTTCCAATTATTTGGAACACTTGTGTAGACATGGCCACGGTTTGAACCGCTAGTTACAGTTCCAAATCGGAACTCCTGGTTCCTCCACCGTTCGTTTAACCGAAATCGTTTTTTTTAAATCTTTTTGAGCTTTTTTAAATGATTTATTAGTTTCAGTTATTAAACAATATCACAAGCCCACTAATTATGTTGAGTCAACCAACTATAGTAATAAGGAAGTTGATCAAGTCATGGCCAATATTCCTAATAAAACAGATTGTGGGAGCAATTCAAGGAGTGGTGCTGATGCTAAATCTTGTCAAAATGATAAATTAGAGAAGGAACATTTATCTCCTTCATTCATGGACAATAACTGCAACAGAAAAGGAGGGATTGATTGATTCAAATCTTAGCTTTCCATTCTTTGTATTATTTTTCTATTGTAAAAAAGTCTATAAATATAAGAAGACTCAAGCTCTCTTCTCACGTTGAAAAGAGAAACCATTCCTCACAAAAATCTTGTTTATTCTTTATGCTCAGTTTTTAGTTTTTCTATATGGTATCAGAGCCTTTGTGAGACAAGAGAGCTCATATTACAAAAAAAAAAAAAAAAAAAAACAATGGCTTCCACAATTTCCTGAATGTTGCCAACTTTGTTACACTCAAACTCACCCCAGAAAACTATCTTTTGTGGCGTGAACAATTACTCGCCCTTGCAGAAAGTCAAGATATGGTTGGGCTTCTCACAGGAGAAAGAGATAAGCCATCCATGTACAAAAATATCACAACAAGTGACACTCCAACCAATGAAGCAAAAACTCTCTCAGAAGAGTATGTCAAATGGCGTAAAGAAGATCGTCTTCTACGTGGATGGATCATTGGAACACTCATTGAAGAAGCTTTGGGTCTCATTATTGGCCTAGAATCATCACAATCAGTTTGGAATGCCTTGAAGGAAGCATATGCTCAAGATTCACAAGAACGCGAATTCACTCTTCGACAACAACTTACATATCTTCGAAAAGATCCAAATCAGTCTTTAGCAGAACACTTGAAGAAGTTTAAAAGTATTTGTGATAGTCTTGGAGCCATAGGGAATCCAGTACCTGACAAGAATAAAGTCTACTCATTACTTGCTAATCTTGGTCCGAAATATGAGTCTTTTACAACAGCAATGCTCAAGCCTCCCATGCCATCTTATTCTGAAGTTGTGTCACTCTTACAAGGCTTTGAACAACGAAATATATGGACTGAAATATCTAATTCACCACCATATGCATTCTATGGACAACGCAACAAAAACCAACAACAAACTTACCCAAATCGTCAAAACAATCAGTTCACATCAAAAGGTATAGGTTTTCAGGCTACTACTAACAATTTTCAGCATTCAACTTATGCAGGAAATAACTCACAAAGAATTAACAATCACGCTCCACGATCACCACCTCTTGGAAAAAGATGAATGACGAACAAAGAGAGAGAAATGTACAAGAATGAGCACTGTCAGCTCTGTGGAAAGCATGGACATATTGCCAAAATATGTTGGAGCCTACCAGAACAATCGGTGAATAATGATCGGACCTTCCCCAAGCTCTTGCTACTCTCACCATGGACACTTGATTGCGGATGTTGAATGGACAACCGACATCGGAGGTTCGAACATATGATTGCACATTCGGGTATGTTACAAAATCTCAAGAAATATGTTGGTCATGATTCAGTTTTCATTGGTGACTGATTCTCCTTTAGAAATAGATGCGCTTGGGGATACTTTAGTTTCGATGGTAAGAACGAATTATTTCTTCATGATGTCTTACATGTGCCTCAATTAACTCGAAATTTACTCTCTATTAGTCGATTAACGACGCAATATCCTTTAAATTGTGAATTTACAAGTTGTTCTATTAATAAGGAACGAGCAACAGGTCGAACGTTGCTAGTAGGTCAACATAAGGGAGATCTTTATGTTTTGTCCAGACCAAAGGAAACACATTTCTCAAATAGACAAAACTCAGGGAGTGAGGAATTATGGCACCAACGTCTTGGACATCCTCAAAGATCAACTGTTAAATCTCTAAGTTCTAAGAATCTTATTCATGTTACTTCAAATAAAAATGTGGAAACTATTTGTGAAAGTTGTCAATTAGGCAAACCTAGCAAGTTACCATTTAATTTATCTCATTCCTCTAGTAATGATATTTTTGAAAAAAATCATTGTGATATTTGGGGACCAACCCCTATTTTATCTCTTGGCAAATTTCGATACTATGCTTGTTTTGTGGATGATTATTCTCATTATATTTGGTTAATACCCCTTCATGACAAATCTGATTTTATTGATGTTTACTTAGCTTTTGAAAGTTATGTGCAGCGTCAATTGGAAAAAAAGATTAAAAAGTTTCACTCTGATGGAGGAGGTGAGTTTGTAAATAAAAGACTAGCCTTACATTTCCAGCAACAGGGAATTGTTCATCAACTTTCTTGTCCCCACACACCTGAGCAGACATGCATCGTTGAACGACACCACCGTACTATTAGAGAACTAGGAATGACTATGATATTTCACAGTGGAGTGCCTACTTTTCTATGGCCTACTGAGGCCTTTACTATAGTGGCCTTTTTAATCAACCGTTTGCCATCTTCCTCTATTAATTTTGATTCTCCTTATTTTCGTTTGTATGGTAACCATCCTAACTATTCTGTTTTTATGTGTTTGGGACTCGATGTTATCCATATATGTGGGATATTAAGAAGAATAAGTTTGATCCTAAAACAATTCCTTGTGTGTTTCTAGGATATAGTGACAAGCATAAAGGATATCGATGTTTTGATCCAAAAACAAGTAGGATGTTTGTCTCTAGATATGTCCTATTTGATGAGAATATGTTCCCTTACAAAACAAAAGAATCCTTGTCCTCTTCCAGTGTCTCCATAACAGCTTTTCTTAATTCCCCACTTCACACTACATCTCAAACCTCTCCAATTGACATGGATTTAACATCTATTCCACTACCATCCAATGATTCTCATACGCCTATACACACTACCTCAGATGTAATACGAGGGTCATCCTCAATTCTTGACCACAATCACACTCCGCAACATGATACCCTCGACTTATCATCTCAAGATCATGATATGACTACTGTGATGTCTCATACAGTAGTAGACAACAATTCGGTGAGTGAAAATCTGATGAATGAAAATTCTAACTCTTCTCATCTTTCTGAATAGGTTCAATCAATATCTCATCTGATGGTTACAAGGGCAAAACATGGCATTTACAAGCTTAATCCACGATATGCATTAATTCTTGAATGTGGTAATATACCACGTGAACCACGGTCTGCCAAAACAACACTTCAACATGATGGGTGGAGGAAAGCTATGCTTGATGAACTTGATGATTTGCATCAAAATCATACATGGACTTTAGTTCCTAGAGAATCTCATATGAATATTGTAGGATCAAAATGGGTATTTAAAGCCAAATTAAAACCTGATGGAACTCTTGGCAGGTTGAAAGCTAGGCTCGTTGCCAAAGGCTACCATCAAGTTGACGGTATAGACTATCTTGAAACCTTTTCTCATGTTATCAAACCAGGTACTATTCAATTAGTTCTTATTTTAGCTTTGGTTCAATGATGGAATATTAGATAACTTGATGTTAAAAATGCTTTTCTTCATGGTTGTTGGGAAATTATTTTGTAGATTTTGATGAATGCCATGTAAAACTTAGAATAGGAAGTTGGCACACCATTTTTGTTGTAAATTGCATTATAATAGATAGGGCTGGTCTAGCTGAGTTAAGTCAGCTATGCCTGAACATGCAAGAAGACAACTGGAGACTAGAAGGAAGACTCCGCTGTGAGGCAGCTGAGTATGGCAAAGAAGAGAAGATAGGAACTCGATTGAAGGTGCAAATCGAGATGCAATGAGTGAAGTATCGATCAAGTCTCATCAAGATAGCCAAGTCTCAAGTTGAAGTGACAAGAGTCATCCAATGATTGGAAGGCGACTCAAGTCACCTGGGAAGGCAAGGAAATGCGGTCAAGTCGAGGTAATCGAAAGAGATCCGTTGCCAGTAAATCAAGAGAATTACTTAAACAAGTAATACTTCCATACTACCTTTCTTAAAGTGCATAGTCCCCGAGCGTGCAAAAGGAATAAACCAATGGGAAGACTCGCACTGTGTCGATATATCTGAAAGTCAAGGATCATGTATACGAGGAAATGTCAATTCCAAGAACTCGCAACAAGACAAGCCAACGACCACAAGTGACTTTAAAAAACAAGCCTATCTCTTCAACTGATTTTTGAAAGACCACTATAAAAGATCGAGGAGTTTATTTGAGAAAAGGTTACCTTGACCATCCGAGAATTGAATACAAGCAAGAAAGAAACATTTGTAACCCGAAATATTCTCAATTTATTGAACGCTCAATCCTCAAGCCTACATTACGAAGGAAATCAATCCTACACTCACCGTGAAGGAAAGACGACTTCAATCGGTTGAAGAGGAAACATTTAAAGAATCAAGGGGTCTACATTCCACGAAGGATTGTAGGAAGGTTCAAGGTCGAACCAGACTTAAGTTATTTGGAGGGCTTCGTGATCAAATCCAAGGAACTTGAGCAAGTGGGTCAGTAGTAGCAAGCAAAGCAAATGTGAAGAAGCCGAGTCGTATGAGAAGCCACCAGTGACCAAGGCATCTCTCGGCATCGAGTCCCAAAGGATCAAGTCACCGTGTGATCAAGACTTGTATCTGGGATCGTTAACCACTCGTATATTGATCAATACTTAGTGGATTCCTCCAGGAGTTGGAGAAGAGAGGAGTAGAAGAATTACCCCATCTTCGAACCTCTATAAAAACTTATTGTGTTATTTACATTTCAACACTTTAATTTCTGTATATTACACTTATATCTGCTAATAAATTTGCAATCCAATTAATAATCAACAAAGTGCTAAAACCAAGTATTGAAACAAACTTAAACCAAAATCAAGGGTGTTAAGTCTTCCAAAAAACATATCACAATCAAGTTAAGTCTTTAGTCAAAAAACAATGAGTTATTCTATCAACAAATGCTCGATCAGTCTGTTGAGTGACTAACTCCGATCAACTAACTTAGCTGTCCATCAAGGACTTAGTCCGGTAGTGTTAACTCTGAATAGTTAAAAGGACTAAATTTGAAAAGTTGGTAAAGTTTATTCAACCCCCCTTCTAAACCTTACACTCACACCCCTTGGGACCTACAAGTGGTATCAGAGCGGTTGGTTCATTGAGCCTTCCGCACTGGTTACTGAACTAGATCTCCAAATCTTTCAAAGATTGTTTCAAGATTTGATCTTTCAAAACTCTTTAATCAACAAAATAATTATCATGGAAGCAAATTTGACACGCATCCCTATGTTCACTATTGAGGAATTTGATGATTGGAAAATTCGTATGCGAGGCTCACCTATCAAAGCATTACACGATGAAATGTGGATAGTGATAGAAGATGGGCCACCGCAAATTTTAAAAGTGAACACAATTTAAGGAGAGCTGCAATGAAGGTGAAGAGGATGTTGCTCCCGGACGCTTATGGTTGAAAAACCGAGAGCTGAATGGACAAATGATGACAGGAAAAGATATAACTTGGACAATGTGGCCAAGGACATTCTTTACAAAACTTTGGACAAATCCATGTTCAATAAAGTCAAATCATGCAAAACGGCTAAAGAAATCAGGACAAGCTAACCTTGATTTGTGAAGGCTCGGAGCAAATCAAGGAAAATAAACTATCTGTTCTTTGTACAAAAATTTGAAAATTTTAAAATGCTTGCGGAGAGAGACCTTGGATTAGCGGGATGCTCGGTTCACGAAATTACCAATGAGCTATCTCGCACTTGGAAAAGAATATACACAGAAGAAATATGTATGAAGATTCTAAGAAGTCTCCCACCGAATGGGAAATGAAGGTCATGGCAGGGCATTCGATGGACCTATCCAAGACATCCAACCATGAGCTATTCTCGGATCTCAAGGCCTACGAATTTGAGCCGAGGAGAAAAGACCAAGAGGAGACAAATTGCCCCAAAACAACTCGCTCTAATTGTTAAGGATGGCAAGAGAGCCGAGGTCAAAGAAGTCATTGACCAAGAGGAATTAGCCCCGATGGTTAAAAGGTTTAACAAGTTCTTCAATAAGAACTACAAGAGAGGCAAGGGCGAATCCTCCGAAGACACTCACTCACTCCAAGTCAAGGAAGATAGGCTAACCAAGAGAGCAGAGCATCAAAAAGTTGAATATCAAAGGGACAATCCAAGAATGGAAAGAGTGATCAAAAGTTGAAAATCTATCTTTGAACCGCTATGAGACAACCAGGTCACTATGCCATTGATTGCCCATATCCTGTAGTCAACAAATACAGAATGAAGAGGAAAAGAAAGGTCTTCAGAGAAAGAAGACAAGAAAAGAAAAAGGCAATGTTGGCCGCAGAGATCGCTAAGACAAAGTCAAAAGACACAAATTCAGATTGAGTAGTGAAGTGACTACTCAAGTGACTCAAGAAGAAGCCTTGATCCGTTTAATGGCCAAGGAACAAGACCAACCTGACCAAGAAGATGAGGTACACTCTAACTCATCACACTCGATTCTAGTGATAGTGATCGTGACACACACACTTCATCACCCACTGATCTTTATGATTCATTAAAGGCAAAATGATGAAAGACTTTGAACACATTAAATCCTCACACACACTACTAAATGAGGAAAATAGCCTACTCAAGAGCCAAAATCTCAAATGACTAAGAAGCCGAGTACTCTAAGTCAAATAGTTTATGAGAATAAAAGTCTAAAGGCCGAAAATGCTAAGTTAATAGCAGAAATAGCTGCTATAGTAAAGAGGAGAATGACCTCAAAAATGTGATTGCCTCATTCATTAAGGCATCTAAATCCTTGGATGACCTTATTATGAGTCAAAGAGAATGTGGAGACAAGACATGCTTAGGATTTAATTCCTCTGTGCTATGTCAAACTCCAAAAGTGATTTTGGAAAAGGATCTTCAAGTAATGAAGTATCTCAAAATCCAAAACTCCAAATGGTGCACACACATTTATTCCAAAGCACAATCACAAGCAAACTGGCCTTGGTTATAAAGGAAAATGAAAATTTGCCGAGTTGAGTGTCTTTGAGAGGACAACTGAGAAGAAATCCAGCCGAGTTCCTCAGCAAACTCCAAATAGGAAATACTCTGAAAGAAGAAACAGAGCTACCAAAAGTCCCAGAAATTCTATAAAAGAAATATATATGATGGGAATGGTAGAAACTACCCAAGCCAATCTGATTGGAATAATGTGAACCATCAGCAAAGATCTATGGAATATAAGCCTAAAAGGCAAAGGCCTAAAACTCAACAAAGGCCATTCCAAAGGCATAAAAGCTATCATCAGCACACTTATGCACCTAGGCACTACACTCAGAGATATCACAACTACCCAAATACAACAATTGCTAAAACACATTCACAGGCATACAGACAAAAGAGACAGCTGTATGAACCTAGAACCCCCAAGCAATTTGCTAAAGTTAATTTTGATTATGGAACTGATAGATGGCAACCTCTTAGAGTTAAATCATTTGGCTATAGGCTGGTTGGATCATCTTATAATACTAACCCCTCAGGACCCAGGCAAGTATGGGTACCTAAAATCTAATTTCCTTGATTGCAGGTTCAAGGAACAGCTAAGTGCCAAGGAACCTGGTACATGGATAGTGGTTGTTCCAGACATATGAGAGGAAACAAGAAAAAATCTGTCAAAATTCAAGGAAGTCGATGTGCAAAAGTCATATTTGGAGGAAATGAAGCTCGGGAGAGAAATAAGGCACCTGGATCCATCAAGAAAAATGGATTAGAAATCTCAGATGTTGCATATGTTGAACGACTCAACTTCAACTTGCTAAGCATCAGCCAAATTTGTGACAAGAGTTATAATGTTGGATTCAACATAGGTATATGCCAAATCAAGGACACCAATCAATGAAGTTGTCTTTGCAAGGATGCGGAACAAAAGAACATGTATGTGGTAGATTAGTCAACTGCAACACCAAGCACTTGTCTGTTAGCAAAGAGCACAACCGAATCTAGTTGGCTGTGGCACAAGAAGCTGAGTCACCTAAATTTCAAAACTATTAACAAGCTTGCCAGGAGCAATCATGTAGAAGAACTTCCAGACTCAGTGTACAAGAAGGAAAGTGTATGTGATGCATGCCAGATGGGAAAGCAAATCAAATCATCATTCAAAGAAAAGACATGTCCATCTTCAACTAGAATATTGCACCTGCTACATATGGATCTATTTGGTTCAGTTGAACCAGCTAGCATAAGTGGGAAGAAATACACATTGGTGGTAGTAGATGACTACTCAAGATATACATGGACAATATTCATGTGTAAGAAGAAAGAAACTCTGCAGAAACTACAACAGCTGATGAAAAGAATCCAAAACGAGAAGAGTCAAACCATTATCAAAATAAGATCGTGACAGGAACCGAGTTTGTCAATGGTATAATCACTCAGTACTGTATTGAAAATGGTATTGGTCATGAATTATCTGCAGCAAGGACTCCACAACAAAATGGAGTTGCAGAAAGAAGGAACAAAACTCTTAAAAGAAGCGGCAAGGACCATGTTAGTCAAGAAGCGGGGCTACCTAAAAGATTTTGGGTCAAGCAATAAACACAAAGATGCTATACTCAAAATAGATGCATGATAAAAATGACAAATGACAAAGACTCCCTATGAGATTTGGACAGGGAGAAAGCCAAATGTTGTATATTTTAGAATATTTGTATGCAAATGCTTCATCCATAACAATGTTAAAGATAATTTAAAGACTTTTGATGCTAAAGCTGATGAAGGTATCTTCTTGGGATACTCAGCTGAAAGCAAAGCCTACAGAGTACTCAACAAGAGGACTATGGTTACAGAAGGATCCATCCATGTGGTGTTCGATGAGCCCAATGTAAATAGAGAAGACATTGAAGAGTCAGCTGATAAGCTGAATCAACCAACCATGCAGAAGAGTCCCTATGTTGAAGCTGAAGCTGGAATTATAAACCCAGAAGAAGATGAGATAGTTGGGTCTCAAAAACAGCCGGAAAATTTGCAGCTAAGTGATGATGAGAGAACTGATCAAAATAACACAACTGCAAGACGACTGAATCCAACTAACTTACTCCAACCTGATGTAAGATGGCTGAGAGACCATCCACCAGAACTAATCATTGGAGATGTAAGAAAAGGTGTCAAAACGAGATCCAGAACTCAACAAGAAGCAATGTTCACATGCTTCATCTCACAAATAGAACCAAAAGATGTGTCTCAAGCATTGGATGACACACATTGGATTCAAGCTATGCAAGAAGAGCTGAATCAGTTTGAAAGAAATAAATTGTGGGAATTGGTTCAAAGACCTACCCATCAAAATGTTATTGGCACTAAATGGGTGTTCAGAAACAAGATGAATGAGGAAGGTTCTGTGGTAAGAAACAAAGCAAGAATTGTAGCCAAAGGATATTGCCAAGAAGAAGGGATAGATTTTGATGAAACATTTGCTCCTGTGGCAAGATTGGAAGCCATAAGGATGTTTCTTGCCTATGCAGCTCACAAGAACTTTATTGTATATCAAATGGATGTAAAGAGTGCATTTCTTAATGGCTTATTGGAAGAAGAAGTGTATGTTGAACAACCTCCAGGATTTGAGCAGAAGACTCTTGGAGATAAAGTATACAAACTCAAGAAAGCTCTATATGGGTTGAAACAGGCACCCAGAGCATGGTATGATACATTGTCACAATTCTTGACTGAGAACGGATTCACAAAAGGCAAAGTGGACAGAACACTCTTCAGAATTCAAGATAGGAAGAGTATACTGCTTGTTCAAATATATGTGGATGATATCATCCTTGGATCCACAAACAAAGAGTCATGATAAATTTTCCAATCTCATGCAAAGCAAATTCGAAATGAGCATGATGGGAGAGTGACATTCTTCCTTGGACTTCAAGTGAAACACCAAGGATGGAACTTTCATAAGTCGACAAAATACACCGAGATTTAATGAAGAAATTCGGTATGGAAGAGAAGTCTTCGTGAAAATACCAATGAATACATCGGCCAAAATGGATATGGATGCGGATGGCAAGCACAGAGATCAAACAAGATACAGAGCACTTATTGGATCATTGCTCTATCTCACAAAGCGGGCCGGACATCACCTTTCTTTGTAGGTGTATGTGCAAGATTTCAATCTGCTCCAAAAGAAAGCTACATGACTGCAGCCAAGAGAATTTGAGATATTTGAAAGGAAGCCAAGAAGTTGGCTTATGGTATCCAAAGGAAGGTGGATTCAAGCTAATTGGTTATTCAGACTCGACTATCTTTGGATGTAGAGTTGACAGGAAGAGCACCTCGGGCACATGTCAAATGCTTGGAAATAGGCTAATTTCTGGTTTAGCAAGAAGCAAAATTCAATAGCCACCTCCACGTTGAAGCAGAATACATAGTCTGGGCAAACAATTGTTGTGCGCAAGTCTTATGGATGAGACAAAGAATGAGAGACTATGAGGTTGAGGAAAAAGAAATTCCAATTATGTGTGATAACACAAGTGCAATTGCAATTACTCAAAATCCTGTGTTGCATTCAAGAACAAAGCACATTGATGTCAGATATCACTTCATAAGAGATCATGTTGAAAAGAAGGACATCACCTTGGAATATATTTCAACTAATAAACAGTTAGCTGACATTTTCACAAAACCATTATGTGAGTCAAGATTTGAAGAACTCAAGCATGAATTAGGGTTAATTGAGTTGAGTTGACACTCAGAAGACTCAAAGAAAAGAGATGAAAACATGAAAAGAGGAAAAAGAGTTGAACTCGTAATTCAGCTAAGTGAATCAGCCGTATCGGAAAGCCAGCTGTACCGAGTTAGCTGACAGCTGAGTCACAAGGAGAATAGCGAGAAGAAGGATTGAATCAACTAAGGAGTAAGCTGAGTCATTTATGAGCAAAGTGACAAAAACGCGGTCATTTTTACTAAGCGGGAATGTTTTTAAGAATGACGTCAAAGATAATTATGACGTGTCAAATCAAAAGCCGCACACCAAGCTTATGATTGGATATAAATGTCTGCCGCATTAAATGCGAACTTAAATGCTAATCGGCGTGCAAGATCTAAGCCGTTGATCTTGATCAAATTTCAAAACCACCCGCACGCCCTTTCATAAACCATACTTAAACCATTTTTGTCCGTTTCTCACTCATTTTACCCAAAACTGTTCATCTCTCTCTCGAAAGCAAAAGCAAAAATTTTCTCTCAAAACCCTATCAATCCTCGCCCGATTTTTCAAGTTTTGTTCGGTAAAACATCTCGAAATGGCATCTACTCATGATTTTGTCAAGCTAGGAAAGCAAATCCACACCGGGTCTCTTTGTGGACTTCGATGGTATGGTTAAACAAGGGTCCGACGACATCCTCGTGAAGAAGATTCTTTGAAAAACTGAAAAATCTGGATTAAGACCATTTTTGACAATGGAGTTCCCAATGACCTCGTAGAAGAGGTCGCACAGCTTCTACGTGAACGCCGAGGTTCACGATGAAGGTATCAAGTCCTCTGTTCATGGAAAGGAGTTCACCATTGCTTTGCCAAGGATCAGCGGAGAACGCTTGTTATTCTGGGAAGGAGTGCCGGAAATTTGTGAAGTTGATGTCGACCTGGCTGCTGCTTGGAAGGAAGTAGCCAAGTCTGACTGTGCTGCGAAAGTAGTCTATACAACTAATAAGAGGCTGCTGAAGGAGGACTACCACAAATTGTTGTACATCGTTGCCAAATGCATAGACATCAAATTTGGGAGCTTTGACCGATTGTCCAAAGCAAAGTTGATCGTGATGGCTACGATCATTGAAGAGAAGAAAGTGAATTGGGCCGAGTTTGTATACGAAGACTCGCGGAATGTTGGGAATAAATCCTTCAAGGAGGATGGTACATTTGGAGGTTCCTGGGATACGGCCTGGTGATTGGCGAATGATGGAAGTAAAGAAGTCCCTCTTCGACATGGAAAGGCGTTCCATGTAAACAAGAGGATGTTTCGATCAAACCTCTCTGGCGCACAAGAGAGCCTACGCTAAGAGAGGCGATACGAGTGAGGGGAATCACGACCACGATGATACAACTGTCTCCCCTCCTCAAAAAAGGCTGCTCCTATAGCTGCCAAGAAGATCCCCCCTGCAAAGAAAAAAAAGAAATCTGCTCCTCCCGCTGCAGCCGAGTCACTGCTCCCAGCACGTGTCTTCTGCCCCCGAAGCCGCAGCTGAGAAGGAATCTCAAATACCTTCTCCAGTCGTCAATAAAAGAAGAACGATAAGCCACGACGGCCAGCTCCTCGAGAAGAAGAAGACGACACAAGACCCCCTCACCGCCCAGGACTTAGAAGAAACCTCATCCGAACTAGAAGTCCCTGGTACAAACAAAGAGAAGAAGAAGGATCTTCAAGCGTTCCGAGCTTGAGAAACCGGGCCGAGTCACCACTCACCAAAACAGATCTGAGATCGCCGGAGAAGTAGAGTCTCGAGAAATTATTGATGAAACAACCAAGTCTGCTGAAGGCGATCACAGAGGCAAATCAAGACACAATCGTAGTTCGAACAATTTTGAGACACAAGAAGTAGCCGAGAAAGCAAACTCGCCTATTGACGGGGTTATATCCCCTCCCCGCAATGCACGGTGACGGTATGGAGCACCAAAGCTTGCTACCTTCTATCCCCGAGAACGAGGGACGACAAGAAGAAGATGATAGAGATGATGATGATGTGATGATCCTATCCCCACCTTATCCGGACATCCAAAATCGTGCTGCGAGAGTGGAGAAGTGGAAGTTGAGTCGATCCGAGAAACAGATTCCAAAGACCCGAGTTTATCGAAGAAGAAGAGAGAACTGTTGAACTTTCTTGGAGTGACCACTTTGTGGGTCAAGCTAATCGGATGAAGAAAATCGCACGGATATCTTGCGGATCTTCAAGGACAAGGAGAAGGAGAGACAGCGAGGAAGCCGAGGCTCGTCAAAAGGTCGATCTTTGTCCTTTTATCGAACCACCGAACATACACATCCTCATCTCGACATTTTCTCTCGGGAGTGAAGATGATGATCTCGGACCTGCTGCCGCTCTGAGGAAGAATTAGAGATGCGGCAAGCCATGCGGAATCCGTGAGCCCTACATGAGCAAAGGATGTTGGAAGGACCGGGAGTCTTCCACATCACAAACGGAAGTTGATTCCATGGGAGTGGTGCGGCGATTGCCACTCTCATTCATGGTGCCACCACCACTTCCCCACTCATTCGGAGGAAGGTGTTAAGGAATTGGCGATGAAACGGGATTGTGGCGACCCCACGAGCCAACCCCTAATGAAAGTGTCTTACCACCTTCCCCAACGGTTGCATACTCAATGGGAACAAGTGGGAGTCCGGAGACGAGTGACTCCATTCCAAGTCACTCACCGGTGTGCCACCTTAGGGGGAAACTCCTCCACCGCAAAGAAGGTCGAAGGATGCTTTGCAAAATGACTCCACAATGAATCTCGGAGGCGAAGTGGAGAAGGAACAATCACAGAATACAACGACAAGTTGTCATCAACGAGGCTCGGACATTTGAGACTGTCTCGGTGAGGTGCAATCGCTCTGCGAGGCAGCCAATGACGCGATGCGATCCGAGGTACGAGGAAGGAATCGCCCGGGAGTTAACACTGGCACCGAAAGTGCAATCACGGAGTTGAGACTCCGAGTGGATGCTACCACGAGAAGACCCCAAGACAACCGACACTTTGTGGAAGGGGATGTCCAAGGCCTCGCTGCAGTTGAGACTGCAGGAGGTAATGAAGGCCAACGGGAGGTTGAGACTTCATGGGGTAAAGAGATCGAGGCCGTAACATCCCTCCGCCATCATTGATCCATCGAAAAAGGAGATAAGTGCTCTTCACGACTCCCAGGATAATCTGATGTAACTTTTTGGGATCCGAAGGTGAAGATGAAGGCGAGTCATCCCCTATTGCAGATCCAAAAGACTCAGCTGAGGATGTTCCAACCACGAGTAAGTCTGACCTCAAGACTACTCGCCAAACATTCAACTTTGATGATTAGCCACCCATGGCAATCTCGTCATCGTCCGATGACGCTTCTGATAAGGTCGAGGACCAGTCAACTCATTTGGAAAAACCAGCTGAGACCGACGAAGCTGTTGAGACAGCTGAGGCTCAACAAGCTGGGTCGACTTCCCAACAGACCACAGCTGAAACAGAGTCCACTGCGCAGGATCCCCAAGCTACAGCAGGTTTGACTCCACAGGGGACTTCACGAGCACCATTTATCATTGAACAGATTCCAGTTGCCCATGATGATCCTTTTGTAGAATCATTTCCTTTCTCTCTGGAGGTACCCGACCTCCCCAAGAATCGCCCGAGAGATCGCGAGCGCTTCCACGACTCGACCTGTTATTCCATCGTACACCATTGTTCCAAATGACTATGACTTTGACGGCCGCTGGCCGTCACCAAAACAGAGGAGACAGCTGAAGTTCGGGAAGTTTTCAAAGCCTTATTTGCTGAGATTGAAAAGATGGAGAGGCACCAGGCCTCACTGGACATGAGGCTGGATAACAGAGACGCCAACCTTACTGCTGATTTGCGAGGCATAATAGTCAGGATCCGGGAGTGGTGGCAACAACAGCAGACAATGCGTGTGGAACAAGCTCGATATTTCAGGACATTATTCAACAAGTTGCTAGTCTAGCGGGCTGAGAATGCTGATGCAAAGACAAAATTGCAAGAGCACATCGAACAAATGCATGAATCTCACACCACAGAGATAAAGCTGCTGCGTGAACACAATAAGAACGAGCTCCTGCGCATGGAAGAGAATATGGATCGAAAATTCAGTCTTCTCATGGTTGAGATGAAGTTGGTAGCATTGAATCCAACGCCACCCGCACTGAGTTCCGTGCAGCATACTCCAGCCAGATTGAAGCGAACTGGCTATCGCCAGACTAGACTTCTTCCTTGCTAGCTTGTTTCCAGGGGTTCCTCTCTCCTTTGATGATGCCAAAAAGGGGAAAGAGGAATACCTAAAGGCGCTGAAGGGATCTGAAGCTGAGAAGGAGGAAGCAATTGTGAAGGGAAAGACAGTTGAGGAAGTAATAAGAGAGAAGAAAGGGAAGTCTGTTGAGGGGGAAGGCTCGAAAGATGTGACCTTGATGATTGCTAAAACCCCTCAACAAGGTCTTGTCACAGCTGATATTATCAGCAAACTCCCAGTGACTCTGCCACTCCAACACTCTGATGTACCTATGGCTGAAAAGAGAAAGACAGTTGAAGCAGGGATGAAGGAAGTGGAAGGAAGGATGGATGCCCGAGTTATGGATATTCTCAAACAACATGGAGGCATTCCAAATGCAGACAGAGACACCTATGCCATTTCGATCTTTGGAACAAGAGCCAAGATCTGTTGATGAATTCAAGACGCTCGCATCTCAAGGTTACTTCGCAAATATGTCCACGGCTCAAGGCTGAATTTATTAGAACCCTTGTTCTTTAGAAAGACCAGGATCTGGGAAACAGCCTGGGATTTGTACTGGGAAAAAGGTCTCACACTATGTGAAGAAGGCGACAGCAAAGACATTATTGTGATCTCTCTGCTGGTCACTCTGCTAGTCACTCGGATGGGAAAAAGAAGACCCCGATGCAAAGACACGCCCGAGAGGAAGAGGAAGAAGCAGAGGTGGAGGAAGAGGTTTTAGACCTAGACCTCTGCCCAAAAATATTGAGTATATAGATCCAGGCAAGAAAGGAGGGATCTATTGGGCTGGATTTGACGAAGTAGCCAACCTGCAAGTGGCTAAGAACAATGCTGAGTATGTGAAGAGAATTGAAGAGGAAAATAAAAGACAAACTTAGCTATGGGAGGAAAGACAAGAAAGACTGAGAAGAGATGAAGCTGCCAGAAGGGCGTATGAAAAGAAGAAGGCGGCTGAAGATGAGAAAAAGAGAAGAAGGTCAAAAGATGACAGAGCTGAAGAAGATGAAAGAAGGAGGCATCGAAGGAGATGAAGTGTTGTTGTCCACCCCTTCGTGTATTTTACTATGTAAATACATTTTTATGTAAGTCTTCTGTACATTGAATAAAATTGTACAATTTCTATACTTGTGGAGATATAGAACAACATGGTTACTTTAAGGTCCATTTAAGCTCGATACATTTTCTTTTGATTCAAGCTCGATACACTTTGTAAACAAAATATGTAAAGAACAAGAAAGTTATGATCAATAAAAGATCGAATCTAATCATACATTCTGTGATTCTACATTTGCCTGTATGTATCTTTGCTGTTTAATTATTGATGTATGTTTTAAGTTTTGGCATCATCAAAAAGGGGAAAATTGTTGGGAAATTATTTTGTAGATTTTGATGAATGCCATGTAAAACTTAGAATAGGAAGTTGGCACCCCATTTTTGTTGTAAATTGCATTATAATAGATAGGGCTGGTATGGAAAAGAAGAAAGATAGAACTCGATCAAGGTGCGGTGAGATGCACTTGAGTGAATTATCGATCAAGTCTACTCAAGATAGCCAAGTCTCAAGTTGAAGTGACAAGAGTCATCCAATGATTGGAAGTCGACTCAAGTCACCTGGGAAGGCAAGGAAATGCGGTCAGTCGAGATAATCGAAAGAGATCCGTTGCACGTAAAATCAAGAGAATTACTTAAACAAGTAATACTTCCATACTACCTTTCTTAAAGTGCACAGTCCCGAGAAGCGTGCAAAAGGAATAAACCAATGGGAAGAATCGCACCACATGTCGGATCTCCGAAAAGTCAAGGATCATGTATACGAGGAAATGTCAATTCCAAGAACTGCAACAAAACAAGCCAACGACGACCACAAGTGACTTTCAAAAACAAGCCTATCTCTTCAACGGGCGATTTTTGAAAGACCACTATAAAAGGCCGAGGAGTTTATTTGAGAAAAGGTTACATTGACCATCCGAGAATTGAATACAAGCAAGAAAGAAACATTTGTAACTGAAATATTCTCAAGTTATTGAACGCTCAATCCTCAAGCCTACATTACGAAGGAAATCAATCCTACACTCACCGTGAAAGAAAGACGACTTCAATCGGTTGAAGAGGAAATATTTAAAGAATCAAGGGTCTACATTCCACGAAGGATTGTAGGAAGGTTCAAGGTCGAACAAGATTTAAGTTATTTGGAGGGCTTCGTGATCAAATCCAAGGAACTTGAGCAAGTGGGCTGTAGTAGCAAGGCAAGCGCCTGTGAAGAAGGCGAGTCGTATGAGAAGCCACCGTTTGTGTGACCAAGGCATCTCCGGACTAAGTCCCAAAGGATCAAGTCACCAGTGTGATCAAGACTTGTATCTCGGGTCAAGTAACCACTCCGTATATTGATCAATACCTAGTGGATTCCTCCGGAGTTGGAGAAGAGAGGAGTAGAAGAATTACCCCATCTTGAACCTCTATAAAAACTTATTGTGTTATTTACATTTCAAAGACTTTAATTTACGCATATTACACTTATATCTCACGATAAATTTGCAATCCAATTGATAATCAACAAAGTGCTAAAACCAAGCATTGAAACAAACTTAAACCAAAATCAAGGGTGTTAAGTCTTCCAATAAAACATATCACGGTCAAGTTAAGTCTTTAGTCAAAACAAATGAGTTATTCTATCAACAACTCAAATCGAGTCGTTGAGTGACTAACTCACCGATCAACTAACTTAGCTGTCCATCAAGGACTTAGCGGTGTAGTATTAACTCTGAATAGTTAAAAGGACTAAATTTGAAAAGTTGGTAAGGTTTATTCAGCCCCCTTCTAAACCTTACACTCACACCCCTTGAGACCTACAATGGTTACATAAACGAAGATATTTATATGGAACAACCACCCGGTATGCATGATCCTAAGTTCCCATCTCATGTCTGTAAACTTCAAAAGGTTCTTTATGGCCTTAAACAGGCACCAAGAGCGTGGTTTGATCGTTTTAGTTCATTTTTGCTTAACCATGGATTGTTTTGTAGTTTGGCTGATCCATCTTTGTTTATTTTGCACTCATCGCATGGCACATTGGTCTTACTTCTTTATGTTGATGATATGTTATTGACAGGGTCTGATTCGAAATTACTTGCTGATTTCATTGTACTTTTAAATTCTGAATTTGCTATGAAATATCTTGGACCCGTTCATCATTTTCTTGGCATAGAGATTAAATGATATTCCAACAGTCTTCATCTTTCTCAAACACACTATGCCCAAACTCTTCTTGACAAAACTCAAATGTTGGATTGCAAACCTATGAATACGCCTATGGAGTCTAAAACTAAGGGTCTTAATGATGATACTCCATTCTTTGATCCTACTTTTTATCGTAGCGTTGTCAGTGCTTTACAATATTTAACACTAACAAGACCCGATCTCTCTTTTAGTGTTAACTATGTTTCTCAATTTATGCAGTCACCAACAGTTTTGCTAGTATGAAAATGGTTCGTCGTATTTTGAGATATGTCAAAGGGTCTATTACTTTAGGTTTGCATTTCATTGGAGATACTACACTTGATCTTTTCGCTTTTTCTGATGCAAACTGGGCTGGATGTCCTACTACAAGACGGTCAACAACGGGCTTTTGCACATTTTTGGGGCGAAACATCATTTCTTGGTGTGCCAAGAAACAACCGACGATTTCACGTTCGAGTACTGAGGTCGAATATCGCGCAATGGCCAATACAACAGCTGAATTAACATGGCTCACATATCTTTTACGTGATCTTCGAGTTCCTCAATGTCGCCCACCAATACTATTTTGTGATAACTTGAGTGCATTACACATGACTGTCAATCCCGTTTTTCATGCTCGGAGCAAACACATTGAATTAGATTACCATTTTGTTCGTGAGAGAGTTTCAATGGGACTTCTTATTACGCGTCATTTCTCCTCTTCTCTTCAATTGGCGGATATTTTTACAAAACCACTATGTAAAGCCACTCTTCGTCATTTCCGCAGCAAACTGTGCCTCCACCCTCGGAACACTTTGAGGGAGGGTATTAAGCAATATCACAAGCCCACTAATTATGTTGAGTCAACCAACTACAGTAATAAGGAAGTTGATCAAGTCATGGCCAATATTCCTAATAAGACAGATTGTGAGAGCAATTCAAGGAGTGGTGCTGATGCTAAATCTTGTCAAAATGATAAATTAGAGAAGGAACATTTATCTCCTTCATTCATGGACAATAACTGCAACAGAAAAGGAGGGATTGATTGATTCAAATCTTAGCTTTCCATTCTTTGTATTATTTTTCTATTGTAAAAAAGTCTTATAAATATAATAAGACTCAAGCACTCTTCTCACGTTGAAAAGGGAAACCATTCCTCACAAAAATCTTGTTTATTCTTTATGCTCAGTTTTTAGTTTTTCTACATCAGTAAGAAAAGGAAAAAGAAAAAAATTGATTTAATATTCATCATAATATTAAGTGTTTTACTCAATATTAAGAATAATATCTATCTGCCTACGTATTCTCTTATGATGAAGAAATAGTTAAATAATTCTCAAGCTCTACATTTGAGGTTGAGGAACCCCTTGGACGTTTACTATTTTCCCTAAATAATCATTGTGCAACATTAAATTTACTGAAATCAAATGATGTACTAAAACTAATATATTGTTGGATGTTAGCAAGATGGAAGCCTTTAATACATGCATTCAAGAAGCTCGCCTAGCAGACTTGGGTTACGAGGGGTTCTCTTTTACTTGGACAAATGGACAGACTGAAGAGAATAATATACAAGAATGACTTGACAGATACTTTGTGAATACGGAGTGAATATTTCAATTTCCGAACCACATATAGTGCTATATTTACCTCGTATTGCCTCAAATCACTGTCCGCTGCAGATTATTTGGAATGGTAGTCGCAACTACCAGAACCGTGCAAAGAGGAGATGGAGAAAAATCTACCAGTTCGAGACAATGTGGCTTTTAGATGAATCAGGCAAAAGTGTAGTGCGACATGCATGGCATGATGCGGCCAATTCTATCAATGCCGAGGGACTATCCAAGAAAATCAAATGTTGTGGGGATTAGTTAAGAATTTGGGAAAGGGACCACTTTGGAAACGTTGGCCACCAAATTCGTGTTTGTGAGGAGCTGTTGAAATAGAGTGCTTCGGTCATTCCTTCTTTGACTGAGATCACGGATCGGAAGAAGTTGGAAGATCGACTGGCAGAGCTTTATAAAAAAATAAGAATTAATGTGGCATCAATGTTCTCGAGCCAATTGGATACAATATAGAGAAAAAAACTCGACCTTTTTCCACAAAACCGCTTCTGGGCGTCGGAAAAGGAACAATATCAAGAAAATTTGGGTCAATTCCAACAATTGGGCTGACGAAGAGATGGACATAATGAAGGCATTCCAGAGTTATTATCACGATCTTTTTGCCTTTGAACCCAATTTGGATATGAGTCGAGCGCTAAATTCACTTGACAATAAAATGACGACAGAAGTGAACGACATCCTGGCACAACCTTTCACAGAGGAGGAGGTTACAACATCTCTAATGACCCAACTAAAGCTCCAGGATGGTATGCATGCCATATTTTTTCATAAATTTTGATCTGTCATTAAGTCTGATATCTTGCATATTGTTCTTGATATTGTGAATGGCAATTCTAGCTCCAAAGCACTAAATCAAACGTTTATAGCCCTGATTCCTATGAAAAAGAAACCGGAACAAGTTACTGATTTACAATCGATAAGTCTATGCAATGTTCTCTTTAAACTCATTACAAAAATCATTGCTAATAGACTTAAGTCCATCTTACCGAGTCTCATTTTCGAACTCAATCGGCTTTTGTCCCAGGTCGCCTCATCACTGATAATGATTTACTTGTTTCAAAATTTTCACTAAATGAAAAATAGCAAAACTGAAAAACGAGGAAATTTTACATTTAAACTCGATATGAGTAAGACTTATGATCGAGTTGAATGAGAATTTGTTCGAAATGTTATGCGAAAATTGGGTATTAATCGATAATTTGTAGAGCTCATTATGAAGTGCATCTCCTCTGTGTCTTTCTCTATTTTTATAAATGGACAGCTGGGAGACTTTTTCTTCCCCACTCATGGGCTTCGACAAGGAGACCCCATTTCCCCGTACTTGTTTTTATTTTGTGCAGAGGCGTTCTCTTCTATGATTTGAAAGGTGGAAACAAATGGACTCCTACACGGTATCAGGATTTGTGGGCGGGCACCAATGATCTCACAGCTATTTTTCGGGGACGATAGTATTATTTATGGGCGGGCCAATGATCATGAGGTTGATGCAACATGCATAATAATTCAAGACTATGAAAGGGCTTTGGGACAAAAAAAATAAATTTGGACAAGTCGGAGATCTCATTTCGCCACAATACTGATCTTTTGAGACAACAACAACTTGCAGGAGGATGGGTGTCAAACTTGTGGCAAAGCATACAACATACTCGGGACTTCCTACTGTGGTGGGGCTCTCAAAGAAGGAGGTGTTCCAGCTTATTATTGACCGGGTACGTAAAAAGCTTAAAAATTGGAAATGCCAATTACTATCTTCGGCTGGAAAAATGACCCTTAAATCGGTGGAGCAAGCAATACCATCTTATATCATGAGTTGCTTTCTTCTCCCCCAAAATGTATTGTAGGTCCCAAGGGGTGTAAGTGTAAGGTTTAGAAGGGGGGGGGTTGAATAAACCTTACCAAATTTTCGATTTAGTCCTTTTAAATATTCGAGTTGATACTACACACCGTGTCCTTGGTGATGACCAATTTAGTTAATCAAGAGTTATTCTCTCAACGGACTCAACCGAGTTTGTTGATGGAATAACTCAAATTGGGTCTAAATTAACTCAATCAAGTGGTTTGTTTTATTGGAAGACTTAACACCCTTAAGTTTGATTAAGTAAGGATTTAGTGCTTGGTTTAGTACTTAGAGATTATCAAGTGGATAGCAAATTTATCGTGATTTAAACAATTAAGATGCAAGAATTAAAGTCTTTGAAATGTAAATGACACAACAAAATTTTTATAGAGGTTCAAGATGGGGTAATTCTTCTACTCCTCTCTTCTCCAACTCCGGAGGAATCCACTAGGTATTGATCGATATACAAAGTGGTAACAGTCCGGATACAAGTCTTGATCACACAAAACTTGATCCTTTGGGACTCGATCCGAGACGCCTTGATCACTCACCGGCTTCTTGACGACTCGACTTCTTCACGTAGGCCTTGCTACTATAGCTCACTTGCTCAAGCTCTTTGGATTTGATCACGAAGCCCTCCAAAAGCTCAAGACTTGGTTCGAGCTTGAACCTTCCTATAGTCCTTCGTGGAATGTAGACCCCTTGATTTTTCAGGATTTTCCTCTTCAACCGATTGAAGTTATCTTTCCTTCACAGTGAGTGTTGGATTGATGTTCTTCGTAGTGTAGGCTTGAGGATTGAGAATATTTCAGATTTTCTAATAATTGCTTGAACGTTTTTGGTTCAGGTCTCTTCTTGGTTACTTCTTCTCAAATAAACTCCTCAGCCTTTTATAGTGATCTTTCAAAAATCGGCCCGTTGAAGAGATAGGCTTATTTTTGAAAGTCACTTGCGGTTAGCTTGTCTTGTTGCGATCCTTTGAATTGCCATTTCCTCGTATGAATTGTTCTTCACCTTTCGTAGTTCGACACGGTGTAGTGCTTCCCATTGGTTTATTCCTTTTGCACGCTTCGGGACCGAGCACTCCGAGAAAGGTGGTATGGAGATATTACTGTTTAAGTAATTCTCTTGATTTACGTAAACGGATCTTTTTGATTATCTCGACTTGACCGCATTTCTTTGCTTTCCCCCGTGGTGACTTAGAGTCGACTTCCAATCATTGGATGACTCTTCCTCACTTCAACTTGAGACTTGGCTTTTCTTGAGTTGACTTGACCGATACTCCACTCACCGCATCTCACCGCTTCTTCATAGAGTTCCCGTCTACTCTTCTTTGCCATACTCACTGTCTCGCAATGAGTCTTCCTTCTAGTCTCCGTTGTCTTCTTGCATGTTAGGGCGTAGGCCGACTTAACTCACTTGGCCAGCCCTATTTATTACAATGCATTTTACAACAAAAACGGGGTGCCAACTTCCTATTCTAAGTTTTACATGGCATTCATCAAAATCTAAACAATAAATTTCCTAACAATTTCCCCCTTTTTGATGATGCCAAAACTTAAATCATTCAAAAATGCAAATAGCAAAGATACATACGATATAGTGTATTCACATAGAATGTATGCGTAGAATCAATCCTTTTATTGATCATAACATTCTTGTTCTTTTACACAACTGTTTACAAGGTGTATCAGAGCAAACATTTGTCTACACAAAAAAATGAAGAATTTATAACTTTATTACAGAAGACTTACATAGTATGTATTTACATAATAAAATACATGAAGGGGTGGACAGCTACACTTCATCTTGTTCGTTGTCTCCTTCTTTCATCTTGTTCAATCTTCTTCTTTCTTCTCTTTTTCTCATCGTCACCGCCTTCTTCTTCTTTTCATATGCCTTCCTGGCGCCTTCATCTCTTCTTAATCTTTCTTGTCTTTCCTCCCATAGCTGAGTTTGTCTCTTGTTTTCTTCTTCTATTCTTTTCGCATACTCAACATTATTTTTAGCCACTTGCAAATTTGCTACTTGGTCAAGACCCACCCAAGAGATCCCTCCTTTCTTGCCTGGATCTACGTATTCAATGTTTTTGGGCGGAGGCCTGGTCCAAAACCTCTTCCTCCACCACACGCTTCTTCCTCTACCTCGGCGTGTATTGTCTTGGGTCTTCTTCTTTCCAAAACTGAGTGACCGAGTGACCAACAGAGTGATCGCCAGAGTCTGTCTCTGTCGCCTTCTTCACATAACGTGAGACCCTTTTCCCGTACAAGTCCCAAGCTTGAGCCATAGACATATTTGCAAAGTATCCTTCGGATGCGAGCATTTTAAATTCATCAACGATCGTGGCTCTGTCTCCGACATCCGAGATGGCATAAGTGTCTCTCTCTCTTCACCGGAATGCCTCCATGTTGTTTCAAGATGTTCATAACTCGGGCATCCATTCTTCCTTCCAATTCCTCCATCCTGCTTCAATTGTCTTTCTCTTTTCAAACCATAGATATAGCAGTGTTGGAGTGGCGAGTCATTTGGGAGTTGGTGGCGATGATATCACCGTGACAAGACCTTGTTGGGGGTTTGTGCAATCATCAAGGTCACATCTTTTGATCCTTCCCCCTCAACAGCGGACTTTCCTTTCTTTTGTTTAGACACTTCCTCGATTGTCTTTCCCTTCACAAATGCTCCCTTCTTTTCACTTCAAATCTCTTTAGCGCTTTAAGGTATTCCTCTTCCCCCTTTTTGGCATCATCAAAGGATAGATGAACCCCGGAAACATACACTTGCGCAGCGAAAGTCGAGGTCAGGCTGGCGATAGTCGAGTTCGCTTGAGTCTGCGCGAGTATGCAACACGAAATTCGGAGCGAGTAGCGTTGGACTCTGTTGAAACTAACTTCATCTCAGCCATGAGAAGGCTGAATTTTCTATCCATATTTTCTTCCGGCGCAGGAGATCACCCTTATTTTGCTCACGCAATGCTTTATCTCAAAGAAAGGTGAGCTTCATGCATGTGCTCAATGTGTTCTCTCAACTTCGTTTTGCATCGGCATTCTCACCGCCATACCAAAGACTTGTTGAACAATGTCCTGAAGTATCTAGCTTGTTCCACACGCATTGTTTGTCTTTTTGTTGCCACCATTCCCCGATTCTCGATCATTATGCCTCTCAAGTCGGCGGTGAGGTTGGCATGTCCGTTGTCCAGCGCATGTCCATAGAGGCCTGATGCCTCTCCATTCGTTCAATCTCGGCAAATAATGCCTTGAACACTTCGCGAACTTCACTGACATTCTTCCGATGCGGTGATGGCCACGCAGCTTCAAAGTCATAATCACCGGAACAATGGTACTTGACGAGATGACGGGAGGCTGGTGCAGCGGAAGCGTGCGAGCTCGTTCTCGACTCTTCGGGAGGTCGGGTACCTCCCGAGAGAAAGGAAAAGATTCTATAAAGGATTCATCACCGCCAACCGGGATTTGTTCAATGATGAGCGGTGTGCGTGAAGTTCCTTTTGGAGTCGAACTCCGCTGCACTTGGGGAGCCTTCGCATGGACTCTGTTTCACCGGGGTCTTTTGTGAAGTGGACCCGACTTGCCGAGCCTCACTTGTCTCATCGCCTTCGTTGGTCTCACCGGTTTCTCCAATTGAGTAGACGGTCCTCGGCATTATCGAGCGTCATTGGGCGATGATGAGATTTCCATTGGTGGCTCATCATCAAAATTAAAGGTTTGACGAGTAGTCTTGGGATCGACTTGCTCGTGCTTGGAACATCCGCAATGGTGAGTCTTTTGGATGCATCCACCGGGGATGACTCGGCTTCTTCTTCGCCTTCCGATCCCGGAAAGGTTACATCAGGATTATCCTGGGAATCATGAAGTGCACTTATCTCCTTTTCGGATGGATCAATGATAGTAGGAGGGATGTTCTCTACTTCACTCGTTACCCCGGAAGTCTCTACCTCCCGTTGGCCTTCATTACCTCCCGATCTCAATCTGCGCGAGGCTCGACCTCTCTTTCGACAAAGTGTCGGTGTCTTAGGGTCTTCGTGGTGGCATCCATTGGAGTCTCAACCCCACGGATTGCACTTTCATCGCCTAGAGTGTTAACTCCCGGGGTGTTCCATCCTCGTGCCTCGACGCATCGGCAACGTCATTAGCCTTCGTGAGCGGTTGGCACCTCGGTGAGATAGTCTCAATCGCCTGAGCTTCGTTGATGGCAACTTCTTTGTTCTTTTTGTGTTTGTATTTTCTCAACTTCGCCTCCTGGATTCGTTGTGGAGTCATCTGCAGATCCTCCGACCTTGCCGCATGGAGGGAGTTTCCCCCTCGGGGCGCACCACCGTGAGTGACTTGGAATGGAATCACTCGTCTCCAAACTCCCTGTTTGTATTCTTGAGTGTTCACTAGTTGGGGCGGTGGTAAAACACCTTCAATAGGGGTTGGCTCGACCGGGGTCCCCACTATCCCGTTTCATCGCCATTTCCTTAATTTTTCTTCCGAGTGAGTCGGGAAGTGGTGGCGAAGAACAACGGTGGCGATCTGAAACCACTCCCTTTGGATCAATTTCAAGGCGTGTTAAGAGGACTCTCCTGGTCCCTCTATCATGCTCTTCTCATGAAGAATCCTGGACTCATGCATTGCTTGCGTGCATTTGCAACTCTTAGAAGCGGCCAGGTCCAAATCATCATCACTTTCCTCGATAAAATATCGAAGTGAGAATGTGTGTGTTCTGTGGTGCCGGTGAAAGGGCGATGATCTTTGGCCTTCTCTCGTGCCTCGCCTTCCTCTCCGATCTCTCCTTCTCCTTATCCTTAAAGATCTGCAGATATCTTTGCGCTTTCTTCATCCAGTAGCCGGATCACAGAGGTCGATCAAGGAAGTTCAGATTCCTCTTCTTCTTCGATGAATTCGGGCCGTTGGAACTGTTCCTGGATGGACCCAACTTCCACGTCCTCCACTCTCGCAGACGATTTTGAATGTCCGGATAAAGTGGGGATAGGATCACCACATCACCGTCATCTCCATCGAACTTCTTTCTTGTGTCTCACCGTGTGTGAACTACACAGTGTCTTGAGTTGCCTCTGCTGACGCCTTGGAGACTTAGCGGTTTCATCAATAACATCCGAGATTCTACTTCTCCAGTGAGCTCTCTGATATCTGCTCAAATGAGTGATCGACTCAATTGTTTTCTCAAGCTCGAAGTGCTTGATGATTCGTCGTCTCTTAGTTTGTACCGAGGGATTTACTCGTTCGAGACGCTTTCTTCGAGTCTTGGCGGCGGGGCGTGTTGTTGTCTTCTTCGAGGAGCCGTCTTGGCTTATCGAGATCTCCTCTTTTTGACGATCCGAGAAGGTAGTTGAGAGTCCTTCTCGACCGCCTTCTTTGCTAGGGCATGAGACACGGCTGCAGGGCGGTGACTCAGTGCGGGCGGGAGCATGTTTGACTTTCTTTCTTTCGCCGCAAGAGCGGCCGATCTTCTTAGCAAGCAGGGGCAGCTTTCTTCTTTGGTGGAGAGGAAAGCAACAGTATCTTCAGTGGTCACCGATTCCCCTCACTCGTGTCGCTCTCTTTGGCGTAGGCTCTCTTCATGCGCCGAGAGGTTTGATCTCGAACATCCTCTTGTTTACATGGAAAGCCTTTCCATGTCTAAGAGGAATTCCTTTCACCTCCATCATCCGGCCAATCACTGTGGCCATATCCTAGGATCCTCCAAATGTGCCATCTTCCTCAAGGATTTGTTCCCTACATTTTCGCATAGTTTGTCAGACAAACTCAAATTTCAATTTATTTTTCTTTCTTCAATGATCGCAGCCATTACAATCAACTTTGCTTTTGACAGGTTGGTCAAAGTCCGCCAAATTTGATGTCAATACATTTGGCAACTATGTCCAATAGCTTGTGATAATCCTCCTTCACACCTCTTGTTTGTGTGTAAGCTATTTTATCAAGATAGTCGGGCTTGGCTATTTCCTTCCAATCGCCAGGTTTACATCAACCGTTGATTTCGATGCTCTCCTTCCGTCGGTAGTAAGCGGTGTTCACCAAATCCTTGGCGAGAGATGGTGAGCCGCTTCCGTGAATGAGCAGATGACTTTATCCCTTCATCGTGAATCTCGGCATTCACGTAGAATTGTGCGACCTCCTCCACATAGGTCATCGAATATTCCATCATCGAAAGCGATTTCGGCCGGGGCGTTTCCAATTTCTCAAAGCAATTTTCTTCACTAGGGTGTCATCGGACCTCTGTTTCACCATGCCTTCAAATCCACAGTAGACCCGGTGTGGATTTGTTTTCCTAACTTGATAAAAGCATAGGTTGGTGCCATTTTTCAGGATTTCACCGAAGAAAACTTAGAGATTGATTTGAAGATAGATAGGGTTTTGAGAGAGTTTTTGCCTTGCTTTTGAGAGAGAGAAATGAACAGCTTTTGGTAGTGTGTGAGAGAAACTTAAGAAAATGGTTTAAGTATGGTTTATGAAAGGACGTGCGGGTGGTTTTTGAAATGTGATCGAAATCAACGGTTTAGATTTTGCATGCCTATTTAGCATTTAATGTCTCGTATTTAACGCGGCAAGATTTATATCCAATCATAAGCTTGATGTGTAGCTTTATGTCCGCAGACACATCATCATTATCTTGACGTCATTCTTAAAAACATTCCCGCTTAGTAGAAACGATCGCGTTTTTGTCACTTTGCTCATAAGTGACTCGAACATCCCTTAGCCGATTTAACTCTTCTTCTCACAGCTTCTCTTAGTGTTCATTGACTGCTATCACCGACTTCGGTGTAGTTTCTTTCCGATCTGGTGATTTACTTAGGCCGATTTGTGAGTTCAAATCTTTTTCCCTTTTTGTGTTTCATTATTTTTTTGATTCTTCGAGTGTCACTCACTCAATTAACCCTAACTCATGCTTGAGTTCTTCAAATCTTGACTCACATAATGGTTTTGTGAAGATGTCGACCAATTGTTTGTCGATTGAGATATATTCCAAGATGATGTCCTTTTTTCAACATGATCTCTTATGAAGTGATATCGACATCGATATGCTTTGTTCTTGAGTGCAACACGGGATTTTGAGTAATGGCAATTGCACTTGTGTTATCACACATGATTGGAATTTCTTTTTCGTCAACTTCATAGTCTTTTTCTTTGTCTCATCCATAGGACTTGGGCACAACAATTGCCCCGCAGCCTATGTATTCTGCCCACCGGAGGTGGCTATTGAATTTTGCTTTTTTGCTAAACCAGAAATTAGCTTTGTTTCCAAGCATTTGACATGTGCCTCGAGGTGCTTTTCTCATCAACTCTCGTGCATCCAAAGCATAGTCGAGTCGAAATAGCCAATTAGCTTGAATCCGCCTTCCTTTGGATACCATAAGCCAACTTCTTGGCTTCCTTTCAAGTATCTCAATATTCTCTTAGTCATTCTTTGTCATATGGCTCTCTTTTGGAGCAGATTGAAATCTTGCACATACACCTACAAAGAAAGGTGATGTCCGGCTCCGCTTGTTGTGAGATAGAGCAATGATCCAATAAGTGCTCAGATCTTGTTTGATCTACGGCTTGCCATCCGCATCCATGTCCATTTTGACGATGTATTCATTGGTATTTTCACGAGAAGACTTCTCCTCCATACCAAATTTCTTCATTAAATCTCTGGTGTATTTTGTTTGACTTATGAAGGTTCCATCCTTCATTGTTTCACTTGGAGTCCAAGGAAGAATGTCGAGTTCTCCCATCATGCTCATTTCAAATTTACTTTGCATGAGGTTTGAAAATTTTTCACACAAACTCTTTGTTTGTGGATCCAAAAATGATGTCATCCACATATATTTGAACAAGCAAGATACTCTTTTTGTCTTGAATTAAAAAGTGTTCTATCTACTTTTCCTCTTGTGAATCCATTCTCGCTTAGGAATTGTGACAAAGTATCATACCATTCTCTGGGTGCTGTTTCAATCCATACAAAGCTTTCTTGAGTTTGTATACCTTATCTCCAAGAGTCTTCCGCTCAAATCCTCGGAGGTTGTTCAACATACACTTCTTCTTCCAATAAACCATTTAGGAATGCACTTTTTACATCCATTTGATATACACTCGAAATTCTTGTGAGTCGCATAGGCAAGAAACATCCTTATAGCTTCCAATCTTGCTACGGGGCAAATGTTTCATCAAAATCTATCCCTTCTTCTTGGCAGTATCCTTTGGCTACTAATCTTGCTTTGTTTCTTACCACAGAACCTTCCTCGTTCATCTTATTTCTGAACACCCATTTGGTGCCAATAACATTTTGATGTGTGGGTCTTAGAACTAATTCCCATACTTTATTTCTTTCAAACTGATTTAGTTCTTCTTGCATGGCTTGAATCCAATGTGTGTCATCTAATGCTTGTGACACATCTTTGGGCTCTATTTGTGAGATGAAGCATGTGAACATAGCTTCTTGTTGAGTTCTGGATCTCGTTTTGACACCTTCTCTTATATCTCCAATGACAAGTTCTGGTGGATGGTCTTTCAGCCATCTTACATCGGGTTGGAGTAAGTTAGCCGGATTGATCGTCTTGCACCGGGTTCTTTGGATCACCTCCCTCGTAATCACTTAGCCGCATATTTTCCAAATTTGAGATTCACTATCTCATCTTCTTCTCAATTTATAATTCGAAAGCCTTCCAAAAGATAGGACTCTTCAGTATGGTTGGATGATTCACTTCATCGGTGACTCTTCAATGTCTTCTCCATTTACATTTGGCTCATCGAATACCACATGAATGGATTCTTCCGCAACCATAGTCCTTTTGTTGAGTATTCTCAGAGCTTTGCTTTCAACAGTATCCCAATAAAATACCTTCATCGCCTTTAGCATCAAACGCCTTTAGATTGTCTTTGCCATTGTTGTGGATGAAGCATTTACATCCAAATATTCTCAAATATGCAACATTAGGTTTTCTCCTCCCAAATCTCATAGGGGTCTTTGTCACCGTCTGCTTTATCATACATCCGCTTTTTGAGTGTAGCAAGTCGTGTTGATCACTTCAAATTTCAAAATCTTTTTGGTAACTCGCTTGACTAACATGGTCCTTGTGCTTCTTTGAGAGTTCTATTCCTTCTTTTTCGCAACTCCATTTTTTGTGGAGTCCTTTCATGCAGATAGTTCATGACCAATACCATTTTCAATACAATATCGAGTTATTATTCCATTGACAAACTCGGTTCCTCTGTCTCGATCTTATTTTGATAATGGTTTGGCTCTTCTCATTTTGAATTCTCTTCATCACCGTGGTAGTTTCTCAGAGAGTTTCTTTCTTCTTACACATGAATATTGTCCATGTATATCTTGAGTAGTCATCTACTACCACCAAGGTATATTTCTTCCCACTTATGCTAGCCGGTTGCCTTTGGGCCAAATAGATCCATATGTAGCAGATGTAATATTCTTGTTGAAGATGGACATGTCTTTTCTTTGAATGAAGATTTGATTTGTTTTCCCTTCGACATGCGTCACATATACTCTCCTTTTCGTATATTGAGTCCGGAAGTCCTTCCACAAGACTATACTGCAAGCTTGTTAATCGTTTTGAAATTCAGGTGACTCGGCTTTTTGTGCCACAACCAACTTGATTCAGATTGTGCTTTTTGCTAGTAGATTGCGTCTTTGGGTGTTGCAGCTTGACCAATCCACGACATACATGTTCTTCTGCATCCTCCTTGCAACACAACTTCATTCGATTCAAGATCCTTGATTTGGCATACACCCATGTTGAATCCAACATTATAGCCCTTGTCACGAGTTGGTCGATGCTCGATAAGTTGAAGTTGAGTCCTTCAACATATGCAACATCCGTGATTTCTAATCCATTCCTCTTGATGGATCCAATGCCTCTTATTTCACCTGGAGCTTCATTTCCTCCAAATATGACTTTTGCTCCTTTAACTTCCTTGAATTTAGACAGATTTTTCTTATTTCCTATCATATGTCCGGAATGCCACTATCCATATACCGCATTCCTTGGCACTCACTGCTCTTGAACCCGCAATCAAGGAAATTAAGTTTTAGGTACCCATACTTGTCTGGGTCCTGAGGGGTTAGAATTGTAAGATGATCCAACCAACTTATAGCCAAATGATTTGACTCTAAGGGGTTGCCATCTATCAGTGCCATAATCATAATTAATCTTGGCAAATTGCTTGGGGATTCTAGGTTCATACAACTGTCTCTTTTGTCTGTATGCCTGTGTATAGGTTTTAGCAATCGCCTTCTTTGGGTAATTGTGGTTTCTCTGAGTATAGTGCCTAGGTGCATATGTGTGCTGATGATCGCTCTTATACTTTTGGAATGGCCTTTGTTGAGTTCTAGGCCTTTGCCATTTGGGCTTATATTCCATAAGTCTATGCTGATAGTTCACATTATTCAAATCAGCTTGGCTTGGATATTTTCTACCATTCCCATCATATGTATTTCTTTTATAGATTTTAAAGGGTTTTTGGTAGCTTTGCTTCTTCTTTACTGAGTATTTTCTGCTTTGGAGTTTGCTTGAGAAACTCGGTGAATCTCTTCTCACCGCCCTTTCAGCCGCACTCAACTCGGCATTTTTTCCTTTTCCTTTATAACCAAGGCCGTTTGCTTGTAATTGTGCTTTGGAGTGAATGTGTGTGCAACATTTAGAGTTTTGGATTTTTTAGACTCTTCATTGCTTGAAGATCCTTTTTCCAAAATTACTCTCGAAGTTTGACATGTCATAGAGGAGTTAAATCCTAAGCCTGTCTTGTCTCCACATTCTCTTTGACTCATAATAAGATCATCTAATGATTTAGATGCCTTAGTAAATGAGGCAATAACATTTTTGAGGTCATTCTCCCTCTTTTCTATGGCGGAATTTCGCTATTAGCTTGGCTTTTTCACCTTTAAACTCTCATTCTCTTGACTATTTGACTTGGAGTACTCGGCTCCTTAGTCACCGTGTGAGTTTTGCTCTTGAGTAGACTGTTTTCCTCATTTAGTAGTGTGTGTGAGGATTTAATGTGTTCAAAATCTTTCGTCATTTTGCCTAATGAATCATAAAGATCAGTGGGTGATGAAGTGTGTGTGTCACGATCACTATCACTAGAATCCGAGTTTGATGAGTTAGAGTGTACCTCATCTTCTTGGTCGTTGATCTTGTTCCTTGGCCATCAAACAGATTAGGGCCTCTTCTTCGAGTCACTTGAGTAGTCGGCACCACGCTTGCTCTCGAGTCACTGTCTCTCTTGACTTGGGTTTTCTCAGCTGATCTCTGCACCAACATTGCCTTTTTCTTTTCTTGTCTTCTTTCTCTCAAAACCTTTCTTTCTTCTTCATTCCTGTATTTGTTGACTACAGGGATATGGGCAATCAATGGCGTAGTGACCTGGTTGTCTACAGTTCCAGCATAGATATTCAACCTTTTGATCAGCTCTTTCCATTCTTGGATTGTCAGCCCTTTGATATTCAGCTTTTTGATGATCTGTTCTCTTGGTTGGCCTATTTTCCCTTGACTTGGAAGGGGCTGAGTGTCTTCTGGAGGATTCACCTTTACCTCTCTTGTAGTTCTTATTGAAGAACTTGTTGAACCTTTTTACTAGTAGGGCTATTTCTTCTGGATCAATAACTTCTTTGACCTCAGCTCTCTTCCCATCTTTAACAATTAGAGCAGCTGTTTTGAGTACAACTGTCTCTTCCTGTTCTCTTCTTCTCAGCTCAAACTCATAGGCTTTGAGATCTGAGAATAATTCATGGTTGGTTGTTTTTGATAGGTCCATGGAATGTCTTAGTGCCATGACATTCATTTCCCATTCAGCTGGAAGACTTTTTAGGATTTTCATACACATTTCTTCGTGTATATTCTTTTTCCAAGTCTTGATGTACCGTTGGTGATTTCTGTGAATCGAGCATCCAATTGATCTAGGTTCTCTCCTAAGATCATTTTGAAGTTCTCAAATTTCTGTACAACCACTGATAATTTGTTTTCTTTGATTTGCTCTGAGCCTTCACAAATTAATGTTAGCTTGTCCCAGATTTCTTTAGCCGTTTTGCATGATTTGACTTTGTTGAACATGGATTTGTCCAGGGTTTTGTAAAAAATGTCCTCGGCCACATTGTCCAAGTTATATCTTTTTCTGTCATCATTTGTCCATTCAAATCTTGGTTTTTCGATCATAGCAGGTGTCCGGGAGCTATATCCTCTTCACCTTCAAATTCGCAGCTCTTCTTACAAATGTGTTCACCATTAAGATTTGCGGTGGCCCATCCTCTATCACTATCCACATCTCATCATGTAATGTCGATAGATGAGCTGCGCATACGAATTTTCCAATCATCAAATTCTTCAATTGTGAACATAGGGATGCGTGTCAAATTTGCTTCCATGATAATAAATTTTAATGATAAAAAGAGTTTTGAAAAATTAAGTACTAAAGCAGACTTTGAAAAATTTGGAGATCTAGTTCAAGAACCGGTCGGAAGGCTCAATGAACCAACCGCTCGATACCACTTGTAGGTCCCAAGGGGTGTAAGTGTAAGGTTTAGAAGGGGGGGTTGAATAAACCTTACCAAATTTTCGATTTAGTCCTTTTAAATATTCGAGTTGATACTACACATCCGTGTCCTCGGTGGACAGCCACCATTTAGTTAATCGTGAGTTATTCTCTCAATGACTCAACTGAGTTGTTGATGGAATAACTCAAATTGCTGGTCTAAATTAACTCAACGTGGTTTGTTTTCATTGGAAGACTTAACACCCTTAAGTTTGATTAAGTAAGGATTTAGTGCTTGGTTTAGTACTTAGAGATTATCAAGTGGATAGCAAATTTATCACAGATTTAAACAATTAAGATGCAGGAATTAAAGTGTCTTTGAAATGTAAATGACACAATGAAATTTTTATAGAGGTTCAAGATGGGGTAATTCTTCTACTCCTCTCTTCTCCAACTCCCGGAGGAATCCACTAGGTATTGATCAATATACAAAGTGGTAACAGTCCCGTATACAAGTCTTGATCACACAAATGACTTGATCCTTTGGGACTCGATGCGAGACGCCTTGATCACTCAAAGCGGCTTCTCGTGCGACTCGGCTTCTTCACAGGGCAGTCCTTTGCTACTACACTCACTTGCTCAAGCTCTTTGGATTTGATCACGGCCCTCCAAAAGCTCAAGACTTGGTTCGAGCTTGAACCTTCCTACGATCCTTCGTGGAATGTAGACCCCTTGATTTTTCAAGATTTTCCTCTTCAACCGATTGAAGTTATCTTTCCTTCACAAGTGAGTGTTGGATTGATGTTCTTCGTAGTGTAGGCTTGAGGATTGAGAATATTTCAGATTTTCTAATAATTGCTTGAACGTTTTTGGTTCGTGTCTCTTCTTGGTTACTTCTTCTCAAATAAACTCCTCGGCCTTTTATAGTGATCTTTCAAAAATCTGCCCGTTGAAGAGATAGGCTTATTTTTGAAAGTCACTTGCGTCGTTGGCTTGTCTTGTTGCAGTCTTTTGAATTGCCATTTCCTCGTATGAATTGTTCTTCACCTTTTCGAGGAGTTCGACACGGTGTAGTGCTTCCCATTGTTTATTCCTTTTGCACGCTTCTCGGGATGAGCACTCCGAGAAAGGTGGTATGGAGATATTACTTGTTTAAGTAATTCTCTTGATTTACGTAACGGATCTTTTTGATTATCTCGACTTGACTGCATTTCTTTGCTTTCCCAGGTGACTTAGAGTCGACTTCCAATCATGGATGACTCTTCTTCATCACTTCAACTTGAGACTTGGCTTTTCTTGAGTTGACTTGATCGATACTCCACTCACCGCATCTCACCGCTTCTTCATAGAGTTCCCGTCTACTCTTCTTTGCCATACTCAAATGCCTCGCGCGTGAGTCTTCCTTCTAGTCTCCAGGTTGTCTTCTTGCATGTTAGGGCGTAGGCCGACTTAACTTAGCTTGGCCACCTATTTATTACAATGCATTTTACAACAAAAAATGGGGTGCCAACTTCCTATTCTAAGTTTTACATGGCATTCATCAAAATCTAAACAATAAATTTCCTAACATGTATGCCAACAATTAAATTCTATCATTAGTAACTTTTGGTGGGGACAGAAACGGGATAAAAGGAGAATTCATTGGTGCTCATGGAATACTCTCACAAAGGCGAAGGACGAAGGAGGTTTGGGGTTTAGAGATTTACATTGCTTTAATGATGCGATGTTAGCGAAACGAGTTGGCGACTGATCCACAAGGATAATTCCTTACTAGCACAAGCACTTAAAGCAAGGGACTATCTAAATAATAATTTTCTTATCGCAACAATTGGCTATAATCCATCATACACTTGGAGAAGCATAGTTGCGGGGAGACAAATTATTACAAAACGAATTCGATGGAATATTGGCAATGGAAGTGCGGTGCACGTATGGAAGGGCCCTTGGTTGGCGGAGTTACCAAATTTTTGAATTCTGAGTCCTTATGGAGATTGGTCGGCAGACCTAACTGAGAGAAACCTACTGCTTGATGATGCCTCAGGTTGTAATATTGACTTGCTGAATGAGATGTTTAATACCCAAGTGGTGAAGGAAATTCGAACTATCCCCGTTATATCTAGGATGAAGCCTGATAAGTTAATTTGTCATTATACGAAAAATAGAGTTTATAGTGTTAAATTCGGCTACCATGTGGCGAAAGAGGTGCCAGATAGACCTGGGCCATCGACATTGTCATCTGAGAAAAATCGCAAGCTATGGAAATGGATGTGGAAGCTTGAGTTACCCCCAAAAGTTAAAATATTTCTATGGAAGTGTATTCAAAATATACTCCCAGTGAGAAATGTGTTGATGCAAAAAGGAGCAGGGATGGATTCCATATGTTGTCGATGCGGCCTCGAGGAGGAAACGACGATGCATGCATTGCGGGATTGTCCATGGGTATCATTTGTGTGGGAAGTCAGCCCAATACGTTTATTTATATCTCAACGTCAAGGGGCGGGCAATTTAACGGATTGGATTGAATGGTGCGTGGAAAATTTGGATAGCGACTCACACAGCCTTTTCGTCATGTTGCTATAGAGTATGTGGTATGGTAGAAATATGCTAAATTTTCAGAGGAAAGAAGATACTCATCAATGGATAATTGATCTTGTGACACGAAGTCTCTTTGAACATCAGGCTGCAGGAAGAGCACAATCCTCTGTTATGAGCATATGTCAAGGTGCTGAAATATGGGAGCCTCCTACGAACAATTTCTTGAAAATTAACTCTGATGCTTCTATAATGCCAGAACTAGGAACGGGGATCGGGGTGATTATAAGGGATAAAACGGGCATTGTCCAAGGGGCTCGAGCACATTTTAAACTATAAGTTATGTGCTCGAGCACATTTTAAACTACAAGTTATGTCGATTGAAATTGCTCAAGCGTTGGCATGTAGAGAAGGGGTCCGAGCGACTATTAACATAGGATACCAACATGTGATTCTGGAAATGGCAACATCAACATTTGGAGAGCGTTATCGAAGGATTCAATGGATATCTCGTACTTGGGGAATATAATCGATGATATTAAGTCTCTTATTTCTAGTTTTGTCTCCTTTTCTTTTAGTTGGGTTAGACGTTTTGGGAATAGTGTTGCGCACAATTTAGTGCGCCATGCACTTTCTTTTGGTCCGCTAGAGTCGGTTTCGGATGTCATTCCTCACCATATACTGGACTTGGTCATGAGGGAGGCTCCTTCTTAACCTTTATAATTAAATTCAGTTTTTCATTCTCACAAAAAAAAAAAACTAATATATTGTTGTGTTTCGATTTGACTAACTTCTCCCCTAAATTTTACACTATATCCTCTATAAATATATTTTATACCGATCCGACTTTAAGGTTAGTCGCCGAGTGTGACGGGCTCCCCGATTTTAAGGGGCCCCAATTTACATAAGTATTTATATATCGGTATATTTGTTTTATTAAAAAAATTATAGGGGCTCCAAAAAATTAAAAAAATAGTCCTAAAAAGTAAAATAAAAATATCAAATGGATTTTTGCTTTTAAAATAGTACGTAACAAATTTAATATAACTTCTAAAATCAAAATACATGTCCTATTTTTTCAGAACCCTTCATATTATATTTCCACTCAACAACATTTGTTTTTAAATTAAAAAAAATGTATAAGAAAAATGTTTTTTCTTTACATAATTTTATTCTAAATAATAGACTAAAAATGTTCTCTTTGTTCCATCTGCAAATAACATTTTCTGCTTTCCTCCGCTTTTCTTCCCGTCTCTCCTCTCAAACTTGATCAACTTCTCCTCATTTCTTGTTGTGGTAGGTTTTGTTATTTCATCTTTAAAGAGTAGATTTCAATAATTGAATATCTTTGAGAATATTTTTGGTTTTTTATTTAATCATAAGAAATTACTTTCATTGGATGAGATTAGATTGCATGAATATTGTGTTAATCTTCAAGTTGCTCTAAAATACAATGAATAATCTAATATGGATGCCAATTATTTGTTTTCTAAATCAGCTATTGAAGTTCTTGAAATATTTATAAAAGCTTTGGTTTGTTTTCCGCATGCTTCCATTCCTTATAGAGTTTTGTTAACTGTACCCATTACTATAGCATCATCAAGGAGAATGTTTACAAAACAAAAATTGATAAAATCATACTTGCATTCAACTTTGTCTCAATAAAGATTAAATGGGTTGACAATTTTATGTATTAAAACTGAGGTCTTGAAAATCTTAATTTAATGACCTAATTGATGATTTTGCTTCTCAAAATGCTAGAAAATCTAGATATTTTCAATAACTATTTGATAAGCTTTTTCATTTACGTTTGTAGGTGTTGCACTTGTTAAATATTCTGGATAGTGTAAAAGAAGTTTACCTCTGGGGCTCGAAGTTTATGTGTTGTATATTTTGTGTAATTGAACATTATGTGTGAAAGGAAATAGAGGGAAAAAATTATGTTTTTGCATATTCATGATATTAAAGTTTATTATTATTTTGTGACTTGTTTGAATATATTTGAATACTCCTTCATTATATTATTTAAATAAAATATATTTTAATTTCAAATTTGTATTTAATTATATCCAAGTGCATATATATAAAATACTTATTTTTATTTTTTTATTATACGGGCTCATTTTTTTCTTTATTGGCATGGGTCCCCGTAAAATCGGGTGACCGATTTTAATAATTTGTCTAAGTTCAAATAAAATCGTTACAACATTTGGTTTAAAATGTATCTCATACAATTCGAATATAAACATGATAATAAACATGTAACATTTCTTCTAGCATGTCAAATTTAACAAAATAATAATTAAAAAATAGTTTTTAAGACCGTGGAATTGTACCTAGAATTGTCATGCATGGTTTCGGTTCCAGTTTTAGAACTGAGTTCCGATCAACGGTTTTTAGAATTATTGACCATGGTTTCAGATCCATTTGGCCATCTTACACTTATGAAGTTCAATGGTTAGTGTTGGGGCAAAAACGACATTTATTAATTAATATATAATTCAATTTATATATTGGAATACTATTAATTTCCCAATAGGCTATTAATGGAATAACCTGACCCAAAGGATTCTGGGACTGGCCCACAGGCCAATTTCTCATACACGGCCCACAAGGCCCATCACCCAGGTATAGAAAGGTCTCTCATCTTTATTTGTAAGTTAATTCTCTTATAATCACTCTAACATATTATTTAGTATTCAATTAATATTTGACATTCTCTCTTGATCATTATGCTGACTTGAGCGTCGGAGGAGCCTCCGTGGGACAACTCCCAGGACCGTCTAACAATTGAAGATTTCCAGCTCCGGGCGAAGAAGACTTGGAAGATTTCCCACTCGGGAAGAGGAAGACTTGACTTTTATCAGAATCCTTGACTTGGAGTGATTTGCCCTAAAAAGCAGAATTATGGAAGACCACCGGTTGTTGAAGACCTTGACTTGGGAGATTATGGAATAAGAAATGAAGGATGTGGCAAGAATCATATGGAACCGCTACTAACAAAAGAGTCCCAAGCAACGCAACCCAGTCATACCCACTCACAAGCTACCGCCTCAAGGATGAGGAGTCCATTGGCCCCTGCCATCCTAAGAGAGCCACTATCTTTGGGAATCGAGACCTCCAATCTCCCGAAGTATGATGGAACTGGAGATCCTCAGGAGTATTTTGATAAATTTTATGCTGAAGCAGATCTCTACGATATGCCGGATGCCACCTACTGCAAGACGTTCCTAAGCAGGCCCTGACTTGGTTCAATTAGCTCCCGGAGGGTTCCATCACCATCACCATGATGCGCAAATTTACTGAGGCTTTTGTTAAACAATTCACCATCAGCAAGGCAAACCAGAAGACCATCGCGCACTTGTTTCGATGCAAGGTGAGAGAACCTATACGTGATATTATGAGACAACTCGTGGAAGCCGTAAATGAAGTTACAAGATCCAACGGGAGACCTTGACTAGGATTAACCAACGTGTCCTTCCCCGAGAACACTTTGTGTAACCATTGGAAGAAGGATTTCTCACCACTCCGGAGAGATTCGCAAACAGCACTGCAGCAGCACCGTCCTGGCGTATGAAGCCACGGATTCCCAAGAAAGAACAAGCGCAAGACCAGAGAGGGAGACAAGAATTAACATCAAAGCAGCAGAAGGAATGAAAGGTGACCAACAATTTCCTTAAGTGCGCCGCTGACAGAAGTGCTAGCCCCTGCTCGAGAGCAGAAAATCACAGAGCCCCCTCTGAGGATGAGAGACAGTTCCCACCATTTCAGTCCAACCTTTATTGCCACTTCCATTATGATAGAGGACACACTACTTGTAATACCCGAGCCTCTCATTACTCACTTGGTCAATATAGTTCATGGCATTACATGTTGGTTATGAGCTATTTACATAATCTGATTATTTATACGGCATGACTAATTATATAATTTTGGAACTCACTTATAGTGTTAATCGTCGGGTTACTAAATTAAATAGTTGAAGAAAAAAGTATTTATTTGTCGGGCTATTAGATGCTAGTACTACATTACACGTGGTAATATTAGAAGTATAAGAGTAACAAGACTACATGTGGTAAATTTAGGGGTGAAAGGTGGCAACAATGTATGTATCGGAATACACAAAATGCGAACAAATTGACTGAATAGATTAATGTAACTTATGATCGAGAACCTGATAGTAAGATGTTATATTATTTGAGATTAATGGTTTTATTAAAATAATAATAATAATAATAATAATAATAATAATAATAATAAATATAAAATAATTAGAAATAAGATAGGACCTTTTGGTAAGTAAAGGAAACTCATTTACTGAACTTACGTATGAAATATATATATAATACTTTTAACTCTCACTTATATATGCAATAAGATAATAAATATATATTATATATGTGTGCGTAGTAAGGTGCAACTCAGAGTGCTATATTCAGGTAAATAAAATATTATATAAATGTATGTAGTTACATATAGTCATTGTATCATATAAATTAAGATAGAACACTATTATTAATAGATATACACGTACATATATGTATAATTGATAGATAAGAAAATAACTTTTCTTACTTTCCAAGCTTTCTTACTTTCCATCGCCTCAAATAGATAAGAAAGTAAGTATGCTGCTTTTTTATGTGGACTGTGTTGCTTATTGAAGACAAATATTTTGCTTATTTAAGTAGACAATGTTGCTAAGATGAGTGTAAATCTGTTGATTTAAATATGTCATATGTCTTGTATATATGTATTTTTGTTGCTTTTTTATGTCAACCGTGTTGCTTATTGATGATAAATATGTTGCTTAGACATTGTATATTTGTTGCTTACAAATATTACGAAATTTGGCTATGGTTTTAGATGGTAAGATAACATCTATGCTTGATTTAGGAAGGTAAATCAGATGTACCTGACCTAGGGACCCGCGAAGCGAGGTGAAGTGTTGTCCACGAGGTGACCTGGCTCAGGATCCAAAAAAGCGAGGTGAGGTACTTTGTTCGAGAGTACCTGAAACAGAACGCATGTTAGGCTAGCCGGGACGGCTCCCAGCTAAGGCCCTCCGATGCCTAAGTCAGAATCAGGTAGTTGAGGTACTTAGAAAGGTAGAGAGCGAGGTAATTTAGAATAATGACAAGTTACCTTTTACCTTGATTTTCGTGTCGTATTTATAGTACTGTTCACCGTGTAATGCGATTCACCGTACACGTGGCACTCGACCGATGGTGTGTGGCTCGCGGGCGACCCGACCCGGACATTTAGGTCGGGTCGGGACCCATATAAAAAAGCCGCGGATCCTGGGGGCATCTTGGTAATTTCCAGTGAGGCGAGGTCAAGATGGTCAATTCGACCTAGGAGAGGCTATAATAGTAATTTCCACATCATTTACTCCCCCAGTCACTTTAGTAATTTATTACTAAAGTGACACGAAGCGACACGGAATCCAGGCCCTTGAATTCGAAAGGACCCTTCCATCCCAGCCGTTGAATTTGAATAACCTTTCGATTGAGGCCGTTGATTTTCCCGCCCTTCTCGATATATATAAGATGGGCTTTTCAAAACCTTTACTTTTCACACTTTTTACCTCAGATTACCTCGCTGCTCAAGCTCGCCCACGACCTAGGATCTTGACTTCGTGCTCCTCCACTTCACTTGACTTAGAGGTAGGTTCTCTTTCTCTCTCTTTTAAATTTTCTTAATCTTTATGGCGACCCCTCCTCCATCTACACGGCCCTCTAGTTCGCGGTCGAACTCTGGTTCGTCCTCGAACTCGGGGTCGTCCGATTCTAGCTCGTCTTCGAGCTCTTCTACTTCTACTAGCAGGGCGACCCATATTCCCCCCTCTCAAGATAGGGTATCCCGCGAGGCCACCCCTTCGGACGACCTGGAACACGTCGCCCCCTGGGCTTTACTTAGGTCCCGAGTCTCTGTTCATGATTTAGACACCATTAGGAAAAACTTCTTCATTCTCGCTTCATACCGAATCATAATTCCCACTACTAGTGATAGGATAGATAAGCCCCCACCCCGCTGCTTAGCTTTTCACCTTGCTAGCCTCGAGGCGGGTCTTAGATTTCCTTTGGCTCGCCCCATTGCTGACATTCTAAGAGGGCTCGATGTTTGCCCCGCTCAGCTTGTCTCAAATTCCTACCGTGACATCATAGGTTTTATTATCTTGATGAAGCACTTCGGCGAGGCCGCCTCGCTTTCTCACTTTTGCGAACTATATGCCATCAACTCTTCTACCACCACTACTAACTCCGGATTCTTTTACATCTCACCTCGAACTAATCAAAAAATTTTACATCGGGTTCCTTCCTCGGTGTGGCCTTGGAAAGATAGGTTCATATTCATTCGAGCCCCTATTGAAACTCCCTGGGACCTGCCTTCGGATTGGAAATTGAGCCGGCCTCACCTTCGAGGCTTGTCTCCTGTTTCTTGGGGAGCCAACTTCATTTCTAGGTTGACCCAAAATTGTTATGAGGCTTGCGACCTCATTATCGAAGACGTTCTATCCCTCATCGGCCTTAGCCCCGCTCCTCACCACGAAACTCTAACACTTGGTAATTTATTTCTCTCTATTTTCTTGGCTCACTTATCATTCTCGTACTGATGCTATTGCATATTTATGTAGATATGGCGATCCGAGCTGCTGTACTCGACAAGGCCCTTGCCAAGAATATAGAGACGTTGCTGGCTCGCAAGCGAGCTCGCCAAGATGCTGCTGCTTTTGAGCTGCCATTGGGCGTAGTTGTGGCCTCGGCCCCCGTCATCATGGTAGCTGTCAACCCCGCTCCCGAGGTGCCCTCAAAGAAAACCAGCAAGGCCTCGGGTAGCAAGTTGAAGGAAGAGAAAGGGAAGGTTGTGGCCGAAGGCTCTGCCCAGAAAAAGACTAAAACTCGCAAGGCCCGTATCTCGCCTGAATCAATGGATGCCTCCCCCAGAATACGGGCTCACGACGCGAGCGAACCCACCGATGCGAACCTTCTGACAGTGGACCAGATGATGATGTGGTTGAATCGAAGAGAGTCTCATCTTCAGGCCCAATGACTTGCGGCTCGCGAGAAGGCTCCCGAACTTATGCCTCGAGCTAGTGAGCTTTCCATGCCTCGCACTGTTCCCAACTGGAATATCAGCTTGTGGAGCTCGGTCCTCAAAATGAACCCTGGGGAGGACTCCTTTGAATTGTACAACTACACTACCCTTCCTGCCGATCATTTCGCCCTGATGACCACTGAATTTACTTGCATCGAAGAGCTCGCGGCTCATGGTATCATGTCGGTATGTGGCTCCTTTTAAATTATGCAACACTTTTGCTTCGTTTTTTACTTTGCTTCGCTGTCCTTTACTTTCGCTTTTTTCTTTTGTAGCTCTTTGCCTTGCTTCATCAAATGGACCTTCGTGGCGCTGACAGAAGGCATAAAACGAGGTGTTCGTCAATCAGCTGAGCGAGGTCCATGCGAAGCTCCAAACTGCCGAAGCGGATAAGGCAAAAACCATCGAGGAGGCTCGAGCCGAGCTTCTCAAGGAAGTGGCCGATTTGAAAACCTAGCTTGCTTCGTCCCTAAAGTGAGCTTAAAACTCGTGAGGAGCTTCATGCCAAGGAGGTGGCAGATTCTTTCGTCGTAAGCGAGGCCTCGAAGAATATTCCTCCTCTGAAGAGTATAAGGCTTCGCTACCCTCATCTCGCCTCGCTGGAGTTCAATCTTTCCTTAAGTCCTCCTCTTGCACGAAACTCTTGGCCGAACAAGCCGTGGTGTACCTTTTCGACGGCTTTGATAGATGTCGTGAGCAGGGGATTAAAAAGGGGGCCTTCAAGGCCAATTTCAACCCCGAAAAGCTGGACCCCTTTGAGAAGGACGAGCCGAAGGCAGATGTAGCCGAAGGTGAAGGCGAGGTTGGCACCTCGAACGACGTATAAATCATTGACGAGGTTGAGGAGGTCGATGAGTTCACCGAGATCGTTAAACCTCTTCTAGCCTCTTAGGGATTTTATTTATGTAAATCGTTGACGAAGTATTTGACTTTGATGTATTTTTGTTGACAATCTCATCGCCTCACAATGTACTTCTAATTTTACTTCGTTTTTGTGTATTGCTTCTACCTTACTTCGCTTATTTTGTGTATTTCTTCTACCTTACTTCGCTTATTTTTGTGTGTCACTTTGATGTACCGCATTTCGCTTTTATATGTTACTTGCACCTTGCTTCGCTTCGCGTTTCTTTTCTCTTCATATTTTTATTTTTCGAGCGTCCCCTAGGTCCTAGGCTTCTTCGCGAGGCTAAGCCTCGTGGCAAGCCTAGTTCCCTGGGCGAGCCTAGGTCCCTTGCTTGGGACCATTGTAGGCTTTGCCAACCTAAAAGGGGGCTTATGGCCTAGATCCTTCGTGGGATCGTCTTGGGCCTGCTAGCCTTTCAGGGAGCTTAATTTGCGAGCCTAGGTCCCTTTGTTGGGACCATTGTGGGCTTTCCAAGCCTAAAAGGGTGCTTATGGCCTAGATCCTTCACGTGATCGTCTTGGGCCTGCTAGCCTTTTAGGGGGCTTAATTTGCGAGCCTAGGTCCCTTTGTTGGGACCATTGTGGGCTTTGCCAGCCTAAAAGGGTGCTTATGGCCTAGATCCTTCGTGGGATCGTCTTGGGCCTGCTAGCCTTTTATGGGGCTTAATTTGCGAGCCTAGGTCCCTTTGTTGGGACCATTGTGGGCTTTGCCAGCCTAAAAGGGTGCTTATGACCTAGATCCTTCGTGGGATCGTCTTGGGCCTGCTAGCCTTTTAGGGGGTTTAATTTGCGAGCCTAGGTCCCTTGCTTGGAACCATTGTGGGCTTTGCCAGCCTAAAAGGCTGCTTATGGCCTAGATCCTTCGTGGGATCATCTTGGGCCTGCTAGCCATTTAGGGGGCTTAATTTGCGAGCCTAGGTCCCTTTGTTGGGACCATTGTGGGCTTTGCTTTCCTAAAAGGGTGCTTATGGCCTAGATCCTTCGTGGGGTCGTCTTGGGCCTGCTAGCCTTTTAGGGGGCTTAATTTGCGAGCCTAGGTCCCTTGCTTGGAACCATTGTGGGCTTTGCCAGCCTAAAAGGGTGCTTATGGCCTAGATCCTTCGTGGGATCATCTTGGGCCTGCTAGCCTTTTAGGGGGCTGATCTTGAGAGCCTACGAATCTTAAGTGGTTCGTTTATGACCCTGAAATACTAAGCAAATGTGTGCAATGAGTAAATATTGCAAGTGATATTTCATCTTCTTTCATTGATAAGAGCTTTTAACATAAGTCTTCAGTGCAAATGAAAATTAAGCTAAGTACATGAAATAGATTAGTTATGCAACATCAAGTGTAGAACCTCCTTAAGTTATGAATGGTCCAAGGCCCTGGAGCTCCTTTCTCCTTTTCGAGCCTGTATGTTCCCCTCTTCAAGACTCTCTACCACTTTGAAAGGTCCTTCCCAATTAGCCTCCAGCCTTCCCAACATGCTTGAAACTTCCACTTTTTTGAGCACCGGATCCGCTTATCCGAGAGCTTCGCTCCCAACCCTTTTGTTGTATGCATTTTTCATCCTTCCCTTGGCCGCTTGATCTGAATGAACGCTTTGTCTCGCTTTTCTTCAATGAGCTCGAGCTCGAGTTCTCTAGCTTCACTATTGCTCTTGGGATCGTGACGAGCGACCCGGCTTAAGTCTCTCCAATTTCCACCGCACAATCGCTTTAACCCATACACTAAAATGAAAGGTGTCTCACCCGTTGAAGTCTCAAGGGGTTGTTCGATACGCCCAAAGGACTCCGTAGCTCGTCCCACCCAATACGACTTTGCTTCCTCTAGCCTCGTTTTTAAGTGTTGTAGAATAATTCTATTTGCGACCTCCTCCGTCCGCCCATTTTGCTTGACTTTATATTCTTCACACCATTCCCTAACCTTCTTTCCTTGAAACCGAGTGCCATTATCGATATTAAAACTCGGGCGCCCATACCTACATGCGATATTTTTCCATAAAAATTCATGACTTCGCTTTAGTTATCTTAGCCACGCTCGGCCTCGATCCACTTAGAAAAGTACTCCACTGCCACAATGATAAATTTCTTCTGAGCTCTAGCCATTGGAAATGGACCCAAGATATCGATTCCCCATTGATCAAAAGGACAAGCAATAGGGATCGTTTCCAACTGGGTCGCTGGCTGATGAGTTAGGTTCGCATGAAACTGACACTTCGCACACTTTTTAACAAACTCCATTGCATCTTTTGCTAAAGTTGGCCAAAAATAACCTTGTCGTATCACCTTCTGGGCGAGCGCCTTACCTCCTGAGTGGTTACCACAGTTGCCCTCATGAATCTCCCTCATTACATACATCGCCTCTCCTCCCGAGACATTTTAGTAGTGGTCCTCCTACCATCGACCTTTCATACATCTCATTGTCTATTTAGCGGATCCAACGGTAAAATTACCTTTTCTAGGTAATTTTTCAAGTCTTCCATCCAATCAATTGGGGTGTCGATTGGACAAACTAGCGCCTTGCTTGATATCTTTGCTTGATGGGGCCTTCCTCCACTAGCGAGTCCGGCCAAGCGCCGCCACCAACACGATCACTTTCCTCGAGATATTCCCACTTGTTGCACTTGCGGCTTAGCCAGAGCATCGGCTCGCTCATTTTCATTTCTTGGGATCTCATTGTAGTTGAAAAAATTCGAACTTTTCCATCAACCGCTTCGCTTTCTCCAAATAGTTAGCCATGGATCGATCCTTGGCTTCAAACGAACCTTTGACTTGCATTGCCACCAACTGGGAGTCAGTGTAAGCTATCAACCTCTTCACATTGCACTTTTGCGCCATTTTTAAACCTGCCAACAGAGCTTCGTATTCAGCCTCATTATTTGTCACCTCAAATTCGAGGTGAAGTGCCACTTCGACCTCGAAAGAATTAGGCTTCTGCAACAAGATCTCGGCTCCGCCTCCAGTAGCCACCGCCGATCCATCCACATGCAGTAGCCACGTCACTTCCTCTTTTTGAACTTCAATTTCTGACCCACTTGCTTTATTAACAAAGTCGGCCTGAACTTGAGCCTTCACCGCCGTTTTACTTTGATACTTAATGTCAAATTCCCCCAATTCCATGGACCATTTCACTAAGAGACCTGATAGCTGCGGTTTTTCTAACACTTGTCTCAGCGGCTGATTTGTGAGGACAATAATTTGATGAGATTGGAAGTAAAGTCGCAACTTCCTGGCTGATACTACCAAGGCTAGAGCTAACTTTTCGGTCTCTAGATACCTCTATTCGGCTCCCTGTAACAATTTGCTCACGTAGTAAACTAGGCGATGAACTCCCTCTTCATCTCGTACCAACACCGAGCTCACGACTCGCTTCGAAACGACTAGGTATAAAAATAGAGTCTCTCCTTTTTTTGGTTTGGACAGTAAGGGTGGAGACATAAGGTACCCTTTTAAATCTTCGAACACCTTCTCACATTCCTCCGTCCATTGAAAATTCTTCATGTTCCTCAAAGTATTGAAAAAAGGGAGGTTGCAATCAGCTGACCTCGAAATGAACCTGTTCAACGAGGCAATTTTTCCCGTAAGTTGTTGTACTTCGTTGACCGTTCTAGGTGAACTCATTTCCATTATAGCTTTTATCTTCTCCGGGTTCTCTTCGATCCCTCTCTCATGCACCATGAAGCCCAAAAAATTCCACCTCGCACTCCGAAGGTGCACTTCGCTGGATTCAATTTCATACCGTAGGCTCGCATTATTTTGAAAGCCTCCCTCAAATGCTCAAGGTGATCCTCTTCCATCACACTTTTTACCAACATATCATCAACATACACTTCCATTGATTTTCCAATTTCTCTCTAAACATGAGGTTGACTAACCTCTGATAAGTAGCTCCCGCATTCTTTAGCCCAAATGGCATTACCATGTAACAATAAACTCCGTTCTCCGTCACAAACGAGGTCTTATCCTTGTCTTCTTCCGCCATAAAGATTTGGTGATATCGTTGGTAAGCATCCATCATGCTAAGCAAGGCACATCCTGTCGTGGAATCCACCAAGAGGTCGATGCGAGGCAGGGGGTAAGGATCCTTGGGGAATGCCTTATTCAGATCTATGATGTCTGTGCACATCCTCCATTTGTTGTTAGCCTTGGGCACTACAACTACATTTGACAACCATTCTGTGAACTGAATCTCCACAACATATCCCGCTTCCAATAATTTGTTCACCTCGTTTTCTATAATTTTGTTTCTTTCGCTTCCAAAGCTTCGCTTTTTCTATTTCACTGGCCTCGCTAATGGGTCCACATTCACCTCGGGGTCTATGCCTTGAAATCGAGAGGTTTCAAGCAAAGATGTCCACGTTCTCCTTAAGAAATTGAATCATCAACACTTCTAACTTCGGTCCATTTGTGACCCTATCTTGGTGAACTTATCCGGGTCGCCTGGCTCAAGCTCAATTACTTTGTACTGCTCCGTTGGCTCAACCATATACTCCGCCATTGTCCTAGCTTTTTTAACCTTCTCATTTTCTTTTTTACTCAAATTTGACTTCTTCTTCGCGTTATTTGCCTTATAGTTCTCACTTCTCTCCCTTCCTTTTTCATATTTAGGGAAACGTTATAACATTCTCTAGCCGTCTTCTGATCACCTCGCACTTCGTCTATCTCTCCTACTGTAGGGAACTTCATCTTCAGGTGGTAAGTGGACACCACAACTTGAAAGTGATTCAGTCCGGGTCGCCCCATGATCACATTATAAGCAAATGGGGCGTCTACCACTGTACTTGATCATGATTGTCTTTCAAAGATGGCGTCGCTGCGAGGTGGGGAGATCAATGGTTCTTAGAGGAACCACTTCGCTTCCTCCAAACCCCATCAGCGGAGTGTCCACCAGATGTAATGCGGTTACATCCAATTCCATCTTCCTCAACACATGCATAATTAATATGTCTACCGAGCTCCCATTGTCCACCAAAATGTTTTGTACGGCGAAGTTGGCGATATCCATCGTGATTACCATCGGGTCGTTTTGGCCTGCCTCGACCCCCGCGAGGTCACGACCGTCAAACGTAATAGGGCTAGAGTTTTGGACGCTCATGACCTTCAGCCTCCTCTTAGAATCATGGGTGAGGTTACGCGCATGCTTCCTTCTCGCACTTTGCGAGTCACCTCCACTAGGGCCTCCTGCTATCATATGTATAACTCCCCTACGAGGCAAGTTATCTTCTTCTTGATTTTGCCTAGGCCTAGAACGTTCCCTCGGGCGTTCCTGCCTATGTCCGGCCTCATGGCGACCTCTCGACCAACTTCGCGATTTGCGAACTGGTGATCTTCGCCTAGGGTCCCGGTTAGGTCCTCCACCTCGTTCTTCTTTCAAAACAAAATTTTGTAAGTAACCTTGCTGGATGAGCCTTTCGATCTCATCTCTCAATTGAATGAAGTCCTCGGTATCGTGGCCATGGTCCTTGTGAAAGCGACAATATTTATCCATGTTTCTTCGACCCGAAGTTGTCTTCATCTTTTTTGGCCACCTTAGCATATCCGTTCGTTCTATGGCCATTAGAGCGTGACTTCGGGGCGCATTCAACAGAGTATATCTATTGTGCCTCGCTATCTTAGGACGATCTTGATCTGGACCTCGGTCTAGGCCTCTCTCGGCCCTAAATCGAAGCCTCTCTCTAAGATCCCTCCCTTTGCTTGGAGCTTGAGCCACTTGGGACCACTCCTGGTCTTTCAGGGCATTCATCTCTTCCTCCTGTATGTACTTTTGGGTCACTTCCATTAGCTTCTCCTTATCGACAGGTGGTTCGCGAGCGAGCGCTGATGCTAATGGTCCTTTTTGCAATCCTAGGATAAGGATATTAGTCATCATATCGATTCGCATATCTTGTACCTCCAACGCTTCATCATTGAACCGATTTATGAATTCCCTGAGTGACTCTTTCACCCCTTGCCTTATAGTGAACAAATGCGAAGCTGACCTTCGAGCTCGCTTTTAGCTTGCGAACTGGTATAAGAACTTCCAAGCCAGCTGTTCGTAAGAAACCACAGTTCCCCTAAGTAATCCCATAAACCACTCATGTGCCTTCCCGATCAGTGTAGTGATGAATATTCTAGCATTTATGGCATCCGACTGCCCATACAATTGCATCACGTGGTCGAAAGCACTAAGATGTTCTTGAGGGTCCCTGTTCCCATCATATTTTGGGAGATCAGGAAGCTTGAAGTTCGGCGTGACCACCTCGGCTAGGATCTCGGGAGAAAATGGAGATCCCCTTTTCTGTAAAGCGGATGTTACAGCTCCCCTCCACCTCAAATCATCTAGTTGTCGAGTAACATGTTTGATTTGTTCACTCAGTTCGTGTATGTCCCGTGGCTTATTGACTGTTTTGCCAATGACCTCCACTGGTCGCCTCGCTGGTGGCCTGACGGCTTGGCTAGCCACCTCCTCCAAATCATCTGGTGCTTCGTTTCGCTTTTCTGCATTCCTCTGTTCCAATGGGGGGTCTTGAAGAGGTGCCTCCATAGCCTTCTTGCCCTTTCTTTCCCTATCTTCCAACATTTTTTCCAGCATTTTCTCAAAGTCACTAGCTTTCATGTGAATCATCTGCTCCTCCACCCGAACCACAGAGGGTCCCCCGAAGTGAAGCGAACGAATTGGTGATGTTTCTCGGGGAGGATCCTCCACGACCCCCTGAGGTGTCTTCGATGCGTGCTTAGGTGTTTCCAACGTCTTCCCCGGTGTTTTCTCCATCTTTAGCTAGACCTCTTTCCCACAGACGGTGCCAACTGATTTAGAAAGGTAAATCAGATGTACCTGACCTAGGGACCCGCGAAGCGAGGTGAAGTGTTGTCCACGAGGTGACCTGACTCAGGATCCCAAAAAGGGAGGTGAGGTACTTTGTTCGAGGGTACCTGAAACAGAATGCACGTTAGGCTAGCCGGGATGGCTCCCAGCTAAGGCCCTCCGATGCCTAAGTCAGAATCAGGTAGCTGAGGTACTTAGAAAGCTAAAGAGCGAGGTAATTTAGAATAATGACAAGTTACCTTTTACCTTGATTTTCGTGTCGTATTTATAGTACTGTTCACCGTGTAATGCGGATCACCGTACACGTGGCACTCGATCGATGGTGTGTGGCTCGCGGGCGACCCGACACTGACATTCGGGTCGGGTCGAGACCCATATAAAAAAGCTGTGGATCCTGGGGGCATCCTGGTAATTTCCAGCGAGGCGAGGTCAAGATGGTCAATTCAACCTAGGCGAGGCTATAATAGTAATTTCCACATCAATGCTGTTGTGTGTAACTTCCTTAATTTCATGGGTTGATTGATTGGTTTGGACTAATATACCTCTTTTATCAATTTAATTAGGTATTTTTTTATATTTTAAGCATATTTATTATTAGTCATTGAAATTTATTGATCTGTGGTCCAGATTTGGTCTTACGTACTTACCTAAGGCATTGATATCATATATATATATATATATGATACATATCATTATTACTCTTAACACTACAATAACACATAAACCCGGATGTAAGAAACAACGAAACAAAGTATGGAAATCTAGGGGGAAAAAAAAAAAAAAAAAAAAGGCGAGGCATGAATTTAAGGAGGCAATCCGACTTGCTAGTTATGAGTAAGTATTTTCTTATTTTCATTACTTTAATTTAACTGTAAATTTAATTTGAATATACTCATAGCTATCCTCTTAATCTGTAGATTTGAAATACACATATATAGTTATTCTCTTTGATGTTTTATCTATGTTTATTCGATATTACAAGATGATGATAGATTAAATAATTAATATTTGCCCTTTATTGGGTTGTGACTCTTTGTAAATCAAAAGAACATATATAGTCAGAATGATGTTTGCTATGTAGGAATAATAACATGGGGATTTATATAAAATAAAAATTAAAAAAAAAAGAAAATGAGATTATAGGTGTTTTGAAATTTAACTAGATATAGGTTGTTGGCTTAAAAAAAGGGGAAAAAAAGAGAGAAATAGGTTGAGGTTGTAACCGGCAAGTTAGAATCATTTCGAGAAAACAAATTTACGATTGAAATCTTTTATGGAATTCAGTATGTTAAAGTCATTGACTCAATAATAGAAATTTATACATTATGTTTTTACAGGTTTTCTTACAGATAAGATTAGGGAAGAAAGACAATTATTTAAATTTTTGTAGAATATTCAAGAACGAAAGATAAGTAAAAATCAATTTGCAACTGTAATGCATGAACCTATTATTGTTTGAATTAATTGTATTATATGTGATTGTGGTATCTTGTTGAATATATATGAGTATTATATATTGCATAATTGGCTTGAATGATTTTGCAATATGTTGTTTGGTGAGCCATTGAACATGTCATTCACAGCAATTCCATGTGCATGCATCTTACAAGAGGATGTTCGCATGCATGAAAATATTTCAGATAGAAAATGGATGTTTTTCTGACTACTACTAGTACACCGAGGCATGCTGGGCATGCTTGTGATATCTGTTTAGGTATAACATGTGGGATACTTCCTGTGAACACATGGCTAGATGGGAGATGTGCTCTCGGTGGATCACTGGAGGATGGTCCATTTGTGGGTACATATATTATGAACCTTTGGGGTGGGATACTTCTTAGCGGACACAGGGGACGCAAGTAGGGGATGCTTGGTTGGGCCGCGGGAGGATGGTCCACACGTAGTATCATAACGTATATTATTGGTCATTTGATTATTGCTGTATGTAGAGCTCTTTTACGGTGCATAGTAGCTGAGTCAGAGGCCTAAATGAAAGAAAATGATTTGAGAAAAGTATTTCGATTCATGAATTTACATTTTTAGCATTACATGTTGGAAAAAAATTGCCATTCTTTGGACATGCATGCTTTTTACTTGCTGAGTTTTAGCTCATGTAGTTCATGCATTGAAGGTGATAATGAGAATGCCTGTCTCTCACTTACTGTGCGGTGCTGGAGTTTCTTCAGGTTTTAAGGATCATGGATATGGATGATGACCTGTCGGGTGTGTTTGTGGGTTCATTTTGGTTTTGCTTCGTTGGGTTATATGTAGGAACTCGTACTATTTATAACTTTTGAAACTTTACTTTCAAATAAACAATTTGAAGACCTATTGATTCTAACAACTGATTGCAGAGTTGATCATTCGGACCTTTCAATTCATAGATGTAGATCTCGGACCTAAGAATGGGGATATTCCCGAAATGTAAATAGTGTGTTGGTTTAAGTCGTGGGCTTGTATATGTAGTCATCATGTTTCTATACGGACAAGTTTGACAACCCTTGCTGTTTTTAGACATGGTATGATCTTTGTTGTTGATACAAGGTTTCTTTCATTGTTCGACAGAACATGGTTTATTTCATTACTTGTCTATTAACTTGTCATAGGAAAAATCAAACTGCACGTTCTTATAAATAGAGTCTATATTGTCGAGTTGTACAATTTACATATGTTCTAATAGTAGTAATAGGGGTGGGCGTCACACTACTGAGGCTTGCATTTAGCTAACGAAGGAAATTGAAAGGCTAATTCGACAGTGTCATCTACAAGAGTACATGGATCACCGCGATGTGCATCAAGATCATGATCGTTCCTGGAAAAGAGGTAGTAGGGGACGCCCCCTATCACACCATGAAGATAGTCTAATTCACCCCCGGGGATTCCTTGCACCGCAACGTAGACTTTGAATAACCCTCTTGAACTGATCCCGAGTTAATTCCTCCATAGTTAACCTCTAGTTGAAACTCACCACGGAGTATGCAATGGGCATGACCATTGGGGACATCGAGACTACCTGGAAACACTATACGATAACACTGAGGATGAATTTAACTCCCTCAATAAGACAGCGAGAGCGCCACACCTCCATAGGAGTCGTGGATCTCTCTAACTTCTGCAGATGCCAGTTTTCCCTTACCTTTCGGAGGCCTTAGTATTTTTATCTGCTTTCAATTTATATTCGCCGGAGGCGTTAAGTATTTTAATCGCCAGTGAATAATAAATAAATTACTTTAACGTTTGTGCTATGATTTCTTGCATGCAGTTAATTGTCGAACACGGCTGCAACTAATGACCATTTGAGTGCTCTCCTTAGTAAACCTTCTCTGACGCACCCAGATCGGAGGGACCTCCTCACGGGGGTCCTCGTAAATAAACATCATTTGGTAATCCTGGATGGGAGGGACCCTCTCACGGGGGTCCTCGTAAATAAACCTCATCCGGTGCTCGGATGGGATGGGTCTCCTCACGGGGTCTTCATAAATAAATCTCATCTGGGGCTCCCAGATGGGAGGGCCTCTCATGGAAGTCTTCGCAAATAAACCTCATCCCATCCTGCTCCCGATGGGAGGGGCCTCCTCATGGGGGTCCTCATAAATAAACCTCATCTGGCGCTTCTAGATGGGAGGGGCCTCCTCATAGGGTTCCTAGTAAATAAATCTCATCCGGCGCTCTGGGATGGGATGGGCCTCCTCACGGGGTCCTCATAAACAAAACTGATCTGACGCTCCCAAAGGGAGAGGCCTCCTCGGGAGGTCCTCATAAACAAATCCCATCCGGCACTCCAAATGGGAGGGTCCTTCTCACGGGGATCCTCGTAAATTGTTCTTCCTCGCCAACATACAATACATGGATATATAAGGAAAATAAGGCAAAAATACGAACACATGCATGGAAGGAATCGATACACAATCAAAGTAATAAATGAAACAAAAGCTCCGAGATGAGCTCTTGAAGGGAGCCCTTTGAGCTCCTGAAGGGCCCAGTTCCTGAAGGGCGCCCCCCTTTGGGCTCTAGAAGGGTGTCATCCTAACCTCTGTACAAGCATCTCCTACCATTCCAGAAGAATTAAGGCTTCCTCCCAAGAGGGAGGATCCACCTCCACCCCAAATGTGAACAGTCCCCACCAACAAAAATATCATGTGCAAATATAATAAGAAAATCGTCAAGAGACAAATATACATAAAGGAAAGCATGAGTATGAGTGTAACATTGGAGCAACAAGATATCATCTAGCCTTTTGGGGGAAAATAAATATCTTAGGGGAATAAACAATAAAAATATCCAAGCATAGAAAGTAAGCCTTAAATAGATGGGTTGAAAGCAAGAACCGTCTATGCCGAAATAAACTATCACTACTCAGACATGGGGACTCCACCCTTCATTATAGAATTGGCACCGCCCATCTCCTCTCCATCACCGCCGCCCGTACCGTGGGCTCCCTCGGGAAGATTCTGTTAAGCCTTAGTCTCTCCCTCTTCCTCCACATCTCCGCAATCCAGGATACCTATCATTTTAAGGAAGGCCTTCCCACTCTTTCGTAGCAGCCTCCAGCAATGACACACCGCCTTATCAAAGTAGGAGGAGGACTCTCTCATCAAATCCAGACAATAATACAAGAAAACCTTGTAGGCCTCCACCAAGCTGGACCTCTCCTTAGATAATAATTGGACGCCGATAGAAGACTGAAAGAACACATTGCCCGTCTCTGCCTCGTGCGCAAGTTGAGCATTCACCCGCTCATACTTCTTAGACAAATTAGATATTTGGCCTTCATGCCGACTAGCACCCACCTTGAGGTTCTTCACCTCTTTCCGAAGTTGGCGGTTCTCCATTTGCACCACCTCACCTTACGGTTTGATGCCATAACGTGGTTCAGAATGTACACCAAAATTTGCATAAGTCTTAATTGAATAAAAGAAAACAAGAATGAAGAATGAAAATGTAAAGTAACCATGAAGCTCACCCAGGCTATGTCTCCATAGAGATGTTTCACAATGTCCTTAAAGGACAGAGATCCAAGGCCGGATTGACCATTCGCCAATAGTGCTCCTCTAGTCTTTGGCATATCCCACACCGACTTTGTGAAATCCCAGGGGATCAATCCCCTCGTGAGGATTCACTCGCTGCAAAAAAGAGAACTCGGGGACCAATGGTCCCAGGAATACCATCACCAGGCTCCGTCCTTAGGCTCTTCCCCCAGAAGAGCCAGAAAGAGGAAGGGGAGATGGCAACATCATCACGATCCCTGAAATGAGAACCAGGGCGCCGGTCACCCTCCAGCCGGCAAGGGCGCGACCCTCTCTCACCATCACTCCGAGGTAGTGCGCTCGAGCTCCTGCCAACAACAGACTTTCCATTGGCCTTCTCCTCTCGTTTTTCTTGAAGGCCATCAACTCAACAACACTATAACTATCATTTCCTGAAGAAATAACGAGAAGCAATATCAGAGAGCATAAACAATCAAGTATACAAGTAACAACGAGGAAAAGTACAATGAAGTAAATCAATATTGAGTACCCAAGAAATCCCTAACATTCAGAAGACTCTTAAACAACCCTTTGGATCTATAAACCTCCGACAAATCCTTGCGTGAAATAGTAGTATCGCGAGCTGACTTGGCCTCCAAAACCCATTCGTGGAAGAACTCCCAACTGTTATCCCACACATAGAATAAATCCTCTTTCCATAGCCCGCCAGGGGAGGGAAGTCCCGTAAGAAACTTACATTGGGGGTGAGGAAAGAAATGGAAGAAAGTATCTGCCGAAGATTTCTTAGGATAGAACATGGAGTGTAATCTATCTACAGTCGCGGGCATATCCAACTCCCGCATGGCATACTCATATCTCCGTATGTACGCATAAGCTTGGGGAACCATCTATCCAACACATGTACCCACCGATCTGAGGATTCCCACAAGAAAATTATCCGGAGAAAGAGAAAAAACAACGGAGAAGCTATAAAGATACACTGTAATGAAGCCCTTGGGCGGATGAGTAAGTCTATTTCCCGATCCTCGACCTAACATCCGAAACACCGATGGGAGACCCAATTTATCCCTCAACCTACGAAGACATTGAGATGAAACTTTGTTGACTAACTCTTTCGGAAAAACTGCCTGACACCCGGGAGGAGGCAGATGCTGATACATAGGCCGGTGAACCTCGTCTAGACTATCCCCCGCGGACTCCTCCTCAGGAACCTCATCACTTGGACTTGGATCTAACTAAAGCTCTACAACTCCCTCACCATCATAACATAATTCCAGAGCTAGATGAGAGACATCAAAATCCACGGGCAAAGGTGGAAACAGAATAACAAAACCATCAACTGAACGACCAGTGACGCCCTGGCCCCCGAGCGGAAAAGAAGAAGGACTTTAATCAAAAATTCTGCCCAAATATGTAAAAACTCTAGAAAAGACGGAGAAATATGGAAGAAAGAATGGACCGGGGGGCTTGGGCCGTCCCCCGGGGGCGCCCTCCCGTTTAGGGCGCTAAGGGAAAACCCTTGCCTGCTTCGTGGAGGCGCCCCGAGGTATCCTCTCTCGACTTTTGGCTCTCATCTCTCTCCTCATTTGATGCATTCCACTCCTCACTACAACTTTACAAGGGCACTCTCCTCAATTCTCAAGAAAATTTTACTAAGTGTTCTACCAAGCAAAGAAATTCAAAGTTAAAGAGTAGAGAGAGAAATATTACCTTTAGAAGACATGATCAAGGCTCTCCTCCCAAGTGTGTCCTTGTGTAAGAATGGCCAAAAAATCTCAAGACAAGACAAGATCAAGAACAAGACAAGCCATGATCAAAATAATGTGATGAATGGTTGAGAAGATGTCGCTTACTTGTTTGGCATTGATTAAGAAAATTGGGTATTTGAGCATGATGCGAAATATAAGCCTGTGAGCTTTTGTGCCTTTAACTGCTTTCATATTATGCAGTCTTATTTTTTCTTGAGTGTTTCATTCGTGGATATTAGAATTCTAGAACTTACTTTGGTATCTTCATTAAAGCCATGTGTGTTGCAAGTCATGTAGCCACTTTGAGCCTTAACTGTTTTTTGTTAGCCACATCTTGATCTTTAAAAAATTGAAAGATGTTTTTTTATCCCTAAAATACTTGAGCTTATAGAGGATGGATAGTTTGGGGAAGATGTGGTGAAATTGTTAAAAAGAGAGAAAGTTGGCAAAAGAATGAGGGATGAGCAGTGTTTAGGTAAATGAAAGAATAATGAAGCTTGAAAAATAAAAATCTCTGAAAAAGAAAGAGAGAAAAATCGAAGCCAAAGAAAGAAAAGAAAAAAAAAATGCTGAAAATTTTAAGGAATTGATAGCATGAGGCTAATGAAAAAGAAAAAAAAAGGCAAAAAGGTCTAAGAATGAAAAAGGAGAAAAAGGGTGGAGTTGAGTTAAAAAGAAAAAGTATCTTGAAAGAATGATTTTTAGATGAAATTCGATTGGTGAGTTGCAAGTCTGTGTACTTAAATTCTATTTGCTCAAGTCAAGTCACTTAATCCAAATTTTCCCTATCCTTACCAAAGAGCCAACATTACAACCAAATGAAAAATTATTTTGGATCTTATAACTGCAAGTGTACAATGTTGTTTATAGAATAATGGCAAGCAAGGTCGTATTCCTCAGGGATTGACTACGAAACACTTAGGCTATAATAACATCGTATTCCAATTTTGTTGAAGCGACCGAATATCAAGTGTTTTTAGAAAAATCAAAAAATAAAGAAAAATAAATTTGCAAACCCCACAAGTATTTTCAACATACACGGAAGCAACCTTAAGCACATAATCTCATCATGTTTCTTCAATATTAAATCCAATTAAAGTTTCAAAAACCAATTCATGCGTTTCTATGGGTTTAATTCCTAATATAGTTTATTCCTCTCCCGGGTGGCGCATAAATAGTAGATTAATAATAATTAAGGTCACTCGATCCATCACAACTATTATTAACTCCCAAAAGATCTTTGAATTGAAATACTCCCCACAAACATAAGTAGAGTCCCGATACATTACCCTGTTTATGTTTGAATTCGATTTTCGTCTTGTTAGAACTCACCTCCCGGATTATGGACTAACAAGTATGGCATGCAAATTATTGGCCAAATAATCGAAAATTATAAATAAGTACTCGAATTCATAAAATAGAACACATGAATCAATTATGAAAACAATTAATCAAGATTTAACATGAAAGATTAGCCAAACATTGATGACAAATTCATAGACAAACTTGAAATCAACATTATGACATCGTTTAAGCACAGATAAGAGATCTAGACATAGAAAGAAAAATTATTCTTGTAGGGATGGATTCCCCTCCTAAGCAGTGACGAAGCCAGAAATTTTGTGTAGGGGGCCCAATTAATATTAATATAAAAATAAAATATGATACATCAACTCTAAAAATAATACTATAAATAAAAAGAAATTTTGATAAAGTCAATGTAGTAACTTCATTACGTCAAACTATTCAAAAATAAATAACATAATACAGTTACATCAATATATCTTAACATTCCTCTTTTGTTCACATATTTTGAAATCGTTGATTAATATCTTCATTGTTAATATATATATTTTAAAGTGTATGATACTAACAACCATTCATTAACCTATCGACAATGTTGAATTTTTTAGTGAAAATTTGATAATGAACCCTAAATAACCCCAAAAAGATGAATAGAGGTACAATAGAGTAATGTGAAAATTCATGTTCAATATTATGGTATAAATGAATAATTTTTCGTGCAAGCCTCGTGTCCCTTTTATATATGCTTGGAGAGATCTTGTAGAGTCGGAATGGGAAAAGGACTCCGAAAAATGCATGGCAGAGTCCCTCACGGCCTGGTCGTGTAGCCTCACACGGTCGTGTGGGTTTTATGCAGAACAACTCCACATGCCCATGTGGGTCCCACACGGTCCAGCCGTGCGGCTTGGTTCCGCACCCTGTTTCTTCCCTTTTTCACACGGACATGTCATTTTTCACACGGGCATTTCACACAGCCGTGTGACATGTTTTTGTCCGAATTTGCTCCTAGGGTCTTCTTGAAAGTTGTAGTCCTTTCTCTTAGATTTCCATAACCACTTGAATCACCTCAATATCAATTTTTTAGAGAAAGTTATTGGCCAAAACACTAAACCCTACAAGTGCTGGAAATTGTTAGCGCATTTGGACGTTTTTGATGGAAATTCCCTTTTGTTCGATCGTCCATGCTTCTCTCCTTCATATATTTGCTCGTATGTTGGCTCTTGACCTATAATTTGGAACGTGATACCGTTTTTTATTTAATTTAGCTCCATTTTGTGTAGAAGTTACAAGAATACGCAGTATCACGCCCAACAAAGGAAATCAACCAAAACACACTGAATATACATGCAAATGTATCAAATATATACCATTTTAAGCCCCTAAATGCATGTAAATTTTACACATATCAAAGTGGCAGAGATGTTAGACGATTTGCAAGCCTATGGTAGTTCTACTTTCATTGAATTGAGTTGAGAGTAAACACTTCCCATACACTTTGAGAGATGAGTGATACACTACTATTTGTGCGTCGCGATGTTAAGTACCCGAGAGAGTATTAATTATGTCAAAATTGTGATTGATGACTTCTTGATAATGAATTACATGGTTTACTTGAATATGGAGTCAAATGAGATTGAATGGTTATAGTGTTCTTGTGTGTTCTTTATACCCCGTGAGATTATTTTTCTAAAGTATGCTCGAGGACGAGCAATTGTTTAAGTTTGGGGAATTTTTATGTGTAAAATATACATGCATTTAAGGGCTTATATTGTTATATAATTGATGCATTTGCATGGATATTTAGTGTAGTTTACTTAATTTCCTTACTTGGATGATAATGTGTATTTTTGTAACTTTTTACAGGAAACAAAGCTTAAATGGAAAGATATCAGTTGGAAGGACCGGACAAGATCGATGAGTGAGAAGAGAAGTTCAAAGAGACGAAGAAAACAGTAAAAAGCAAATCAAACGGTCAGATTGTGTGGTGTCACACGACCGTGTGGGCTACCGTGTGAAGATTACACAACCATGTGAAATGTTTGGGAAAAAACAGAGATAAAGACGTGTTACATGGTCAGACCTTGTGGGTCACACGACCATGTGGATGACTATGTGAAATGACACGGACTGTGCGACTTGTTTTTGACATATTTTGTTGTCATTTTCCTGTCAGAACTCTACAAGTGATCTCTCCAAGCACTTATATAAAGGGACTAAGGTATTGCACAAAATACAAGTCATTACATCTAAAAATACACTAGGTTTACACAAATCAAAGGTCTTCTGAGAGAAGAGGGCTAGGTTACGAAGAACACTACAAGGCCTTTCATATCTACGAAAGCGCAAGAGTTTCAAAGGCTTGGTAAGAGGATTTATCCTGACAAGAAGGGGTTTTCTTTCTTAGTTTAGATCTCTTGTTTGTACTTAAATGATGTCAAACTATTTGATTTCAAAAGGTCTATAAATTTGTTATCGAATATATTAAGCTAATCTTTCGGATCCTATGGCATAATCAAAACTGATGATTCATGTTAAATTAATATTGATTGTTTTCGTAATTGATTTATGTATTCTATTTTATGAATTCGAGTGCTTAATTCTTGCTGATTATCTGATCAATAATTTGCATGTCATACTTGTTAGTCCATAATCCGGAGGTGAGTTCTAACAAGATAAAAATTGAATTCAGACATAAACAGGATAATGCATTGGGAGACTACATCTGTTTATGGGGAGTATTTCAATTCAAAGATCTTTTGGGAGTTAATAATAGTTGTGATGCATCGGAAGACCTCAATTATTATTAATCTATTATTTATGTGCCACCCGAAAGGTGGAATAAACTAGTTTAGGAATTGAACCATAGAAACACAATGTTGAGATTATGTACCTAGAGTTGCTTTCGTATTTGTTGAAAAGACTTGTGGAGTTCGGGCTTTTACAAATTTATTTCTTTTATTTTATTCTTATTATTTTGATTATTCATTAAAAACTTGTGATTTTCGGTCGCTTCAATAAAATAGGAATACGATGTTATTATAGCATAATTGTTTCGTTAGTCAATCCCTGAGGCATACGACCTTGCTTGCCATTATCCTCTAAACTATATTGTACACTTGCAGTAGCGCGATCAAATTTTTGGCGAACAAGTTTTTGGTGTCATTGCCAGGGATTGAAATATTCAACTTAGATATAGTAATAAGTTGTTCAATCCTAATTGAAGTAAAAATTTTGAAAATATTTTTTTGATTTTTTTTGTAAATATATATTTTTATTTTTGATTTTTCCTTCTTTTGTAAATGATTTTTTTATTGCTTTATTTTTAACATTGTTTTTGTTGAATGCGAGACTAAAATCTTTGGAGACACAAGTAGTCCAAATTGCTACTACAGTGGGAGGCCAATATCAAAAGGGCATATTCCCAAGCGATACTGAACTTAATCCAAGAAAATAGTGCAACGTCATTCGTCTGAATATGAGGCTCGAGGATTTCAACCGACACAGTTCAACAACAGTGATGTTAGAAATATGATGTCTGGCTGAAGCCGTAAAATTTAGCACTTTGTGGATGCAACCCAAGAGGCGTCACAACAAACTTCGGGTTTGAAAAACAAATTCACACGATCATGTGAACATCCCAAATGGGTCATGCAACCCGCACCATAGAGACCAGCTATACGGTTGGCCGTGTGAGCTGCACACGGCCATGTGGCTGGAAACAACAGCAAAACAGAGGCCACACCCAGGGCTACACGGCCCGGTCGTGTGAAATGCACAAGGGCTGTGTGAAATGCACAAATGTCGTGTGAACGATCCAGACATGTACTTTTCACGCATCCTCTTTCGTTCGATATTCCTCATATGTTCGGGACGAAGCATATTTTAAGTTTGGGGGGATTGTTAAGAATGCGTAAATTAGTATTGTTGCATTTTGCATTGCATTTATGATTGCATGTAAAGCATAAAAAAATTTGCATATTTTTGTTTAAAATTTTTATTTTTTTATTTTAACATGTTTATCGCTTTAGCACGTTTAATTGCTTTTATGTGATTTGGGATCAAGAAATTCAAAAAAGTACAAAAAAAACTTCCATAATTTTACTATGAACATTTGGTTTCATGAGATGAAATATTTTTGTTAATAATGTGATGAGTGGTTGAGAAGATGTCTTTTACTTGTTTGGCATTGATTAAGAAAAATTGGGTATTTGAGCATGATGCGAAAAATAAGCCTGTGAGCTTTTGTGCTTTTAATTGCTTTCATATTATGCAGTCTTATTTTTTCTTGAGTGTGTCATTCATAGGATGTTAGAATTCTAGAACTTGTGTTAGTATCTTCATTGAAGTCATGTGTCTATGCAATTTTTGAAAATGATTTAAGGTCATCTTTGTTAGCCTAAAAAGCCTACCTATGAACTCATGATTCCTAGTAGCCACTTTGAGCCTTAATTTTTTTTTTGTTAGCCACATTTTAATCTTTAAAAGCCTACACAGCCTAAAAGGTCTACCTATAAACTCATGATTCCGTAGTAGCTACTTTGAGCCTTAACTTTTTTTTGTTAGCCACATTTTGATCTTTAAAAAATTGAAAGATGGTTTTTTTATCCCTAAAAATTGCTTGAGCTTCTAGAAGATGAATAGTTTAGGGGAGATGTGGTGAAATTGTGAAAAGGAGAGAAAGTTGGCCAAAAAAAAAAGAGGGATGAGCAGTGCTTAGGCAAATGGTAATGCATCGGGAGACTCATTTATTTGTGAGGAGTATTTCAATACGAAGATCTTTTGGGGGTTAATAATAGTTGTGATGCATCGGGAGACCTCAATTATTATTAATCTACTATTTATGCGCCACCCGGGAGGGGGGAATAAACCAATTTAGGAATCGAACCCATAGAAACACATGAATTGGTTTTGATAAACATTGATTGGATTTAATACTGAAGAAACATGTTGAGATTATGCACCTAGGGTTGCTTTCGTGTTTGTTGAAAAGACTTGTGGAGTTCGGGTTGTTACAAATTTATTTCTTTTATTTTATTTTTATTTTTCGATTATTCATTAAAAACTTGTGATTTTTGATTGCTTCAATAAAATTGGAATACGATGTTATCATAGCATAAGTTTTTCGTAGTCAATCCCTGAGGAATACGACCTTGCTTGTCATTATCCTATAAACTACACTGCACACTTGCAGTAGCGCGATCAAATTTTTGTCGAGCAAATCATTGTCTTACATTCTCTCTCGATCAATGTGTTGACTTGAGCGTCGGAAGGGTCTCCCTGGGACAACCCTGTCTAACATTTGTGTGTGTACAGACAAGTTCCCAGTTGAAGATTTCTAGCTCACGGAAGAAGACTTGGAAGACCTCTCACTTGGCAAGAGGAAGACTTGACTTGTATCAAAATCCTTGAATTTTATTAGAATCTTTGACTTGAATTGATCTGCTCTAAAAAGCAGCACCAGTTAGAGTGGCTAAAAGTAAACTCTTACGCATGATTAGTGCGGAAGAATGAGGTGGGAATGATCGGTCATTCCCAAAGTTTTTTCGAAACCCATGAAAAAATTGGTATATTTTAGAATCAGGAATCCCCGTACTCATGGAATTCCGTATGATTTTTATTTTTTAAATTCCTTTCTATTGTCTCTTCAATTGAATAGAGGTTTTCCTCTATCCATGCTAATTCCCAACTAAATAATGACTTCTTTACAAAAGACTTTTATTTCCTTCATTACAAATCTAACGTCGTTTGTATTATTCTGTCTATCAGTTTTATTAAAATAATATACTTGGCTTCAATCCGTGTTATGAAATAGAATAGGGAATACTATTTAAAAATAGAGAATTTCGTCCGCTCATCAGACCACATAGTAGTATGCGGTATGCCTTGATGTAATATCTTCAAAGATGACATAGAGCCATATAAAGGATGGGAAAAAAAAGTCAAAAACCATCATAACAATATTGTCAATCAGTTTTTAAATCACACTCGCCAAACCACTAAACAAGGCATAACATATGTTATTACTCATTAAGAAGAAAATAAAAATGTGTTTGCGTAGTCAATAAGATCGCAAGCCAACAATTGTGATGAGATTTACAATAATTACAAAACTTATTCTAAAGAATAAGTGAATAACTCCACATTGTACTTGGTGGATCCCCCAATTGCATTTTTGCATATATATCGATTTTCATCAGCTAGTTAAACACCAAGTTTGATTATCTTTTAAAAATATATAATATTCTTTTTAACACTTCTAGTTGTCTCATTCCAAAGATTTCACTCTTGGTTGTCGTTGGATGAAATAATAATTTGACAAAATATCAATTATTAATACTATTGAGACATTTAACAAACTAATAATTATATCTACTAACTCATCATAATTCCTATCGATCATCAAAACAAGGAAAAAAATAGTGAAAAAGAAAAATCATGAAAAAATTAAGTATGATAAGTCCTCATTTCCGAGATTCGATCTTATTCCTAACTTGATCCCTTGCTAGTCTGCAATAGATGACCGGAAGGAGATCCAACATTAGCACTTCGACGATCAAGTTAGTAAAAGTATGAAAAAATAGGTATATTGATATGAAAGAGTGAATGTGAGGTGTATCTATGAAAAAGTGGTTCAAAACTTACATTCTTCTTCTTTTTATAGTTTTAACTGGCCCTAGGCATGCCACGTGTCGATCCTTAACTGGCTCTACTCTTTAAGGTGCAAATCGACTTTCCCGACCTGACATATTAGTTGCTCGTTGTCAGATGACCTTGATCATATTTACTATTAGATAAGTCAACTATCTTAAGCAGTTAATGCCTCTCAAGTCTAACCTCGGAGACAATTAATGCCTGTCAGGTCTAACCTATGAGGCAATTAATGCATTTCAGGTTCGACCTAAGAGACAATTAATGCTGGTCATGTTAGATCTTACATTGGCTACTTTATGTCACATTGATCACCAAGGTGGATTTGAATATCTTAAATAGTTAATTACTTGCCAAGTCGTTCTTAAATAGTTAACTCCGGACTCTGTCTTCCTTCTATGTTTCGACAACTCTTCCATCCTTGCTCTTGGTTTAGCTTTATCCAACCTTGGTTTCGGGGCCCTAATTATAGCCGGATCAACTACTCCCTATATTCCTTTAGCTCGGGTAAATTGATTCGAGCTGGGTGAGTAAATTGACCCGAACTGAAGAGTAAGGACTCCCCCTGTACTTAAGACATGTCTCTTCTATTTTGAATTTTGAATATATTTTGACTGTCGCGCTTCCCCTGTCAGCGCAATAAATGTGTTGTCATGTTAAATGTCTTTTCCCTCTCTCTCTCTCTCTCTCTCTCTCTCTCTCTCTCTCTCTCAGCCATTCATCTTGGAACCATCCAATATCTCACTCTCTCTCTCTCTCTCTCTCTCTCTCTCTCTCTCTCTCTCTCTCTCTCTCTCTCTCTCTCTCTCTCTCTCTCTCTCTCTCTCTCTCTCTCTGCAGTTTATCTTGGAACCATCCAATATCTCATATGCCCCCAACCTTTGTCTTCCCCACCCCCCAACTCATATATAACTCTCCACATTCCCTCACTCTGCACCTTTTCCATCTTTCTTCAGAAAAAAATTTGTCTCCGGTCTCCCTTCGAGTTTTTGTCTTCCTCATCCTTCGACTTTTAATGGCATCGCAATCAAGTAAGTTTTAAGTCTTGCTTTTACTTTTAGTTTTCCTTTACTTTTCTCTCTTATTTCTTTTTATATGTACGCTATTCTTTTGAGGGTTTGAATCCGTTCATGCTTCCCTTCTCTCGACACATCCCCTCCAATTTTCCTCCTCGCCCACTCTTTAGAAGACTTACAACGTGAATTTAACACCCATTTTCCCCCATAAATTTGTATGGCCTCCTCTAGCAATAACCCAACTCGTCCTAACATTATTAGCACTCTTTCGGAAGATAGTTTAAATAATCTTCGCATAAATGTGGGAATTTCCTCTAACTTTGAGCTCCACTTACCCGGACCTACAAACCTACCTCATAACCCTCGTTAGGTTTTGCTACTTTTTTTGTTGATTAGTTAGAGGCAGAGCTTAGATTTCCTATCCCCGACCTACTATGTTGAATTTCTCGAAACATCGGCATTCCACTGACTCAGCTCGTTCCTAATTCTATACAGCTGATTGTCATTTTTTTATGATTATTTCGCATTTTGGTGATGAGCCCACCCTCCACTCTGGAGGACCTACTACCAAGCCAAGAATTCTAGTACCCCAGGCTTTTTCTATTTCACTAGACGGGGGTTATCCAAATTCATATAGGGTACCCCATCCTCCCATAAGAACTGGAAGAAATAATTTTTTTTTATATTTCTTCAGAGCCTTGGACATTGCCTACTAGATGCATATATGACCTGTCTCATCAAGGCCGTCGTTCTAAACCGACCTCATTCGTGTCGGCTTTAGCTCGACACTTGAACAACTAGCCTTATCACGCTTAACTTTTGGCCGATTTTTGGCCTCTGCCATATAACTTTTGTCTGAGTCCCAAAGTAGCCGAATTGTCTGGCACTTTAGGTATATGCACTCATTTTCTCTTTATGGTTCTCCCTTATCTTTTACTGAAAAGGTTTTGACACTTTTTCCTTCTTGCCTTCTTTGCAAAACAAATCATGCTGGAAAGGTTGGCTTCCCGGGCAGAAGTCAGGAAGACTTCCCAATTACCCCTTCATCCTGATGGTCAAGGGCATATTCCCTTGACCAATACTCCCAGGAAAGATCTTCCCCCTATGAATCCTCCTCGCGTATCTGCTCAACCTACTGACCCTTCTGATAGTTCTTCTCCTTCTACCGACATGATTCGATAGCGAAAACGTACCTCAATCTCTGTCAGGCTGCAAGGTCCCTCCCCATCTAGTCGTGCCCCACTATCCCTCTAACTGCACCTACCAGGGAGGACTCCCCCATAAACATAATCACTCTCGAGCTGAACACTACTTGGGTGGAGAACCTCCTGACCCCGACCGACGTGCAAGCTCTAGGCATAGGCGATATTCAAATTCATATTCGCGACATGGCTCATCATGCTCCTAAGCTACTTGATGACATTCTCCAGTCTTGTTGCTTTTGTTTTATCTTACCAACTTTTTCCATTTTGCAGATGATCTTGAACATGAGCCAAGTGGTTCGGGATGCTCAGGTTGGCCTAACTGACGTGATTGAACTACATCGCTCCAACGAGATCTTGGAGATTCATTTTCAGCAACTTGAGACCCAGACTACCAAGCTAGAGGAGGACCTACGTAGTGCTATACATCATTTTACTTCCCTCAATGCTGATCTCACTGCCTCTCGAGCTGAGACTAAAAGGTTTGATGGTGAGCTGCTCAAGACTAAGGAGTAGATTCCCGTTGAGTGGGCTGCTGGTCTTACCTAACGTAGAGCAGAATGAGTGATCGAGAAAGAGAAGTTTTTGGCCTCTGATGAGTATCAAGACCAGATTGCTGACACATCCCTTCCTTATCTCGAGAAGGGCATTCTGGTTATGGGAAATAGGGTTGAAGCCAAGGGTTATTCCCTTGAGGTTCCCAGCCTTTCAGAAACTATCAAGGAGTTGTTCGCCCTTGATCCGTCCCCCATGGTAGAGGTTGTTGCCCATGTTGCTTCCAGCTCGTCTATTCATCCTCATATTCCTATTCGAGTTGTGCCACTTTAATCTCAAGTTCCCCAGACCTTGAGTAGCGATAGTGAGGGGACTCCTGAAGGAGCTGATCTCAATGTTGGATCTCGATGTTCGAGATTATACTTCTTAAGTTTGTAATGATAAAAGTTTTCATTATCACTTTTGTAATGAACAATCGTACTAATATTTTCGCTTTTTGTAATGAACAATCGTATTAATAGAGTTCTCCCCTATTTTACTTGCTTTCCTCCGAGCTTGCTTCTTTCATTGCCTTATTTATCCTATTCCCCCCAGGTCAGCATATTGGTATTGCAAATTTGGTGATCTACAAATCTCAAAAAAAAATTCTAAGGGACCCAAGGTAGTTCGAGCTCAGCTGACCCCTCAAGGTTTATTGTACCCTTGGAAAAAAATTCAATTTTTTTGCAAATGGACCCAAGGTAGTTCGAGCTCAGCTCGACCCCTTAAGGTTTATTGTACCCTTGGCAAAATTTTCAAAATTTTTGCAAAGGGACCCAAGGTAGTTCAAGCTCAGCTCGACCCCTCAGGGTTTATCAGTACCACTTGCAAAATTTTCAATTTTTTTATAAATGGACCCAAGGTAGTTGGAGCTCGGCTCGACCCTGTAGAGTTTATTGTATTCTGAAGACATGTATTGGTGCTTCAAAACCCTTCATTTCACTGCACTACGAATTACATATAGAATTTTCTTAAATAATTCACATTCGATAGCCTAGGTAATTTCTGACTTTGCCCATTCTCGAGCTCATATGCCCCCTTAGCTACTACCATTGTGACCTTGTATGGTCCTTCCTAGTTTGCTTCTAGCTTTCCTAATAGGTTTTAGAGCATCAGCTTGTCGTAAAACCAGATCTCTTTCTTGAAAGCTTCTTTTCCTTGCCCTTTTGTCATACGCTACCTTCAGCAATTTTTTACTGACTTCCATCCCGAGGTTGGCCTTGTCCCTTACTTCATCCACTTGATCCAGGGATTCCCTGAACAAGCTTGAATTAATGTTTTCCTTGAAGTGGCGAATACAATGTGTTTCTATTCCGATCTCGGCAGGTATGATGGCCTTAGTTCCATACATGAGACTGAATGGAGTTTCTCCCGTAGCTTCCTTAGATGTTGTTCTATATGCCCAGAGCATTGAATGCAGCTCTTTCCTCATCCTACACTGTCTAATCTTGCCTTTATTCCTTTTACCAGCGACCTTTTTGTGACCTCGATCTGTCCATTTTCCTGGGAATGGGCCACTGATGTAAAGTATTGTTTAACCTTCATTTCTTCCGACCACTTACAAATTGCTCTGCCCTGAAACTGCGTTCCGTTATCTGATACCAGATCCTTAGGCCAACCAAACCTGCTGACCAAGCTCTTCTATATAAAACTCAAGAGTTGAGCCTCAGAGATCTTGGCGATTGGCTCCACCTCTACCCATTTGCTAAAGAAGTCCATTGCCACTATGAGGAACTTTTGCTAACCCAAGGCAATTGGGAATGGTCCCATGATATCGTGCCCCACTTAGAAAAATGGCACGGTGAGTTCATGTTGGGAAATTTATTGCTTAGATTTTGATGAATGCCTTATAACTTGTATTGTAATAGATAGGGATGTACGAGCTGAGTCAAGTCAGCTATGCCTGGATATACAAGAAGTCAATGAAGACTGAAATGAAGACTTCGCTGTGAAACAGCTGAGTATGGCAAGGAGAAGAAGTCAAGAACTCGACTGATGGAGTATCAGCTGAGATACAGTTGTGTGAAGTGTCAGTCAAGTCAACCCAAGAAGCTAAGTCAAGTTGAAGTGACAGATGAGTTTTTCAATCATTGGAGCAGACTCAAGTCACCTAGGGAAAAGGCAGCTGCAAAGAGGAGTTAACAGAAAAGAATCCGTTGCACAGAAGCCAAAAATATTACCCAAACAAGTAATACTTCCATGCTACCATGTCTTAAAGTGCTCAGTCCCAAAAGCGTGCAAAAGGAATAAACCAATGGGAAGCACCGCACCTTGTGTCAGACTCTGAAAAGCTGAGTGCTCATTTAATACGAGGAAATGTCAATATCAAGGACTGCAACAAGACAAGCCAACGAACACAAGTGATTTTTTAAAATCAGCCTATCTCTTCAACGGGCAGATTTTTAAAAGTTCACTATAAAAGGCTGAGGATTTATTTTGAGAAAAGGAGACCTTGATTACCAGAACTACGAGCAAGAAAGCAATATTCACTCTGTAACCTGCAAAATAATCTCAAGTTATTCAAGCAAATCCTCAAGCCTAAATTTCGAAGGAAATCGATCCAACACCAAGCTGTGAAGGAAAGACAACTTCAAACTGTTGAAGAGGAAACTTTTGAAGAATCAAAAGGGGTCTACATTCCAAGGAGGATTGTAGAAAGGTTCAAGGTCGAACCAGTCTCAAGTTATTGGAGGGCTTCGTGATCAAATCCAAGAAGCTTGAGCAAATGAGTCAAGTAGTAAGGCAAATTTGCCGCTGTGAAGAATCGAGTCGACGAGAAGCCGATTGTGTGACCAAGGCATCTCCGGCATCGAGTCCCAAAGGATCAAGTCACCGTGTGATCAAGACTTGTATCCGGACCGATAACCACTCAGACTCGATCAATACTTAGCGGATTCCTCCAGGAGTTGGAGAAGAGAGGAGTAGAAGAATTACCTCATCTTCGAACCTCTATAAAAATTATTGTGTTATTTACATTTCAACATTTAATTTCTGCATATCATTTTATATTTGCTGATAATTTGCTATCCAACTGATAATTAACAAAGTGTAAAACCAAGTGTTAAAACAAACTTAAACCAAATTCAAGGGTGTTAAGTCTTCCACTGAAAATCTTATCACAACCAAATTAAGGTTTAGACTAAACAGATGAGTTATTCTATCAACAGCTCAATCGAGTCTATTGAGTGGCTAACTCTGCTGGTTAACTAACCTTGTTGTCCCTCAAGGACTCAGTTGTGTAATTAACTCTGTATTATTTTAAAAGGACTAAAATATAAAAGTTGGTAAAGTTAATTCAACCCCCCCTTCTAAACCTTACTCACACCCCTTGGGACCTACAGTTCATCACCCCAAGTGTTTTGGCTGGTTGATGGATTAACGAATTGTGCTTCTAAAACTTCTTACATTGCTTCACCAGTCCTTTCGCGTCCTCGTTCAACTTAGGCCAGAAATAATGAGCCATGGTTGCTTTCTCTGCCAAAGCTCGACCTCCCAGATGCGCCCCATAAGCTCCTTCGTGAATTTATCTTAGTACGTACATGCCTTCCTCTTTAGACAAACACCTGAGGTAGGGTAATGAGAAATCTTATTTATACAGCCGTCCCCAATTAAACGAAATCCGACAGCCCTGGCTCAAACCCATTCTGCCTTTTTCCTGTCACTTAGCAGCTCTACATTACTAAGATATTTGTGTATGTCCACTCTCCAATCATCCACTTCGCCTATCTCAATAATTTCCAACCCAATACTGGGGGATGCGTCTGACAAGATCGTTATTTTCCGCGTGCCTCCTTATTTGGCAAAGCTGGCTATTTTGGGCATATACTCCTCGGAATCTGCTCTAATCCGAATTTTTCAAATTTATTGATCATCTCTGAAATGACCTGCACATCTTCATGCCATCCTTCGTAACTTCGAAATTCCCTGCGACTTGATTTGTGACCAGCATAGAAATGGAGTAGGCTTTTAGGTCTATGATGCCCAGATCTATCGCCATCTTCAATCCTCTAATCAAAGCTTCGTACTCTGTTTCATTGTTAGATGCCTTGAAATTAAATATTACAGAAACTCAAGGTCCTTGCCCCCAGGACTTATTAATATTATCCCTGCTCCACTCTCGCTTATCGAAGCCAATCCGTCCACGTGTAACAGCCACAAGGCCTTTTTTCTTCCACCCCTTCCATTTCTTGCAAAAGAATTGGCCAAGACATGAGCCTTGATTGCCACTTTGGGTCGATACTCTAGATCGAATTCCCCCAGCTCAACTGCCCACTTAATCATACGACCGACACCTAAGGTTTATCCATTATATGTCCTAAGGGCAGGTTGGTAAGGATTATTATCTTATGCGATGGAAAGTAGAGTCTGAGCTTGCAAGCCGCAGTAACCAATGCCAGCCCTGCCTTCTCAATATCAGAGTATCGACCTTTCGCTCCCTGGAGGACATTGCTGATATAGTAGATTGGCATTTGTTTACTTCCCTCTTCGCTTATCAATACCGAACTAACGGCACCCTCCCCTACTGATAGGTATAAGTATAATTCCTCCCCTGCCACCGGCTTAGTGAGCAATGATAGTTGGGCCAAGCACGCTTTTAGCTCTATGAAAGCCTTCTCACACTCCTCTGACCATTCATTTTTAGCCTTCCTTAATATCTTGAAAAATGGAAGACTCCTTTTCGACGACCTGGATATGAACCTATTGAGGACGGCTATTTGCCCAGTCAGTTGTTGAATTTTGTTAATGCTTGTTGGTGACTCTATTTCCACTACAGCCCTTACTTTCTCTGGGTTAACCTCAGTCCCTTTTTCCGTTACCATGTACCCTAAGAATTTTCCCGACCTGACCCCAAACGAGCACTTAGTTGTATTCAACTTCATTCCAAAATTTTCTTTAGACCGTGAAAGTTTCTACCAGGTCTTGAGTATGAGATTCTGCTCGCTTACTTTTACTAACATGTCATGGATGTAGACCTCCATATTGCGGCCCAGCTGCCCTTTGAACATCCTATCCATCAGCCTCTGGTAAGTAGCCCCGGCATTTTTTAATCCAAATGACATGACCACATAACAATATATCCCAAATGACGTTATGAAGCTCACTCTCTTATGATCCTCCTCGGCTAACCTGATCTGATGGTATCCTTGATATGCATCAATCATACTCAACAACTCGTACCCCGCGGTTGAATCTACCAGCTGGACAATCCTAGGCAGAGGGTAATGGTTCTTAGGGAAAGTTCTGTTTAGGTCGCGAAAATCAATGCACATTCGGAATTTATCCCCCTTTGGTACCAACATTGTATTAGATAGCCATTCGGGAAATGGAATCTCTTTAATATGTCCAGCCTTTAGCAATTTTTCCACCTCTTCCTGTATTATTTTATCCTTCTCATAGCCAAACGGCCGCTTTTTTTGCTTCACATGTCTCCTACCGGAGTCCACGTTCAACTGGTGGGTCACCCGACTTGGATCTACCCCCTGAAGTTCTTGCGTATCCCATGTGAACACATCATTATTCTCTCGCAAACATTATATGATTTGAGCTGTTAGCTCGGGCCCTAACTGTGTACCTACTATAGTAACCTTTTCATCATCCCCAGGTATTATTGATATCGTCATTAACTCCTCATATGGCCTTAAACTCGAGATATTTGGGTCGTCCTTTTTCTCCTTCTTCCCTATCTTAATGGGCTTTGTCCTCCTTCTCTAACTCGACTACCTTCCGCTTTGATTTTTTCTGTTCGCGTTTCCTGACCGCCTACACATAACACTTTCGTGCTATATGTGGATCCCCCACAACCTTCCCTACACCTTTCCCTTCTGCGAATTTGAGTTTCATATGGAAAATAGATACAATAGCTTGAAAAGCATTGAGGGTAGGTCTACCAATTATCACATTATAAGTAGAATAAATATCAACCACAAGGAAAGTTATCATTCACGTTTTCTGAGCTGGAAAAGTTCCTAGAGACATGGGTAGCGTGACCAACCCCATTGACTCAATGATTGTCTTCCCGGTTAGGGTTCTTACGAAGATCTACATCTTCGAATATATGGATAAATTTAAATTAGGACGATCTAAACGAGAACAGAGGATTGAAGATTTAGGGTGAATTGAGGTGAGGAATTGGGGCTATTGTCTCTTTATAATAGGCGGAGGATGAAAAATCGGCGGTGGTGGCGCGTAACAAACTCTATTAGAATCTAGATTGGAATGATTCTCACGCATTATGATATGCTTTCAAAGGCCAAATATCATAATTGTTTTTGGAAAATAAATCTTGTTATTCTACCATAAAATGTGGGGATAATTACAAAAACACCCATGTGGTTTGGGTTAATTTTAAAAAAAAACCCTTCAGGTTTTATTTTACCGTAAATTTAAGGGGGGTAGCTATAATATTTTTGTAAATGTGAGGGGATTTTTTGAAATATTTTTGAAAAAATCACCGGGAAAAATATAAGACGGAATCAAACCTCAAGAAGTTTTTGTAATTTTCAAAGATTTGTGGGTTTTTTTGTAATTAGTCCAAACCTCAGGGGTGTTTTTGTAATTATCCCTAAAATATGTGATATTTCTATGCATTATCCGAATATTTGCTTCTAACTTAAATTTTCAATCTTACTTTTTAGAAGCATCATTGATTCGACACCAAATATGGGCCTTATCATTTCATCAATGCGGTGTAGTATATATGTATACCGAATCATCTTTAAGAGATTGGACCATTGAGGAAACATGGTAGAGCTAGACCTAGTTGGTCGAATGGGTCTTAATGGATTAAAACAACCTACTTTTGTAGTGATAGGTCTATCTTAGAATGAGACCTATGTTGCATTAAATGTGAACGACACCTTAGAATATGATGTAAAGTATAAATGTGAGAAGACCCAACACGCATTGAATGTGAAAGACACCTTAGGATATGACATAAAGCGAAAATATTGGAGTAGAGGTCAACCAGTCGACCTAAGATTTTATTAGCAACCTATCTGTTGCACAGAAGACAACTTTTCATGATTTTAAGGGATTGATTTCTAACAGCTATAATCTCCATTTGATTTGCAATTTTTTACAGATTTCAATCTCCAAGGAGGAGCCTATGTCTGGAAATCAAATTCAAGACCTCTCCTATAAATGGATGAAGGATTGAAGTAACAAGACACAAAAAACAACACAAGCAATACAAACACAAGCAAACTTTTTATTCTTCACTTTCATATTCTTATTGTATTTAGCCTAAGTCTTTCAGTTGCACATCTTAAGTATTAGGTTTGATTCTTGATTACACTTGCACTTCAAAGTTGTATACTTATGTTGACTTTAATAAACGGCTCCAGATTTTTTATTTATGGTATTTATTAGGCAGAATTGTAGGTGATATCAAATTCAATTCCAGCCCCATTCTCAAGAATGTGTCATAGAATAAAATATATACTGAACTTCCTGTATCGACCATAGCCCTGGCAACCTCGAAATTGGCTATGGTTGTCGTAATCACTAAGGTATCATTGTGCACTGCCCCACCTTGCCCTCCATCAGATCTCCCGAAGGATACATCGGGTAGCTTATCCCCTCGATATCCAATATAGCATCTCCAATTCTCCTACCATGTGCTTTTCTATCCCAATTAGAATCTCCCTTCATTGGCCCTCCCATGATCATGTGGATGGTTCCTTTAGAAGGGCTAATGGTTTGGGAGGTGGAGCGCCAGACCTCCCCATAGACTTTCCCCCTACTGACGTGAACTTCCAGCCATTCCCGAGGCCCTATCCGACCTCACCCAGTTTTTCAATTACCCTTTCCTAATCATCCACTCAATCTCATCCCTTAAATGCCTACACGTTTCATTAGTATGCCGATAGTCATTATGAAATTCTAAAAAATTTGGACCAAGGCTTTGTGGGTACCGTTGAGTAATTTCCTGGCCAATGCAACTCCTTGTGTCCGGCGGTCTCCATCAAGACCTAAGCTCAAGGTGCGACCAGGGGCATATACCTCCTAGCATCCAGTGCTCTGCTTAGCAAACCAGGTCCTCCATCAAACTCCTAAGCTCTTTTGGGCTTCTCGGGAAGGACGTCCACCATATCCCTCTTTCTCTCTCGGCCTATCTCCTTTTTTTCCTTTTGCGCCTCCTCCAGATTGACATGCATTTCCGCCCATGCTAAGAGGTCATCGAAATTTTTAGCAGATCTCTTAGCAACCGATCGGAAAAAATCCTTTTCCCACAGCCCCTAGGACAAAGCACTAGAAAGCACCTCTTGGGTAGCTGAAGGTACTTCCAAGGCTGCCGACGTGAATCTCTTTACATAAGCCCTCAACGATTCGTGCTCCCCTTTCTTTTTCCAAACAATGTCAGAGTCGTCTTCTGGTGCTTTGTCGAACTGGCAAACTGATGCAAAAATGCTGAATTAAACTTCTCAAACGAGCCAATAGAGTTGGCAGGCAACTGGCTAAACCATTGTTGAGTTGACTTGGTCAGTGTAGTTAGAAATACCCGACACTTCACCCCATCCGAATGCCTATGTAATAGGGCAGAGTTCTCGAACCTGCACACGTATTCCCACAGGTCGCTAGCCCCATCCTAGTCGTAACTCAATGCTCTAAAGATGTTGGGCAGTTCATCCGCCATTACCTCCTCCCTGAACAGGATTCCCTTTCACCACCACATGCCATGCCATTCTTCTCTTTCTTCTCACATCCATCTGTAATATTTCCAGCTCTAACATTTCCCCCTCATGCCTAATAGTTGGTCTTTCCTCTCTCCTAGCCTCACGCTCCTCCTGCCTAGCAATAGGCCCTATCTTGTCTTGCTCCCCTCTCTCTACTACTGTAGGTCCCCTCCCAAACTGCCCCACCGACTCCTGCACCAGATCCGACAGCTGGTCCCGTGTAACATTAATGGTCTCCTGCGCAAAAGTAGGATTTAAATTTCTCGTATGTAGTCCTCCCGTCAGGGGGGTTAAGACCACCCCCAGCGTTATATTGCTCTTCTCGCTTCCATCTCATGCTACTCCTACGGGCGTATCCAACTCCTAGCCTAATCCAAATATCCCCTTCCCCCTAGAACAATCCCCACTCGTACTCATTCTCACGTCATATACCTCTCATTCCCACAGACAGCGCCACTTGAAAAGTACTCGTTTCCAAGATCCAATCGTATTCCCAACTTGATCCCTTTATAGCCTGCAATAGACGACCGGAAGGAGATCCGGCGTTAGTACTCCAATGATCAAGTTAGTAAAAGTATGAGAAAATAGGTACATTGATATGAAATACTAAAGTGAGGTGAATCTATGAAAAAAGGTGGTTTAAAACTTACATTCTTCTTCCTTTTATAGTTTTACCTAGCCCCCAGGTGTTCGCCAAAAATATTTGGATCTTACAACTTCAAGTGTACAGTGTAGTTTATAGGATAATGGCAAGCAAGGTCGTATTCCTCAGGGATTGACTACGAAATACTTAGGCTATAATAACATCGTATTCATAACATCGTATTCCAATTTTATTGAAGCGACCAAATATCGAGTTTTAGAAAAATCAAAAAATAAAAGAAAAAGAAATAAATTTTTGAACCCCATAAGTATTTCAACAACTACGAAAGCAACCTTAGGCACATAATCTCAATATGTTTCTTCAATATTAAAACCAATTAATGTTTAACAAAACCAATTAATGTTTAACAAAACCAATTCATGTAATTCTATGGGTTCAATTCCTAAGTTAGTCTATTCCCCCTCCGGGCGGCGCATAAACAGTAGATTAATAACAATTATAGGTCTCCCGACTCGATACAACTATTATAACTCCCAAAATATCTATGAATTGAATGACTCCCCACAAACAGTTGTAGGTCTCCGACTCGATACATACGTTTATGTCTGAATTCGATTTCCGTCTTTGTTAGAACTCATCTTCCGAATTTCACACTAACAAATATGACATGCTAATTATTAATCAGATAATAAACAATTACGAATAAGCACTTGAATTCATAAAATAGAACGCATTAATTAATTAAGAAAACAATTATCCAAGATTTAACATGAATCCACAGTTTTGATTATGCCCTAAGATCCGAAAGATTAGCCAAACATTGATAACAAATTCATAGACAAACTTGAAATCAACATTATGACATCGTTTAAGCACAGACAAGAGACCTAAACTAAGAAAGAAAACCCCTTCTTGTCGGGATGGATTCTCTTTCTAAGCCTTCGAAGCTCTTATGCTTCGGTAGAGGAGAAAGGTCTTGTGGTGTTCTTTGAAACCTAGCCCTCCTCTCTCAGAAGACATTTGATCTTGTGTTCCTGTGTATTTTGGTGTGTTGTATGGTGTATGGATGTTGTAATTTTCGTGTAGCCCTTGGGTCCCTTATATAGGTGCTTGGAGGGATCACTTGTAGAGTTTGAGTGGGAAAATGACACAAAAATCTGCCACAGCTCGTCACATGGTCCAGTCGTGTAACTTCACACATCCACTCCACACGGCGGTGTGGCTCTCACATGGTCCGGCCATGCGGTTTGTTTTCGTCCCCTGTTTCTTCCCAACTTCACATGGACATGTCATCATCGCACGGATAGGTCACACGGCCGTGTGGTCCCACACGGTCCGCCCGTGTGACTAGTTTTAGTCCAAATTTGCTCCTGGGGTCTTCATGAAAGTTGAAGCCCTTTCTCTTAGCTTCCATAACCACTTGAATCACCTCAATATCAATTTTGTAGAGAAAGGTATGACCAAAATACTAAACCCTGCCAGTGGTGGAAACTGTTAGCGCATTTGGACGTTTTTTTGAAGGAAATTCTCTTTTGTTCGATCGTCCATGCTTCTTTTCCTTCACATATTTGCTCGTACCTTAGCTCTTGACCTATACTTTGGAACGTGATATCACTTTTTATCCAATTTAGTTCAATTTCCCATAAGAAGTTACAAGAATACGTAGTATCACGCCCAAGAAAGGAAACCAACCAAAACACACTGAATATACATGCAAATGTATCAAATATATATCAAAATAAGCCCATAAATGCACGTATATTTTACACATATCACCAAGCATGCCACGTGTCGATCCTTAATTGGCTATACTCTTTAAGGCCCAGACCGTACTTTCCCGACCTGACATATTAATTACTCGTTGTCAGCCTGACTTTGATTATATTTACTATCGGTCAAGTCAACTATCTTAAGCAGTTAATGTCTGTCAGGTCTAACCTAGGAGGCAATTAATGCTTGCCAGGATGACCTAAGAGACAATTAATTCTGGCCAGGTCAGATCTGGCATTGGCTACTTTATGTCACATTGATCACCAAAAAGGTGGATTCGAATATCTTAAATAGTTAATGACTGCCAGGTCGTCCTTAATACTTGTCAGATAGGTCAGGTCAGTTCTGCGATTCTCTCAACTCCGAACTCCTTATTTCCCTCCTATGTTTCGACAACTATTCCCTTCTTGCTCCTGGTTTAGCCTTATCCAACCCTGATTTTGGGGCCCTAAATATAGTCGGATCACAGTGTACTATTCTTATCCAAAAGAGCCATGGACTCCTGTACTTAAGATGCGACACATAACGGGTAATGTTGACGTGCGTTTTGGTCAACAAGCAAAAATATGTAAAAGGTTTAACACGTGGAAATATAAACGTGCGTAACGTGTGTTTATTTATGGCTAATTCTGCCTTTTTTGCATAATGCCGAGCCGAATTATTGGGGTCGGTCTTTCTTACAATCTTGCTCTTTTTTTCTCTTCTTTCTTTTTTTGGTCCCCCTACAATCTCTCTCTATCCGACTTTTTATACCCCTTGAGTCAGTGGGTTTACAATAGTCATCTTTGCACTAACTAGTCATTAATTAGTAAAATAATTAAAGAAAGACAAATGTCCTTCTCTAACTGTGCATGTCAGTCAAATCTTGCCACTTGTCGACTTCTCTTTATAACTTTCTGACATGTGGCAGTTTCTGATATCAATAAAGCGTTAAGCATGGGCGTTTGATTATTTTTATGAGTCTGTCGTGCATGCGTTTGCCGCCGAAATTTGGGCTCGGGGCTCGGCAGCCGTGTTGCGGTTGGGCTCGGTAGCGGGCGAGCCTAATTCGTGACGTGTCGCCGCGCACCGTTGCTGATGTCACCTGCAGGTCCCCTACTCGGACGTGTCTTTGGGGATGATGACGTGAATTAATTTCTTCCACTCGGCTCAAGGCGTCATCAAAGGCCCCAAGTTTAATTCCGAGAGAAGAATTTCTGAAGTCGGAGTTAAACTTTAATGCTAATGATAAACATTTAATGGGGAAACGGATTTCTCAAAGGTTTTGTTCATTCTTGACATCTGTCGCGTAGCCATTAATGCCTGAAACGGCGCATTAATTGGGTTGCCATAATGACAGATACGTGGCATCTTGTGGTTGGACCATCTTGCGAGAATCGAAAAGGTACGCGATTAATCGGCGGGCGTGGGGACGCGACGTTCTCTAACATGTTTGACGGCTTTTGAGTTTAAAAAGGCGCGTTTTTTCAAATAAACGTTTCGTTTATCGAGGGAACTTCATCTATAAATACCTCTGTTTCCCTCCATTATCCACTTTCGCATCCATTAACCTTTGAGCTAGAGTGACTAAGACCGAGCGGAAATTTGGTCGGCTTCCAAAGTTCGTGAGACTTGAACTTAGGTATTTTTTTCAAAATACTCTCCTTTACCTATAAAATGTCTTCTTTTGAGGATAGTAGGAGTCGTAGTTATAGTGTAGAGGTTGAAATCGAAGATCCTCCCTCTCGAACCTTCTCGTTTATTTCTCACCAAAGACGGCGATCTCCGCCTCACAAACCGAGCATTATTCGATATCTTCTCCGATTCTTCTCGAGGTCGAACGTCTTTGGAGCGGACGATACTATCTTTGATCCGATGCTAGTGACCGTCTTTAGAGAAGGAACGGTGTATCAGCCCGGATCGCACAAGAGAGTTCCTGGCGAAGAATCACCAAATGTTAATTTTAGGCGTTTGCCCGCGGAAGAAAATATGGACCCATCGGGCCGGAGCGTGATAACGTGGAGCGGGTAGACGAACCTCCCGGTGATTCGAGGCGGAGAGGCCACTAGGGCCCATGGGCCACCGTAATGGCGACGGCCGGCAAGGAGGAGGCCCTCGTCTTCGTGTCGAGCCTCGGTGGACGCCGAGTGATATAAACGATATCCCGAGCATGCGATGATTCGGGAGGTGGAAGAGTTCCTACGGAGGTACCGTATTCCAAGTGGCATCAATTTTTGGGTACCGGACGGCACGAGGTTCCCGACCCACCAGCGGGTTGCTTGGCCGTATTTGCCGCCAGCCTTCTATACGGGTTGAGATTCCCACTGCCGGCTTTCCTTACGCGATGGTATTGCAAGTGCGGCATGCATCCGACCCAGGTGCACCCTATTTCTTGGGGCATGATCATCGGCCTCCTGGTGATGTTCCACCTGGAAAAATATCCTCGCCCCAAATTTAAGGAGATGAACGAGATCTTTATATGGCGAGCGACTCCTTCATCTCGGGGCCAGCCATCCGGGTGGTATTATGTACAGACTCGACTGGGGTATCCGGACGGCTTGGTGGAAGGTCTCCCTTCATCTTTGAAGGAGTGGAAGGATAAGTGGCTCTGGGTGAGCGGCGAGTGGCAAGCTCGCGTGGGAGATGGAGAAAGGGAAACTGTTCTTCATCCTCCATCAAATTGTGTTTTTGGCTACAGTAAGTCTATCTTTTCTCCTTTCTCTGCTTTTGCTTTTTACTGTTTCTTTTTTGTAATTGACTTTTGTCTTTTTACCTTTATAGAGAACCGGGCATCAAAGGGGCCTCTGTCGGCCACCTTTATTCAAAGGCTGGAAAACATCCAGGCCTGGGGTATCATGGACGGCGGATTGAGAGGTTGGCTACCGAGGCCAACTTGGCCGCAATCGGCTTGGGCTCGCTGCCGCCGACCCCGAGGCCGAGGGGGGCGGCTCGGGACGAGGCGGCTGAGCGGGAGATGGAGGTTGAGAGAGAGCCTCAGCAGAACCCTCCCGGTAATGAAGAAGTACGGCCCCATTCTCCAGGGGAGCAGCCGGCGAGAATAGAGCGAGTTGCGCCGTCTCCTGCGACGGCTAGTCTTGTGGGCAGATCATTTGCGCCCGTTGGGCAAACGCAGACTCCAGAGCCGCCGAGTGCGGCTGCCGTTCGAGGTAAACACTGTATTTTTTACACTTCCTTTTGAAATGTTATTTCGTTTTCTTTTGACCTTTTAACGGTGGTTGCCTTTTGTAGGGCGTGGCTTGGATTTACGTGCACGCCTTCGCAGCGTGAGGAATACGGCCACGCGGCAAACTCGGGCGGCTGCCGATCAACCTATAGATGCGGAGGCGGCTCGGAGAGCAGACATCCAGGCCGGTAAATGTCCCGCTGATGGAGTGCCGGAGGCAGTGGAGCCTCCTCTTCAAAGGAGAAGAGGAGGGATTGTGATGGAGGAGCCCGGGCAGACTGAAGGGGTTGGTCAAACGGCACCGGAGCATCCTGAACAGGCCCCAGAAGGGGGAGGTCCGCGAACTTTCTCGGATGACCTCGGCTGGGAAGGTCACTTCATCCCTCCAAGTCAGGTGAGAGATGATTATTGCGAGGGGATGATTGGACTACACCCTCGATGGTTTGTGGAATTTGTCCGATGCGCCACGCCGACGGAGAAGTAGTCAAGAGTTTTACCGGAGGCGGGTCGGGCCGCGATGAGTGTCCCGCTCGTGCCTGGACAAAAGGTATCGAGCAATTTTGCTCGGAGATCAAGCCAAGAACAAATTCGATCGCCATGGGGATGTCCGGCGGATGATTGGGCTTTTATGGCATGCAATCGGGGGACTCGTGAGTGGAGAAAAATATGCCGATCTGGGAAAGGCGGCACGGGGACTGCGGGAGGCCTATGCTACCCTTCAAGGGGTACAAGAATCGTTAAAGACTCAAGCGGATGAGGCTACGGCTCGGGCCAACTCGAGAGAGAAAATCTGCTGCGGGCCGAGGCGGAGCGAGATCGAGGCCGGGGAAGAAGAGCTTAGGGCTAAGGTTGCCGAGCCGAACGTCTTTGCCGCCACCGCCGGTCGAGGAAATGGAGAGGTGTCTAGCCGATGTGCGCAGAAGGCCGAAGAAACTGCCCGCCGGCAAATTGAGGAAGCTCGCACACAGGCCGTTGAAGCTTACAAGGACTCTAAAGAGTACGCATTTATGTTAACCTGCGGCCACGCGACCAGCCTCAAAGAAATTCTTGATTCGTTTAAAGCCGGGTGGACTGTTGCTCAGCTTGAAGAAGATTTGGCCCTCCTGGAGGCTGATCTCGATGCTCTTCGGCCGAACTTTGCCGAGGCTCCTAATGTTCGGGGCTCTCCTCCTCCGGACGTGGAAGAAGTCACCTCCAGCAGTGCCGTTGAAATTCCGCCCCCTGCTCAGTCTTGATGCTGTCTGCCCCTTTTTATTTACAAGTTTTCATATGTACTTGTAGGTAGGTGACGAGGGATGTAATGGGCTCCGGCCTTCACTGTGTAAATACTTTTGTAGTAGAAATGAACTCTTCTTTCTATCACTTGTGTATTTGTTTTAAGCTTCTTGCATATGCTTAGCTCTTCTCATTTTTGTAAGATTGTTGCCTTTCTTCTTTTTCCTTTTATATTCCCAAGTATGGGGCTCGGTTCCCAGTGCTTCTGAATAAGGGACTTTACTCGCCTTAATTGATTTTCGTACTCGGTATATGAACCTGATCTTTGTTTTGTATTTGGTACTTGGTGTATAAACCAAGTCTTCATTTTGTGCTCGGTGTGTACATCGAGTCCTTGTTTTGTGCTTGGTGTGCAAGTATAAACCAAGTCTTCATTTTGTGCTCGGTGTGTACATCGAGTCCTTGTTTTGTGCTTGGTGTGCGACCAAGTCTTTGTTTTGTGCTCGGTGTGTACATCGAGTCTTTATTTTGTGCTTGGTGCGTGACCAAGTCTTTGTTTTGTGCTCGGTGTGTACATTGAGTCTTTATTTTGTGCTTGGTGCGTAACCAAGTCTTTGTTTTGTTTTGAAGGATAGATCCGCCTTGTGGGCGAGTTGCCCTTTTTTCAACGCGCAAGGGATGTACCCGAGGTGATTTGGCATTCAGCTTCAGCTGAGGCGATTTTTAGTGTCCTTGGCACGTAGCCGAGGTGAGTAAAAATTTCGTCCCTCTTTAGAGAGCTCACAGAATATCAGATGAAAGGATAATTCCCTGGAATCCTCTCTGGATCGTTAACCGAGATCTTTATTGATAGTATCTTTTCAGGTATGCTACATTCCATTATGCATAAATTTTTCTCCATTCAAGTATTCTAACTGGTACGCTCCGCCAGACAGGACGTGGCTGACCCGGAATGGGCCCTCCCAGGTTGGCTTCAATGGACTGGGTTCAACACCCGTTATCTTTTTTAGTACAAGATCGCCGACCTGAAATCTCCTTTCTTTTATTTTCGAATTGTAGTACCTCTCACTCCTTTGTTTATACACGGCATTTTTCATCTCGATCGCTGCGTCTTTTTCTTGAGCGAGATCCAAACTCGGCTCGGAGCGCAACCCTCATTGCCGTCTTCGAAAAATTTGCAATTACTCAAGGTAGGGGCTCCAATCTCAACAGGAATCACCGCCTCGGTTCCATAAGCCAAAGAAAAAGGTGTTTCTCCAGTGGCCGTTTGATGCGTCGTTCTGTATGACCACGATCTCGGGTAATTCCTCCGGCCAATTACCTTTAGATTCCTCCAATCTCGCCTTCAAGGTATACTTGAGTATTTTATTAACGGCCTCAACTTGTCCGTTCGACTGGGGATGGTATGGAGTTGAGAAATGATTTTTGATGTGGAAACCTTCACAAAAATTTCAAAACCTCTGGTTATCGAATTGTTTCCCATTGTCTGTAACAATCGAATGTGGTATCCCGAATCTACAGATAATGGACTTCCATACAAAGCTCACAATCTTTTCTTCATCTATTTTCACCAGAGGCTCCACCTCGGCCCATTTTGTGAAATAATCCACCGCCACAATGGCATACTTGATGCCCCCTTTGCCAGTGGGGAGTGGTCCGATAAGGTCCATTCCCCACTTGGCAAACGGCCATGGGCTAAATACGTAGGAAAGTTGCTCAGGATGATATCTAACCTGTGGTGCGAATCTTTGGCACCTTTCGCATCTTTTGACGAGATCGGTTGCATCCTTTTTTAGGGATGGCCAGTAGTATCCTTGTCGTATTAATTTATAAGCTAATGTCTGGCCCCCGGCGTGGTTTCCGCATATTCCCTCGTGAACCTCTCGAAGTACATAATCCGCATCTGTCTCGGAAAGGCACCGTAGGAGTGGTACGGAGTATCCTTGTTTGTATAGGATGCCATCGACTAGTGTAAACCGAGCCGCTTGAGTTCGTAGTGTTAAGCTTCGGCTTTGTTTTCGAGTTGAACTCCTTTTTCTAAATACTGAATGATTGGGGTCATCCAGTGCGCTCGGCGGTTTTGATTGTATATATCCTCTTTGCGCAGAGTGGCGGGCGGGACATTGTGTGGCGATGACATCCGCGATGGCATCCGTCCCCTGGAGCCGAACCGAGCCGAGCTAAGGCATCTGCACGCATGTTCTCGGCTCGGGTACATGTAAGACTTTCGTCTTAAAGTGTGATAATCTCTTCTTGACCAAGTCCAAATATTGCGCGATTTTTTGCTCTTTTGCTTCGTACTCACCGTTGATTTGATGAACGACCACCGAGAATCATCACTTTGTGTACCAATAGTTGTTTTAGGCCCATAGATGCTGCCATATCTAATCCTGCCAGAATTGCCTCATATTCGGCCGTTGTTCGTTGCGGGAACTCAAATCGTGCGGCCGAGCAAAGAGCATTTTCATTTGGATCGATTATCACGATTCCGCCCCCTGCTCGGCTGCGGTGGAAGAGCAACGAATAATTTCCATTCTTGGTCTTCCATAACTTCCAATCGTATGGAAGGTGTGAATTGCCACAAAGTCGGCTAAAGCACTCGCTTTTTATTGTTGTACGTGGTTCGTATATAATATCAAATCGACCGAGTTCGACGGCCCACTTGATCATCCGACCCGAGTATCGTCGGTGTAGTACTTGCTTCATGGGTAGTTCGTCAAGACTATAATCTTATGTTCTAGAAAATATGGACGGAGTTTCGCGCGCGATGATTAATGAATAAGCCAACTTTTCCATTGGCGGATATTGAAGCTCGGCGTCATGTAACGCTTGATCGTGTAATAGACCGGATGTTGAATAGAACCATCCATCGATTAATACCGAGCGATGGCGTGTTCGGATACCGCCAAGTACAAATACAAGTCCTCCTTGGGTTGGTTTTTGCAATATAGGAATTGAAGAAAGGTCTTTGTTTGAGGATTCAAAGCGATCTGTGCTCGTTCGGTCCACTCAAAAATTTTGCTCTTTTTATAATTTCAAAGAAAGGTTTGCACTTGTCTGTGGATCGTGAAATAAATCGGTTAAGGGCGGCCAATCGGCTGTTAGGCTTTGTACCCTTTTTACAGAGTTCGGGGTTCTAGATCGATGATGGCTTTTATTTTGTCCTGGTTTAGCTTGATTCCCCTTTGGCTGACCATATACCCCAAAAATTTACCCGAGCCGACCCCAAACGTACACTTTCTCGGGTTTAACATCATCTTGTACTCTCTCAAAACAGCAAACATTTTATTAAGATCGTTTAGATGATCGGATATGTACAGTGATTTTACCAACATGTCATCTACATAGACTTCCATAGAATGACCTATCATTTTCTCAAACATCTTATTTACTAACCTTTGTAGGTCGCACCAGCATTCTTCAACCCGAAGGGCATCATCTTGTAACAGTAAATTCCACGAGCGGAGTCGTCTTCTGGGTGCATTCGTATTTGGTTGTAACCCTAGTATGCATCCATGAAGCTCATCAGCTCGTGTCCCGCCGTGGCATCCACCATATAGTCAATATTTGGTAATGGATAACTGTCCTTAGGGCATGCCTTATTCAAGTCGGTAAAATCCACGCACAGGCGCCACTGGCCATTGCTTTTCTTTACCAAAACAGGATTAGCAACCCATCGGGGATAGAGGGCTTCCCGGATGAATTGATTATCTAGCAACTTGTTAACCTCGGCCTCGAGTGTTGCCTGTCTGTCAGGGCCGAGCTTGCGCCTTTTCTGGATAACTGGGCGGAACGTTAGATCAATATTAAGGCGGTGGCACGCATGCTTAGGGTCAATTCCGGGCATGTCTGCATGAGTCCATGCGAAGACGTCGAGATTATTTCCCAAAAACTCAATCAACTCGGTTCGGTATGGTTCTGGGAGATCATGACCAATACGTAATTGGCGCCCCTCGCTTGGCCTTCCGATATTGATTGTATCAACCTGTTCTACTGGTTCCTCCCGTTTTTTTTCTTGCTCTGCCCCTCTTTGATCTGCAGGGGCAACTTATCTTCAGTAGCCGGCTCGTTCTCGGCTGCCGGCTCGCCTTCTTCCATCATTGGTTCCTTCCCAGGTTGACGACCTGGATTGTACTCCTGAACGATCACCACTTTCCGCTCGGGCTCCTCTTTTGGCTGGGGATCGCCTTGCGTGGTCCCACTGGTTTCTCCTCGTTCCATTACGTTAATCTCCACCGGTCGGAGTTTGAGAGAGCATTCTCGTGACTCCCTTTGATTCCCCTTATGTAGAGCCTCGCCCTCAGATGTTGGGAATTTTATACAAAAATGATATATTGAAACAGCTGCTTTTAGATGATAAAGCAATGGCCTCCCAATGATAGCATTGTACTCCGAATCGGCGTTGATTATTTTAAATGTTGTCATGACGGTCCGTTTATGTAACCCCTGTCCCATTTGGATGGGCAAGTCAACTTCTCCGAGCGGAACTATAATTTCTCCTCCGAACCCCAGAATGCTATCGTTGCATGGGCGGATATAGCTATCGTCCACATTCAACCTTCGAAAGGCTCGGACATAAATGACCGATGAGTAGCTGCCAGAGTCGATCAAAATTCTATGAACTGGGATACCCAAAATCGGTGCAGTAATGACTAGGGGGTCCGAATGTGGGTGGGCCACCTGGTCGGCATCCATATCAGAGAATACAAAATGGCCGGTGGGTTGGCCTTCTTTGATTTCGGCCACCCGAACTTGTCTTTCGGCGTGGGCGGCCTGTCTGACATCAGCCTTTCTTTTCCTGTTGGAGCGGCTATCTTCGGATGTGTTAGTGTTGATTCGGTTCACACTCGACATCCTGAGGATCTCCCTACCTTGATTTTCAGCTGGTGGCGGCGGCAGGAGAGCTGGATTTGTTATGCGCTCTGGGTTGACACCCTGAGCCAGTGCCGGCGGGGGCGGTCGTTCATGAACGTACCTTTTGAGACCGCCTTGTCGAACAACACACATAATTTCCCTAATTAGATCTCGGCACTCATCAGTATCGTGACCTATCAATTTATGATAGGCACAAGATCGACGCGTGAATCTAATTTTCTTTGCTCAATCTTCAAAGGCCGAGCCGAGGCAACAAATTCGGACTCAGTACTTCATTCCATATGGTGATGGAGTGTGGGTCAAAGTACTCCTCGGTAGGCGATTTCGGCCCTCGCCTCTTGGCGAGCCCTAAATCCGGTGGTCGGGTTTTTACGAGAATGGTCTAAATCCCGACCCGGTCCAATCTTTCTGATTCCTTCCTTCCGTCCTTTCTCACGCCCCCTGGTCGGTACTCTCGGCGATTCTTGGCGCCAGGCTTCTCTCAAGCAAATATGGCGTTCGCGCGGATCGAGAAATTCTTGATGCAGGTCGCCCCGATTCATGGATAGAGTAGTTAAACCAAGTTTCGGTGGCAAGGCCATCCATGGTCGCAAATTAAAATGGCGTCATCCGACACCGGTTCTATCTCTCAAACTAGCTTATTGAATCGAGAGATATAGCTTTTCAGGGGCTCGTCTTTCCCTTGTTTGATGTTTACGAGGGAATCCTTAGGTGCAGCTCGGACTTTGGGCGTTAAGAAATGCGTCGTAAAGGCGGAGACCGGATCTCCCCATGCCTGAATGGATCCCACGTGGTAGGGTCCTAAACCAACGGTGGGCTCGGTCGCCCCGTCGGCGAAAGCCTGCGGAGGATAGCATCACTAGGATCGCACGTTCCATCCATGCTAAGTACTTATGGACGTGAGTGGTTGGGTCGGTTTTCCCATTGTATAGACCGACTTGGGGAATTTTCAACTTCGGTGGTAGCGGGGTCGCCAGGATACCAGGGGAGAATGGCGACATAACACCAGGCTGGTTAGTTCGCTTGGGTGGTCTACGATATGGTTCGCCTTCCGGACCGCTTCTAATTCATTCAAACGACGGCGGCGTTGAACCTCTATATCCCTTTCCTGCCACAGATTAGGGCCTTGGGTCTGGTTGACCCTAAGCATTTCCTGTTCATCCGGAAACTGGAGTCGGGAACTTATTGATATGGCCGGCGTAAAGGATCAATTCTTAGTCGTCTAGCGAACACTGAGTGGGCACGGCGATGTCGTGTTGGCTCCAGTAGTGATTCCGCTACACGACTTTGCCCTTCCTCATCTTCTCGCGGCCGCCTTCTATTACGGCGGGCGCACTGTTCATTACCTGAACTGGCTTCTTGGGCTTCATTGTGAAGAAGTCCGGGGACTTGGGGGTTAATATTAACATTTAGTTGTGGGTTGAGTGGGTTAGTATTTGCAAGGAGTGGAGGAGGTGCTTGAGAGTTTGTGGTAGCAAGAGTTTGTGATATGAGTTGGTTCATTTGTTGTACAAAAGTTGGGTTGGCAATGAGTTGAGCGAAAGGAAATAACGTAGTGCTCCCTGCTTCTGTCTGAAGCATATTTTGACCATTAGTAGTTTGGCCAGTTTGGTTGTTCAAGTGTTGCTCTTCAGTCAAACGAGCATTTCTTGACTGTTGACTAATTTTGTCTGTAGGTCCCAAGGGGTGTAAGTGTAAGGTTTAGAAGGGGGGTTGAATAAACCTTACCAAATTTTCGATTTAGTCCTTTTAAATATACGAGTTGATACTACGAGATGTGTCCTTGATGGACAATCAATTTAGTCACTCAAGAGAGTTAATCTCTCAAATGAGACTCAACTCGAGTACATTGATGGAATAACTCGATTGTTGGCTCTAAATTAACTCGATTGTGGTTTTGTTTTTCATTGGAAGACTTAACACCCTTAAGTTTGATTAAGCAAGAATTTAGTGCTTGGTTTAGTACTTATAAATTATCAAGTGGATAGCAAATATGTCGTGAATTAAACAATTAAGATGCGAGAAATTAAAGTCTTTGAAATGTAAATGACACAATGAAATTTTTATAGAGGTTCGAAGATGGGTAATTCTTCTACTCCTCTCTTCTCCAACTCCTGGAGGAATCCACTAGGTAATGATCGATATATAAAAGTGGTAATGATCCGAGATACAAGTCTTGATCCCACAAATGACTTGATCCTTTGGGACTCGATCGAGACGCCTTGATCACTCGGTTGGCTTCTCGTGCGACTCGACTTCTTCACGGGCAAATTTTGCCTTGCTACTACTACTCACTTGCTCAAGCTCTTTGGATTTGATCACGAAGCCCTCCAAAAGCTTAAGACTTGGTTCGACCTTGAACCTTCCTACAATCCTTCGTGGAATGTAGACCCCTTGATTTTTCAGTATTTTCCTCTTCAACTGATTGAAGTTATCTTTCCTTCACAGGTGAGTGTTGGATTGATGTTCTTCATAGTGTAGGCTTGAGGATTGAGAATGTTTTGATTTTCTAATAATTGCTTGAACGTTTTTAGTTCAGGTCTGTGACTTGTGTCGCTTGTCACTTTTTTCACTTGTGTCCCTTGTTCTCAAACAAACTCCTCAGCCTTTTATAGTGATCTTTCAAAAATTTGCCCGTTGAAGAGATAGGCTTATTTTTGAAAGTCACTTGCGATCGTTGGCTTGTCTTGTTGCGATCCTTGGAATTCCCATTTCCTCGTATGAATTGTTCTTTCACCTTTTTAGAGTTCGACACGGTGTAGTGCTTCCCATTGGTTCATTCCTTTTGCACGCTTCGGGATGAGCACTTGAGAAAGGTGGTATGGAGATATTACTTGTTTAAGTAAATCTCTTGATTTACGTACAACGGATCTTTTGATTATCTCGACTTGATTGCATTTCCTTGCTTTCCCCCAGGTGACTTAGAGTCGACTTCCAATCATTGGATGACTCTTGTCACTTCAACTTGAGACTTGGCTTTTCTTGAGTTGACTTGATCGTGATACTCCACTCACCGCATCTCACCGCTTCTTGATAGAGTTCACGTCTACTCTTCTTTTCCATACTCACTGTCTCGGCGAGTCTTCCTTCTAGTCTTCGATTGTCTTCTTGCATGTTAGGGCGTGGTGACTTAACTTCGGCTTGGCGGCTCTATTTATTACAATGCATTTTACAACAAGAATTGGGGTGCCAACTTTCTATTCTAAGTTTTACATGGCATTCATCAAAATCTAAACAATAAATTTCTAACAATTTCCCCCTTTTTGATGATGCCAAAACTTAAACCATTCAAAAATGCAAACAGCAAAGATACATACAAATAGTGTATTGACATAGAATGTATGCGCGAGAATCAATCCTTTTATTGATCATAACATTCTTGTTCTTTTACACAATGTTTACAAGGTGTATCGAGAGCACATATTTGTCTACACGAAAAATAAAGAATTTATAGCTTTATTACGTAGACTTACATTGTATGTATTTACATAATAAAATACACGAAGGGATGGACAAAGAACACTTCATCTCCTTCGTTGTCTCCTTCTTTCATCTTGTTCATCATCTTCTTCTCTTCTTCTCTTTTTCTCGTCACCGCCTTCTTTTTCTTTTCATATGCCTTCCTGGCGGCTTCATCTCTTCTTAATCTTTCTGTCTTTCCTCCCATAGCATTGAGTTTGTCTCTTGTTTTCTTCTTCTAATCTTTTTGCATACTCGGCGTTACTTTTAGCCACTTGCAAATTTGCTACTTGGTCAAGAGACCAGCCCAAGATCCCTCCTTTCTTTCCTGGATCTACGTATTCAATGTTTTGGGCGGAGGCCTGGTGCAAGCTTCTTCCTCTACCACCGCTTCTTCCTCTCTACCTGCGGGCGTGTCTTGTCTTGGGTTCTTCTTCTTTCCACTGAGTGACCGGCGAGTGACCCGGTGAGTGGTGGATCGCCGGTAGTCTGCTTTGCTGTCGGCTTCTTCACATAACGTGAGACCCTTTTCCCGATACAAGTCCCAAGCTTGAGCCATAGACATATTTGCAAAGTATCCTTGATTCGAGCGTTTTCAATTCATCAACCGATCGTGGCTCTGTCCCGACATCGAGATGGCATAAGTGTCTCTGTCTCTTTGGAATGCCTCCATGTTCTTTCAAGATGTTCATAACTCGGGCATCCATTCTTCCTTTCACTTCCTTCATCCCTGCTTCAATTGTTTTTCTCTTTTCGACCATAGATATAGCGAGTGTTGGAGTGGCGAGTCACGGGGAGTTTCTTTCGATAATGTCACCGTGATGACCTTGTTGGGGGTTTGTGCAATCATCAAGGTCACATCTTCGATCCTTCCCCCTCAACAAGCTTTCCTTTCTTTTGTTTCAACACTTCCTCGGTGACTTTCCCTTCGCAGTTTTGCTTCCTCCTTCTTTCTCTAGCGCCTTTAGGTATTCCTCTTCCCCCTTTTTGGCATCATCAAAGGAGAGAGGAACGCTGGAAATGGACTTGCAAGCGAGAAAGTCTAGCCTGGCGATGGTAGAGTTAAATGTCTTGAGTCTGCTGCAGAGTATGCGGCCACGAAATTCGGATCGAGTAGCGTTGGACTCTGCTGAAATCGGCTTCATCTCAGGCCATGAGAAGGCTGAATTTTGTATTCATGGTCTCTTCCAAACGATGTAGATCACTCTTGCTTTGCTCACGCAGCGGCTTAATCTCGGCAATGTGTGAGCTTCATGCATGTGCTCAATATGTTCTCTCGGCTTCGTTTTGCATCGGCATTTTCGACTCTCCATACCCGGCGACTTGTTGAACAATGTCTGAAGTATCTAACTTGTTCCACACGCATTGTTTCTTTGTTGTTGCCACCATTCCCTGATCCCGACCGTTATGCCTCTTAAATCGGCGGTGAGATTGGCATCTCTGTTGTCGATCGCATGTCCATAGAGGCACGATGCCTCTCCATCCGTTCAATCTCATCAAATAATGCCTTGAACACTTCGCGGACTTGATTGATTCTTACATTTGCGGTGATGGCCATGCGGCGTCAAAATCATAATCACCGAACAATGGTGCACGATGGAAAAACGGAGGCTGGTGCGTGGTAGCGTGCGCGTTCGTTCTCTCGACTCTTCATGGAGGTCGGGTACCTCCAGGGAAAAAGGAAAAGATTCTATAAAGGATTCATCACCGCCAACCGGGATTTGTTCGATGATGAGCGGTGCGCGTGAAGTTCTTTTTGGAGTCGAACTGCTGCGGCTTGGGGAGCTGTGATGGACTCTCTCACTGGGGTCTTTTGTGAAGTGGACCCGACTTGCGAGCCTGTTTGTCTCAACGGCTTCGTTGGTCTCGGTGATTTCTCCAATTGAGTAGACTGGTCCTCGGCCTTATCGGAAGCGTCATCGGAGGATGATGAGATTTCCATTGGTGGCTCATCATCAAAATTAAAGGTTTGTGAGTAGTCTTGGGATCGAGACTTGCTCGTGCTTGGAACATCCGCAGGTGAGTCTTTTGGATTTGGTGCGGGGATGACTCGGCCTTCGTCGCCCGATCCCGAAAGGTTACATCCGGATTATCACGGGAGTCATGAAGCGCGCTTATCTCATTTTTCGGATGGGTCGATGATAGCGGGAGGGATGTTCTCTACTTGACTTCTTTACCCCGGGAAGTCTCAACCTCCCGTGGCCTTCATTACCTCCAGTCTCAAGCTGCGGCGAGGCCTTGGTCCTCCCTTTTCGACGATGTCATTTGTCTTAGGGTCTTCTGTGGTGGCATCCATTGGAGTCTCAACCCCATGGATTGCACTTTCATCGCCCAGTGTTAACTCAGGGCCGTTCCATCCTGTGCCTCGACTACATCGGCGAGCGTCATTAGCCTTGGAGCGATTGGCACCTCGGTGAGACGTCTCAACTGTCGAGCTTCGTTGATGGCAACTTGTTGTTCTTCTTGTGTTTGTATTTTCTCTACTTCGCCTCCTGGATTCATTGTTGAGTCATCTGCAAAGCATTCTCCGACCTTGCTGCGGTGGAGGGAGTTTCCCCCTCGGCGCACCACCGAGTGACTTGGAATGGGGTCACTCGTCTCTAAACTCCCATCTGTTTTCGATTAAATGTTCAGGCCGTTGGGGCGGTGGTAACACACCTTCAATAGGGGTTGGCTCGACTGGGGTCCCCATTATCCCAGTTTCATCGCCAAGTCCCTTATTGCCTTCTTCCGAGTGAGTTTGGGGAAGTGGTGGCAGGCAACAACGATGGCGATTTGCTTGAACCACTCCTATTGGATCAATTTCATTTGTGTTCGGAGGACTCTCCTGGTCCCTCCATCGATCTTTGCTCGTGAAGGATTACGGATTCATGCAATGCTTGCTTTGCATTTGCAACTCTTCTTTGCGGCGGCATTCTCCGGATCCTCATCAGCTGTCGGAAAGACATCAAGGAGAGGATGTGTGTGTTACGTGGTGCGGAGATAGGGCGGATGCTTGCCTTCTCACGTGCCTCGGCTTCCTCTGCTTTTTTTTTTTTCTCCTTGTCCTTGAAGATCTGCGGGATGTCCGTGCGTTGTCTTCATCCATCTTTGGGAGCACGAGTGGTTAGTCGAGGAAGTTTAACATTCCTCTTCTTCTTCTATAAACTCGGGCCGTTGGAACTGTTCCCTTGATTTACTCAACTTCCATTTCCTCCACTCACGCGAGACGATTTTGGATGTCGGATAAGGTGGACATAGGATCATCACATCACTATCCGCTCTATCGCCTTCTTCTTGTGTTTGGTGTGTGAACTACGGTTGTGTCTTGAGGTTGCCTCTGATGATCGCCTTGACATACTTGGCTGTTTCATCAACTACATCGGAGACTCTACTTCTCCAACCAGTCTCCGTGTCTGCTCCGGTGAGTGGTGACTCGGCCGGTTTCTCAAGCTCGGAGTGCTTGATGATTCGTCTTTGTCTCCTAGTTTGTACGAGAGGGATTTCTGGTTCGAGAGGCGTTTCCTCTGAGTCTTGGGCGGCGGGGCGTCTTTGTGTCTTTTTACGAGGAGCGGGCTGTCTTGGCTTCTCGATTCTCCTCTTTTGACGATCGGAGAAGGTATTTGAGAGTCCTTCTCGACCACTGCTGCGGGGCGGGAGACACGGCTACGAGGGGCAGCGGTGACTGCTGCTGCGGGCGGGAGCACGTTTGGCTTTCTTTCTTTGCTGCGAGGGCGTGATCTTCTTAGCATTGCGGGGGCAGCTTTCTTCTTGGGTGGAGAGGAAACAAGTATCTTGGTCAGTGATTCCCCCTCACTCGTGTCGCTCTCTTGGCGTAGGCTCTCTTCTGCGCCCGCCCGAGAGGTTTGCTCTGAACATCCTCTTGTTAACATGGAATGCCTTCCCATGTCTAAGAGGGACTCATTTCACCTCCATCGTAGGCCAATCACTAGGCCATATCCTGGGATCCTCCAAATGTGCCATCTTCCTTGAAGGATTTGTTCCCTACGTTAAGGCGAGTCTGCTGTAGACAAACTCAGCCCATTTATCTTCTTTTTCTGCGATGATTGCGGCCATTACAATCACTTTGCTTTTGTGATTGGTCAAAGCGCCAAATTGATGTCAATACATTTGGCAACTATGTCCAACGACTTGTGATAATCCTCCTTGGCTGATCTCTTGTTTGATGTGTATACTATTTTATCGGCATAGTCGGGCTTGGCTATTTCTTTCCAAGCATCGGCCAGGATTACATCGGCCGTTAATCTCGATGCTCCTTGGCGGTAGTGAGCAATGTTCGACCAAATCCTTGGCGAGAGATAGTCATTTGCTTTCCGTGAGCAGATGACTTTATTCCTTCATCGTGAATCTCGGCATTCACGTAGAATTGTGCGACCTCCTCCACATAGGTCATCGGATATTCTAACGTCGAAAATGGTTTCGGCCAGTCGTTTCCAATTTTTCAGCGATTTTCTTCACAAGGGTGTCGTCGGACCCCTGTTTCACCATCTTAAATCGAAATCCACATGAGACCGGTGTGGATTTGCTTCCCTAACTTGGTAAAATCATAGGTTGGTGCCATTTTTTCAGAGGATTTTACCAAAGAAAAACTTAGAGATTGATTTGAAGATAGATTGGGTTTCGAGAGAAGTTTTGCCTTTGCTTTTGAGAGAAAGAAATGAAGCAGTTTTGATAGTGTGAGAGAGAAACGGGCGGAAATGGTTTAAGTATGGTTTATGAAAGGGCGTGCGGGTGGTTTTGAAATGTGATCGAAATCAACGGCTTAGATTTTGCACGCTATTTAGCATTTAATGTCTCGTATTTAATGCGGCAGCATTTATATCAATCATAAGCTTGGTGTGCGGCTTTATGTCATGCACATCATCATTATCTTTGACGTATTCCTTAAAACATTCCCGCTTAGTCAAAACATTTTGCGTTTTTGTCACTTTGCTCATAAGTGACTCGACTTATCCTTTAGGCCGATTTAACTCTTCTTCTCACGAGTTCTCTTAGTGACTCGGCTATCGGTGACTCGGTGTAATTGTCTTTCCGTCTGGTGATTCTTGGGTGATTTGTGTGTTGACTCTTTTCTTTTTGTGTTCTATTCCTTTTCTTTGAGATTTAAAGTGTCGGCTCGGCTCAATTAACCCTAACTCATGTTTGAGTTCTTCAAATCTTGACTCACATAATGGTTTTGTGAAGATGTCGGCCAATTGTTTATCGGTTGAGATATATTCCAAGATGATGTCCTTCTTTTCAACATGATCTCTTATGAAGTGATATCGACATCGATATGCTTTGTTCTTGAGTGCAACACGAGGATTTTGAGTAATGGCAATTGCACTTGTGTTATCACACATGATTGGAATTTCTTTTTCCTCAACTTCATAGTCTCTCATTCTTTGTCTCATCCATAGGACTTGGGCTGTAATTTGCCCATGACTATGTGTATTCCTCGGTTGTAGAGGTGGCTATTGAATTTTGCTTCTTGCTAAACCAGGAAATCACTGTTTCCTAGCATTTGACATGTGCACGAAGTGCTCTTCCTGTCCACTCTTGCATCGGCATAGTCGAGAATCTGAATAGCCAATTAGCTTGAATCCACCTTCCTTTGGATATCATAGGCCTACTTCTTGGCTTCCTTTCAAGTATCTCAATATTCTCTTAGGCTGTTTGTCATATGGCTCTCTTTTTGGAGCGATTGAAATCTTGCACATACACCTACACAAAGGTGATGTACGGCTGCTTCTTTGTGAGATAGAGCAATGATCCATAAGTGCTCAGATCTTGTTTGATCTCTGAGGCTTGCCATCTGCATCCATGTCCATTTTGGTGATGTATTCATTGGTATTTTTACTGAAAGACTTCTCCTCCATACCAAACTTCTTCATTAAATCTCTGGTGTATTTTGTTTGACTTATGAAGGTTCCATCCTTCAATTTGTTTCACTTGGAGTCAGGAAGAATGCGACTCTCCCATCATGCTCATTTCAAATTTACTTTGCATGAGGTTTGAAAACTTTTCACCACGACTCTTTGTTTGTGGATCCAAAAATGATGTCATCCACATATATTTGAACAAGCGTATACTCTTTTTGTCTTGAATTAAAAAAAGTGTTCTATCTACTTTTCCTTTTGTGAATCCATTTTCGGTTAGGAATTGTGACAAAGTATCATACCATGCTCTCGGTGCTGTTTCAATCCATATAGAGCTTTCTTGAGTTTGTATACCTTATCTCCAAGAGTCTTACGCTCAAATCCTGGAGGTTGTTCAACATACACTTCTTCTTCCAATAAACCATTTAGGAATGCACTTTTTACATCCATCGATATACAATGAAATTCTTGTGAGTGCATAGGCAAGAAACATCCTTATAGCTTCCAATCTTGCTACGAGGGCAAATGTTTCATCAAAATCTATCCCTTCTTCTTGGCAATATCCTTTGGCTACTAGTCTTGCTTTGTTTCTTACCCGACAGAACCTTCCTCGTTCATCTTATTTACGAACACCCATTTGGTGCCAATAACATTTTGATGTATGGGTCTTTGCACTAATTCCCATACTTTATTTCTTTCAAACGATTGACTCTTCTTGCATAGCTTGAATCCAATGTGTGTCGTCGAATGCTTGTGACACGTCTTTGGGCTCTATTTGCGAGATGAAGCATGTGAACATGGCTTCTTGTTGAGTTACGGATCTTGTTTTGACACCTTCTCTTATATCTCCAATGACAAGTTACGGTGGATGGTCTCTCGGCCATCTTACATCGGGTTGGAGTAAGTTAGGCTTGGATTGATCGACTTGCGGTTTGTGTTCTTTGTGGTCGACTCTCTCGTAATCACTTAGCCAAAGTTTCCACGTTTTTTTGAGATTGACTATCTCATCTTCTTCTCAATTGATAATTCCGGCTTGGCTTGACATAGGGACTCTTACGTATGGTTGGATGATTCACTTATCGGTGACTCTTCAATGTCTTCTCCATTTACATTTGGCTCATCGAATACCACATGAATGGATTCTTACGCAACCATAGTTCTTTTGTTGAGTACTCTATAGGCTTTGCTTTGGTTTGAGTATCTAAGAAGATATCTTCATCGACTTTAGCATCAAAAGCCTTTAGATTGTCTTTGCCATTGTTGTGGATGAAGCATTTACATCCAAATATTAAAAATATGCAACATTTGGTTTTCTTCGATCCGGATCTCATAGGGATTCTTTGTCACCGTTTGTCTGTTTATCATACATCTGTTTTGAGTGTAGCAAGTTGTGTTGATTGCTTGACCCAAAATCTTTTTGGTAACCTGCTTGACTAACATGGTCTTCTTTGCTTCTTTGAGGGTTACTTTCCTTCTTTCTGCAACTCCATTCTGTTTGTGGAGTCCTTGTTGCCGATAGTTCATGACCAATACCATTCTCAATACAATCGAGTTATTATTCCATTGACAAACTCGGTTCCTCATGCGATCTTATTTTGATAATGGTTTGACTCTTCTCGTTTTGAATCCTCTTCATCACCGTGGTAGTTTTTGTAGAGTTTCTTTCTTCTTACACATGAATATTGTCCATGTATATCTTGAGTAGTCATCTACTACCACCAAGGTGTATTTCTTTCCACTTATCTTTGGCTTTGGTTCCTTTGGGCCAAATAGATCCATATGAAGCGGATGCAATATTCTTGTTGAAGATGGGCATGTCTTTTCTTTGAATGATGACTTGATTTGTTTTCCCTTCGACATGCGTCACATATACTCTCCTTTTTGTATCTCGAGTCGGAAGTCCGTCCACAAGACTACTTCTTGCAAGCTTGTTGTCGTTTTGAAATTTAGGTGACTCGGCTTTTTGTGCCACGACTGACTTGATTGGTTTGTGCTCTTTGCTAGTAGACAGTGTTGGGTGTTGCGATTGACCAATCCACGACATACATATTCTTCTGTCTACATCCTTGCGGCCAACTTCATTTGATTCAATATCCTTGATTGGCATACACCCATGTTGAATCCAACATTGTAACCCTTGTCACGAGTTGGTGATGCTCGATAAGTTGAAGTTGAGTCCTTCAACATATGCAACATCTGTGATTTCTAATACATTCCTCTTGATGGATCCAATGCCTCTTATTTCACCGGAGCTTCATTTCCACCAAATATGACTTTTGCTCCTTTAACTTCCTTGAATTTTGACAGATTTTTCTTATTTCTGTCATATGTCTGAACAGACCACTATCCATGTACCAGGTTCCTTGGTACTTAGTTGTTCCTTGAACACCAATCAAGGAAATTAAGTTTTAGGTACCCATACTTGTGCTGGGTCTGAGGGGTTAAATTGTAAGATGATCCAACCGACCTATAGCCAAATGATTTGACTCTACAGGGGTTGCCATCTATCGATGCCATAATCATAATTAATCCTGGCAAATTGCTTGGGGATTCTAGGTTCATACAAAATTGTCTCTTTTGTGCGTATGCTGCATATGTGTTTTAGCAATTGCCTTCCTTGGGTAATTGTGGTGTCTTTGAGTGTAGTGCTAGGTGCATATGTGTCTTTGATGAAAGCTCTTATACTTTTGGAATGGCCTTTGTTGAGTTCTAGGCCTTTGCCATTTGGGCTTATATTCCATAAGTCTATCTTTGATAGTTCACATTATTCCAATCGCTTGGCTTGGATATTTTCTACCATTCCCATCATATGTATTTCTCTTATAGATTTTAAGGGTTTTTGGTAGCTTTGCTTCTTCTTTTTCAGAGTATTTTTGTTTGGAGTTTCTTTGAGGAACTCTTTGAATCTCTTCTCACTTTGTCCTTTCAGCGCACTCACTCAACTTTGTTTTCCTTTTCCTTTATAACCAAGGCCGGTTTGCTTGTTATTGTGCTTTGGAGTGAATGTGTGTGCAACATTTAGAGTTTTGGATTTTTCGGACTCTTCATGGCTTGAAGATCCTTTTTCCAAAATTACTTTTGAGGTTTGACATAGCACGAGAGGAATTAAATCTAAGCTATCTTGTCTCCACATTCTCTTTGACTCAAATAAGATCATCCAATGATTTAGATGCCTTAGTGAATGAGGCAATAACATTTTGAGGTCATTCTCCTCTTCTCTATAAGCGGTAATTTACGCTATTAATTTAGCATTTTCGGCCTTTAAACTTTCATTCTCATCGGCTATTTGACTTAGAGTACTCGGCTCCTTAGTCGGCTTTGAGTTTTGACTCTTGAGTAAATTTGTTTTTTCCTCATTTAATAGTGTGTGTGAGGATTTAATGTGTTCAAAATCTTTCATCATTTTTCCTAATGAATCATAAAGATCGGTGGGTGATGAGGTGTGTGTGTCACGATCACTATCACTAGAGTCGAGTTTGATGAGTTAGAGTGTACCTCATCTTCTTGGTCGAGGTTGATCTTGTTCCTTGGCCATCAAGCGGTCGGGGCTTCTTCTTGAGTCACTTGAGTAGTCGGCTTCATTGCTCTCTTGAATCAATTGTCTCTCTTGACTTGGCTGTTTTTTAAAATGATCTCTGCGACCATCATTGCCTTTTTCTTTTCTTGTCTTCTTTCTCTGAAGACCTTTCTTTCTTCTTCATTCCTGTATTTGTTAACTACGGGGATATGAGCGATTAATGGCATAGTGACCTGGTTGTCTACTGAGTTCAACATAGATATTCAACCTTTTGATCGGCTCTTTCCATTCTTGGATTGTCGACCCTTTGATACTCAACTTTTTGATGATCTGTTCTCTTGGTTGGCCTATCTTCCCTTGATTTGGTGGGAGGTAGTGTCTTACGGAAGATTCGCCTTTCCTCTCTTGTAGTTCTTATTGAAGAACTTGTTGAATCTTTTAACCATCGGGGCTATTTCTTACGGATCAATGACTTCTTTGACCTCGGCTCTCTTCCCATCTTTAACAATTAGAAGCGAGTTGTTTTGGAGTGCAAATTGTCTCAACCTGGTCTTTCCTTCTCGGCTCAAACTCGTAGGCTTTGAGATCGAGAATAATTCATGATTGGATGTCTTTGATAGGTCCATGGAATGTCTCGGTGCCATGACCTTCATTTCCCATTCAATTTGGGAAGACTTTTTAGGATCTTCATACACATTTCCTTCCGTGTATATTCCTTTCCAAGTGCGAACTGACTCATTTGTGATTTACGTGAACCGAGCATCCGGTTGATCCAGGTTTTCTCCTGAGATCATTTTGAAGTTCTCAAATTTACAATACGACCACCGATAATTTGTTTTCTTTGATTTGCTCGAGCCTTCACAAATCAATGTCGGCTTTGTCCCATTTCTTTAGCCGTTTTGCATGATTTGACTTTATTGAACATGGCTTTGTCGAAGGTTTTGTAAAGGATGTCCTTGGCTACATTGTCCGTGTTGTATCTTTTTTGTCATCATTTGTCCACTCGGTTCTTGGTTTTTCAACCATGACAGTGCAGGGAGCAACTTCCTCTTCTCCTTGGTGCGACTCTTAAATGCAGTGTGTTCACCTTTAAGATTTGCGAGAGGCCCATCTTCTATCACTATCCACATCTCATCATGTAATCTTTGATAGATGAGCACATACGAATTTTCCAATCATCAAATTCTTCAATAGTGAACATAGGGATACGTGTCAAATTTACTTCCATGATAATAACTTTTAATGATAAAAGAGTTTTGAAAGTTTAAGTACTAAAGCGGACTTTGAAAAGTTTGGAGATCTAGTTCGAAACCGGTGCGGAGGGTTCAATGAACCAACCGCTCGATACCACTGTAGGTCCCAAGGGTGTAAGTGTAAGGTTTAGAAGGGGGTTGAATAAACCTTACCAAATTTTCGATTTAGTCCTTTTAAATATACTGAGTTGATACTACACACACCATGTCCTTGATGGACGATCAATTTAGTCACTCAAGAGTTAATCTCTCAACGAGACTCAAGCCCAGCCGTTGATGGAATAACTCACTGTTGCTCTAAATTAACTCGACTGTGGTTTTGTTTTTCAGCGGAAGACTTAACACCCTTAAGTTTGATTAAGCAAGAATTTAGTGCTTGGTTTAGTACTTATAAATTATCAAGTGGATAGCAAATATGTCATTGATTTAAAAATTAAGATGCGAAATTAAAGTCTTTGAAATGTAAATGACACAATGAAATTTTTATAGAGGTTCGAAGATGGGGTAATTCTTCTACTCCTCTCTTCTCCAACTCTGGAGGAATCCACTAGGTAATGATCGATATACAAAGTGGTAAGATCCGGATACAAGTCTTGATCACACAGTGACTTGATCCTTTGGGACTCGATCTGGAGACGCCTTGATCACTCGGTGGCTTCTCGTGCGACTCGGCTTCTTCACGGGCAAATTGCCTTGCTACTACAGACTCACTTGCTCAAGCTCTTTGGATTTGATCACGAAGCCCTCCAAAAGCTTAAGACTTAGTTCGACCTTGAACCTTCCTACAATCCTTCGTGGAATGTAGACCCCTTGATTTTTCGGTATTTTCCTCTTCAACTGATTGAAGTTATCTTTCCTTCACAGGTGAGTGTTGGATTGATGTTCTTCGTAGTGTAGTCTTGAGGATTGAGAATGTTTCAGATTTTCTAATAATTACTTGAACGTTTTTAGTTCAGGTCTGTGACTTGTGTCGCTTGTCACTTTTTTCACTTGTGTCCCTTGTTCTCAAACAAACTCCTCGGCCTTTTATAGTGATCTTTCAAAAATTTGCCCATTGAAGAGATAGGCTTATTTTTGAAAGTCACTTGCAGTCGTTGGCTTGTCTTGTTGCAGTCCTTGGAATTGCCATTTCCTCGTATGAATTGTTCTTTCACCTTTTGTAGTTCGACACGGTGTAGTGCTTCCCATTGGTTCATTCCTTTTGCACGCTTCGGGTGAGCACTTCGAGAAAGGTGGTATGGAGATATTACTTGTTTAAGTAAATCTCTTGATTTACGTACAACGGATCTTTTACGATTATCTCGACTGATTTGCATTTCCTTGCTTTCCCCAGGTGACTTAAGTCGACTTCCAATCATGGATGACTCTTGTCACTTCAACTTGAGACTTGGCTTTTCTTGAGTTGACTTGAGTGATACTCCACTCACCGCTTCTTCTTGATGAGTTCCGTCTACTCTTCTTTGACATACTCACTTTGTCTCGCGCAATGGAGTCTCCCTTCTAGTCTTGATTGTCTTCTTGCATGTTAGGGCGTAGGCGACTTAACTCGACTTTGCCATTTATTTATTACAATGCATTTTACAACAAGAATTGGGGTGCCAACTTTCTATTCTAAGTTTTACATGGCATTCATCAAAATCTAAACAATAAATTTTCTAACATTGTCTATTACGAAAAGGATAAACGTTAAACTTTACCTGGTTTTCACTTAACTTGCTTTTGCTTGGAACTTTGACTGGACCAATACGGTGCCCTCCTTCTAGCGCCAATTTGTTGACGTGCGTTTTGGTCAACAAGCAAAAATATGTAAAAGGTTTAACACGTGGAAATATAAACGTGCGTAACATGTGTTTATTTATGGCTAATTCTGCCTTTTTTTGCATAATGCCGAGCCGAATTATTGGGGTCGGTCTTTTCTTACAATCTTGCTCTTTTTTTTTTTTTTCTTTTTTTGGTCCCCACAATCTCTCTCTATCCGACTTTTTATACCCCTTGAGTCAGTGGGTTTACAATAGTCATCTTTGCACTAACTAGTCATTAATTAGTAAAATAATTAAAGAAAGACACATGTCCTTCTCTAACTGTGCATGTCAGTCAAATCTTGCCACTTGTCGACTTCTCTTTATAACTTTCTGACATGTGGCAGTTTCTGATATCAATAAAGCGTTAAGCATGGGCGTGTGATTATTTTTATGAGTCTGTCGCGCATGCGTTTGCCGCCGAAATTTGGGCTCGGGGCTCGGCAGCCGTGTTGCGGTTGGGCTCGGTAGCGGGCGAGCCTAATTCGTGACGTGTCGCCACGACTGCGTTCTTTGGGCGTCACTGCGGGTCCCCTACTCGGACGTGTCTTTGGGATCGATGCGTGAATTAATTTCTTCCAGCTCGGCTCGGGCGTCGTCAGGTAATATGAAATATGTGCAAGTATTTAATTTTATTTGGACATTTGTCCATCATCGAAACATTAGTAGACAATACATCAAGTACAACTTGTTTTATACCAATTACGAACAAGATTTAACTTATTTCATTTCCATCCTATCTAAATTTCAATCATTGTCTCAATTAAGCAGATATTTTATACATCGATCGTAACTCATTAATTATTTTAAAGGGCAACAAAATGTGACATAAACTCATAAAAGGAAAACTCAAATGCAAGATTCAATTATTATATTGTGTATCAAACCTCTTGATTAGACTAGAGTTAGGATTATAATTTACAAAAGAAAAGAAATTAATAATAAATAAAACTGCATGTCGGTAAGCAGAAAACGGCTCGTCACATAAAACAAATGGTTCATCTTCTTCAAGAGTCAAGAGAATAACGGTCATAAGAAACGTCGACCACATGGAGCCAAATTAAGTACCAATTATTTAACGTTATCGGAAACAGTAACGGTCGGAATTCGGAAATAGTGAAATTGATTTTTGAAAGAAAAAAGGTAGAAGTGGATGTTTCATTTGGGGACATCCTTTTATTGTTATTGAGTATCTATTTTAATATTTTAATACCGTCACAACTCACAACTTTGACGTTGTACGGTTTGTTCCACGCCACCCAAGTGGGTGATCACCCACATGGATTCATGACTCTTAAATCATCACACATACATAAATACCCATGTGAGTGTATGTTTGATCTAAGGGACATAGGTAGGGTAACATGAAATTTACCACGTTGTCCTAAGAAATTAGGGAATCTTGTTTCCAAAAAAAAAGCAATTAGGGAATCTTTTAAATAATAAGGGAAAAAAAAGTATATGAAACTCGTTTAGATAAAACTTTATTCGACGAAATTAGACAAGATCTCACACTATGTGAATTGTGATGCTTACTTTGTAGAATAGAGTCTGGAGTAGGTCTCCTGTAGGACCGTCTTATGGATCCCCTATTCCGTAAGACAGATCCTGGACCCATCCGCCCGCGCCCAGACAGATCCAGTCGATCCCAGGGCATACGCCCAAGACACCCACACACCCACCTGTTATTTAAAAAAAAAAATCTGCTTTTGTGGGGAATTGAACCTGCACGCCTATGGAGAGGTAAGGTGGTGTTCTACCACTACACCACAAGCACTTATTGTGTAATTTTAGCATAACAATTTATATAAACTCATTCATAAATATGCCTGGTAATTAAAAAAAAACGCCCATAAATGTAAAGGCTAAGAATCGAACCCAAGTCTATTAAAAAAACATGATACATTATATCAATAAATGGATACTTATAAAAGTGTTACTTTAACTACATCATATTTATTTTTTATTTTTCCTCTTTTTTTTGTTCCTAGTTATAACTGTATTGAAAAATATGATATTTTATCTCAACAAATTGATACTTTTACTTATAAAAGTGTTACTTTAATTATATCATATTTATTTTTTATTTTTCCTTCTTTCCTTCCTTTCTAATTTGTGACCATATTAAAAAACATGATACTTTAAATCACGAAGGAAAAATAAATAAGACAGAGCTAAAGTAACACTTTTATGAGTAAAAGTAACCATTTTTTGAGATAAAGTATCATATTTCTGTAAATAAATCACGAAGTATGAATTCAGTATAGTGAAAAAAGAAAAATAAATATGACAGAGTTAAAAGTACCACTTTTATGAGTAAAAGTATCCATTTTTTGAGATAAAGTATCATGTTTTTTTAATACGATCACATATTTTAATATAAAAAAATCTTATTTTTGAATATATAAGAATTAAAGTGTCAATGTTCACCTTAAAAGTGTCATATTTCTTATCAAAAGTATCACTATTTTAATATAAAGTATCATTTTTTTCCAGAGAATTTAAAATTTTAAAATGTCATTGTCCATCATGAAAGTATCATATTTAATATCAAATGTATCACTATTTTCAAAGATAAATATCAGGTTTTTCAATGTAAAAACATTAGCTATGAGACTAGAATGAATACATCAAAAATCTTATTTTTGAATATGTAAAAATTAAAGTATCAATGTTCACCTTAAAAGTATCATATTTATTACTCAAAAGTATCATTATTTTAATATAAAGTATCTTTTTATTCAGAGAATTCAAAATTTTAAAATATCATTGTCCATCATAAAAGTATCATATTTAATATCAAATGTATCACTATTTCCAACACAAGTATCAGTTTTTCAATGTAAAAAACATTAGCTATGAGACATGAATGAATACATCAAAAAATCTTATTTTTTGAATATGTAAAAATTAAAGTATCAATGTTCACCTTAAAATTATCTTATTTATTACCCAAAAGTATCACTATTTTCGGATAAAGTATCGCTTTGTATTCAGAGAATTTAAAGTTTTAAAATGAAGGGATGATAATGAAGCTTTATATACATGGTTATACTAAATATGCACAACAAGCACTAGTGGTCTAGTGGTAGAATAAAACTTTGCTTTGGTATAGACTTGGGTTCAATTCTCAGTTGGAGCATATTTGTTAACTTTTTAATTAAGCATGCAACTGGGGCTGGGTCTCTTGGGCGGGCGGGCATTTGCGACTTGGGTTGGGTCTCTTGGACGGGCGAGCCCGTGTGACATGGATTGGGTCTGTTGGGCCCAGCTTGTTAGGGGAGCATATGCAGTTTTATTTTTTTTTAATAATCAGGTGGGTCGGGCGGACGGATTGCTTGAGGATCCATCTTATGGAATAGGATCCGTAAGACGGTCCTATACAAGTTTTTGCCTAGATTCTGATGCTTACACAATTGAAGAACTATCCTTATTTACTTGCAAAATGACAAGTGAATTTAATAGAGAAATCAATATTAGAAATGCATGCACTATTGATCGCTCATTTATGTTTTACTAGTTGAACTTTGTGCAATTTAAATATCTTTACTCACTTCAATATAAATGATTATGAATTAACACGTGTAACCCATGTATCGGTTTTATTCATACTATACTTGGAGAAATACTTCATGTAGATAAATACCATAGATTTATTATGGATATACACAAATTCACATACAAATATACAATCACACATAATAGACGTATATTGTATGCAAATCTACGGTAAATTAATACTATATCTAGTGTATTCCTATTTCCTCCAAGAGTAGCATCTACTAAACCCCATATATCTTACCAATTTTGTTTGCAAATATTATTACTTTCTACTTTAATTTTTAGTTCAAATATTTTACGGACTGACTTAAGAAAAGGCAAATCCACCCAAAAAAAAGTTCAATTTTTATTTCTATTTTCCTTTTTAGAAACATCCATATATTTTGTATTTACCCAGAAGGAACTTTTATACAAAATCTTGGCATTAATTCGTGCCTCTTCTAATCAACTATCTCTTTAAGTTTCATAGTTATTCTTAATACCTGATAGTTAAAACTCATATTAAATTCATTTTTATACACACATGTACAAATAATTAGAAAATACTTGTTTTTTTTAGTAAAATAACATTAAGGGGTAGATAAATTACAACAATTGTTTAATGGATCATTCAAAAAAGCAGGAGTGGTAAAAGCAAATAAACGGACTAGCTTGAAAACGAGCGCCCCTCGCCATATTGTTCGACCGCTAAACACCTATAAAAGTCTAACAATCCTCGCAAGAGAACGAGATCAATCGTAGGGTAGCAAGTTAACCACAAGTCGTCTCTCAAGGAAGACTTAGCCGGCAAATAATTATTATGCAACACAATTGACAGAAAATAAATCCTAAACACTCTAAACAGATTTGTTGGTTTTAAATAAACAAAAAGAAAATAATTAAAAAGATGAATTAAAACTAAGCACGAATAAACTTGGAGAAAAAGATATGGAAGAAAGTCTAGGATTATGGATTCATCTCATCAAACTTGCAAGCATAATATCAATTAATTGATCATGCGTTTAACAAATATAACAATCATGTAAAGACTAGGTCTAGATCTGATAACTCTCGTATTTATAGATTAGGGCTATCTCAACATAATTTGCTATTCTCATTAAACCTATTGTTAAATAATACATTTTTGATTCATATCTAATCCCCTGAATAAATTTAGTCCAGGAATAATATCTTCGATCGATCTCAATTATCCCCTCAAACAATCAAGAGTTGGCCAAACAATCAATCAACAAGTAAAACAATCCATTCAGGAATGCAGATCAATTAATCAATACTCGTGATTGTTTGTTTAAATCAAATCATCATAATCCTAGAACAAGGAAATTAGTTCATGCTTGGGGATGAGATCATAATCTCAATTGAAGGAAAGAAAACAATCATAAACATAATCATGCAACAATAATAATCACCCAACAATTGAAATCAGACAAAAGAGATGAAGAAATCTTACTCTTTGATTAAGAAGCAAATAACTTCAAGGGGAATAATCCAAGCAATCCCAATGTTGAAAACAAGAGAAAAATACCAAAAAACTAAAGTATAGAAGTACTATGAATGAGAGTGTACGAAATTATGGATCCCCTAAGGGCTATTTATAAGCCTAAGCCTATACAAGGTGGAAGAATCCAAAAAGGAAAGGGAAAATTGGAATAAAAATACTAGAAAATTCTAGCGGTGCGCGCCGTGCTGCTTGCCCGCCTGCATGCCTTGTGCGGGCACCTTGTGCGGGTGTCTGGCGCGCGCTGGTCTGTGTGAGCGCTGCCTTGCACTGTCAGTCGCGCGTCCGCGCATCGTTGCGCGGCTCGCACATTTATGTCAATCTTGACGTTGCGCACCGCGTGCAGGTGCGTGCGCACAACTTTGTCTTCCCCAACCGTCATTCGCCCATAATGTCCGTTTCGACCGTTTTAGTCCGTTTTTGAGTTCTCTTTTTATGAAAACCTATTAAACAACCAAAAATACAATATGTAACATATGGCAATATAAAATGGGGCAAAAAGACACAAAAAATACGCACAATCACTCATACGAAAAATAGAAATCACACAAAAGCATGCAAAACAACTCCCCCACATTTAGCCTTTCGCTTGTCCTCAAGCAAATAATAATGCCCATAAATTTAATCAAGAAATATAATGCTTATTTTGAAAATTGATTTTTCCATAACATCAGGTTCCATCCACCTCGGATTATTCCTCATCGGTTCTTAACCTTCACAATAAACTCACTTAGTTAAAGTTAAACAGATACTCAAAGTGTTTGGCTTTCTTTACAAAAATTTCAAATTTGTATCAAAAGTCGCAACCTTTATATTCATGCATAAATTACGTAAGTACTAGCCTTTTTTTCGCTTGGACTTCCCGAGATATTATTCCACTAGGTGTAAACTTCGGATGTTTTCCATATACTCCTAGGGTGGTTTCCCATACTCATGTTTAAACCGTCGTTTTACGTAAAAGTCATACATGGGGCACATGAATGCTCCTAGTTACTAAGCAGTTTAACCGCCGATTGTTCCTTTTTTTAGCGCTCTTTCTTGCCATTTTTTTCGGTGCTTATACTGCATTTGATTTTTTTTCCGCAAGGCTAGCAATTTTGTAATCCATAAAATAAAAATAAGAGTTTTAACTCAATTTACATCAATAAAATCCCGTAATTCATACCCGACAACCTTGAGTATTATTTAACCATCGCCTAACTCGTTTATCATAAATGTTAATTCATAACTTAGTCAAATCCTATGCATCAAGTTCGTAATGTCATTTCCTGATTGAGTCTCAAAGTAATGCATCGATTTCGAGTTAACTAAATAGCATTATTATTAAACTAGGGATAATTAATTGGCAAAGTAAAATTTTTATTACAAGCAATCAACTTATATTACCAATGACGAATTAGCCCCCCACACACACACACACTTAAAACACGCAATGACCTCAATGCGTAAAAAATGAAGGAGAGATGAAATACGTCCCTGAAAACTTCGGAGATTGTTAAGTAATGTCAAGAGTACATCCGTCGATGATCCTACAAAAGCCAAATTTGGAAGAAAACACGAAAACAAAAAAACTAGAAAAACTAAAGTAGTGAAAATAACATGCAAAAATAGAAAACATCTGCATGCAAGGGAGAAAAACGCATAAGAAGAAAGAGAAAAAAAACAAAAGAAACATCCCTGATCATCCTCGGGAGGTGGTGGAGGGTGGAGAGGCGAAAAAGATAGTGTCCAGTTCTGTTCGATATTCTGCACCCGACTGTCAAGTGAGTTTATCTGGACGCTCATATCTCTCAATGAGGGTGTGGAGGTCGGTCATCTGTTGCTGCATGTTAGCCATTTGATGCTGAAAATGGATGAAGTTGTCTTGCATAGACTCAAGGCATGATAGGACGACATCCAAACCAATGGTGTGGCCCTGGCTCGGGGCTGAAGATGGGCCCGGGGCGAAGGGACCGGCAGAACATGTATCATATGGTTCATCTGTATCAGTATCATCTACGCCTCGACTATCGTCTCCCAAGGTAGAAGGCTGAGGTCGGTAGGCGCCACTCGGGTTCTATTTATGGTTGTTAAAACATTTGCGAGTAGTAGAATTCCAGAATTCTCCTGCATTAGTTAAAAATTCTGAATCGAGCAGACTTTCCTTAGTAATAAAAATACCATACGTAACATATGACAATATAAAATAGCGCGAAAAGACACAAAAAATACGCACAATCACTCATACGAAAAATAGAAATCACACAAAATTCACACACAAAAACATGCAAAACACATAGCATGAGTCGCGCCGTTGGGTAATCTATGAACAAATCAAAGTGAAAACATGTTGATTTGTTTCAGAGCCGGTCCTAGGTTTCGAGGGGCCTGAGCAAAAAAAAAAAGGAGTGGCCCTTGTGTTTACATAAAAACAATTAAAAATAACAAATTTAATGTTTAAAAATGTAATTTTATTGATTTAACATATTAAATAAGACATGCATTAACAAATTATACTCAAACTTTAATATTTTGGTCTCATTAAAATAAATTACAAATTCAATATAAAAGACAAAAAAAAATAAACTACTCATACATTAGCTATGAAAAATTAATTTTCGTGTATTTTTTAATTCTTCAATTCTGTTTTTCAGTTTTGCAAAAATAAACAAATTTAGCAAATATGAAAGATAGAATGATAGCTTAAAGATGTGGTTGTTTAAATTTTTTAATTCTTTGCAAAAAGGAAAAAAAAATCAAAGAAAGGAATAAGTTAGATTGAGAGGGATTTTCTGAAAAAAAGAAAACAAAACAAAGAAAAAAATTAGGTAGAAGATAGAAAGGGCAACAAAAGTTAGGTGTTTTCGCTCTAGCATGGAATTCGAAATCAAAATTCAAAGACCATTGAGCAGTAAAGTATTGCCCCAGCCACTCCACCAGTCAAAGATTTTGTTATTAGTTGCAACCTTTATTCTATATATCTAATTCATACATATATATAAAAACAGAAAAAAAAAAATCGTGGGCCATTGCCGGGGGGGGCCCCTGCACAGCGGCACCACTTGCACCGCCCCAGGGCCGTCCTGATTTGTTTAAACAATAAATGACAACTTTGAATAAAATAACCAAACTCTGACTGATCATCTATGGATTTCCCAATAGCAATAACTACCTCTTTCGTATCCATCACAAATATGACTCGTTGATAACCCAAAATACGAACCCGTTGCATGGCAGCGTGAAATGAAATGACTTCACACTCTCAAACAGATGGAATGTCTTCACATAACCGTGAACCATATGCAATAAACATTCAACATTTGAAGAACACGTACCAAGTCGATAGAATTATTCTCATTGAGAATAACAACATTAACATTGCACTGCACAAATGTATCCGATGGTTTATATCAATTTGAGCAAGGCACAACTGATATAGAAGCATCGGGTGTACCAACCCTAAGACTCTTAGCATGAATTCGGTCATAGAGAGCACCAAAACCAGTTCAAACAGTCTAGACATAAGTACATTGAATGTTATTTAAAAGATTTTCATTACGAGACTTCTAGATGCTCCAAAGAACAATAATCACTTTAGTACAATCCATTTTATATGACATTTCAAGAAGAACAAATAACCATTCAGTAAAGCCTTCTGCCTCATCAGAATTACAATCAATCAAAGAAGAACGACTTGCCTCATTCCAGCATGAACGAGCATATGAACAAGATATAAATGAATGCCATTCATTTTCCAGTCCATCACAACAAACACGATAGGATGGCACTACAATACATCGGCTTTTAAGGTTAAATCTATTTGGGATGCAATGCCGAGCAACTAGCCAAGCAAAGTCTTGCATATTAGGAGGAATATGTAACTTCCAAATTCTAAGCCAAGACCCAAGAATAGTAGTAAGCAAGTCTGGAAACATGACATCTGTTGCCACCCTATATGCCGACTTTACTGAATATAAACCATTTTTACTGTAATGCCAAATTCCTTCTCAATTGAGCCAAGTGGACAAAGTAGAATTGATAGAATATCCTTTATATCATAGGATATAAGCAATTCAAAAATTACTTCGACATCCCACTACCTTCTACCAAGAATTATCAGGTCATTCACTATGATATCTTATAATTAATCAGATGATACTAGAGTTTCTAATATGAAGTTGTCAGTCGCACGAAGCCAAAGGATCTCGCCATTCTCAACCCATCTCCAATTTTCCACCTAAATCTAGCCTTCAACAACGGTTGAGAACACCAAATATTACACCAAATAATGCTTGTATTATAACCGAGTGGAGTATCAAGAAAAACTCCATTATGAAAAATATTGTGCTGAAAGTACGAGTGCCAACATATCTGGGCTGGTAATGAAGTTCCAGCCTCTTTTCCCGACCATCGCAAGATTGAAAAGATGGAGAATCCGAAAGTCGAGTCTGCCATTCTCCTTCCTATTGCACATATGATTCCAAGAAAGCCAATTAATACTCCTCCCATCATTTTCTTTGATCCCTGTAATTCTTTGGCGGGTGAACAAGGCAACAAAAAAGTATTCATGTAGTAAATAGGGATCGACTGCATGACAAATTTTAAATAAATTTATTTGTCAGCAGTAGAAAGATTTTTATCTCTCCAAGATTGAATTATAGTCCACATACGATCCTTTAATATAAAAATATCCTTCTTGCTAAGCCCGATTAAAAAAGGAAGACCAAGATATCTCCCCATATTGATAGGTGCCGAAAACTTGCAAAATTGATGTAATATTAGCTTGAAGTTTTAAAGGGACATTACTACTAAAAGAGATTTCAGATACTACTAAAAAAGATTCCAGATTTATCAAAATTAATAGATTGACTCGATGCTTGTTCACAAGTCATTAGAAGAAGCTACCATCCAAAAACAAAAGATGTGAAATAATAGGTGCACCAATACAAATTTTGCAACCATGAATGTGACCGCGAGCTTCTTCTTTACGGATCAATGATGATAAACCCTCCACACAAATAATAAAAAGGTTAGGTGATAATGGATCACTTCGACGTAATTTTTTTTAATATAATTCACATCATTTTTCCCTCTAAAACACCATATTTCCTATAATTACAAAAAATATCATGATTTTAAAAGATTATAATGCCCTTACTATGGTAGATGGCACGATAGCATGACGACTCAAATAATAGATAACTCCAATAATAGATGACATAATGGTACATTTACTTAAATGGGATGATACGATGACATGACTGTTGGAAAAGTTGGTGGTGTATAACGAATGGCGAAAAAAATCGAGCAGAGTTTCGATATGAATGCAAATGTTGAGGCAAAAGTTGGACTCTTTCTCTTTAAGACGAGATTGCCCCACTCACAGTACTTACGGAATAAGGCAATCATCTCCCAAGATACAACGATAATCTACTTGCGATAGTTGCATTATAAATCACAAGTATACCGAATAATATGATGCTTTTAAATTTTCTTTCACAACGTTATGCAGAAATCTGAAGTAAGATTCGATCTGATGTGTTGAAATGAATTCTGAGGGTTTCTCTATATAGAGCTTCTAGTGCCTCTTCAGACTGGGTGCAACCCCTGGTCTAGAGCAGTCTTGACCGTCAGATCACGCCCTATGGTTAACAATTGCAATATGATGGTCCTGATCGCATCTGACTGAATGAACACACCCTTTGGCATATACCTATGCACATTGGACAGTCGTGTCCAGTCACGGTGCCCCGTCATTGAGTAGATGCATCCAATCAGCTCCATGTGTTGCTGCTCGGATGATTCTTCCAAGTCACTGCCAATTGAGATGTCCTACCACGTCACCGAGCCACTGGACTAAACCATGGTTCGATTTTCCAAACTTTGAGGCTCCTCAAAGCTCCTCGCGACGATGCATACGTGCGAAGTGCAAACTGCGTCTCTAAAGAGCCCAATGCGACTATGTGCGATGTGCACGGGCCTGGGCTCGGCTCCGGCTCGGACGGTGTTCCGTACCGTCCTCAGTGTTTTTTGAGCTAGCCAAAGGCTAGTCAAAATTGATTTGGTCCACTAGGATGTACCATAAGGAGTTCCACATGATTACTCCTTATTAGTGGTGAAGCTCTTTATTAACTAATCAAACATTTAATATGTTTCCATATTCCCACCCTTTTATATTCCATATATAAAAGCATTTTAAGTGGCCAACTTCATGCATTTATTTCTCATTTAACCCGACATTGGTTTTGAGAAATTTAAAATGTTAAACTCATCTACCCGCGGCATAGATGACGTTTATCTCATTTATTTCATACATCGAATAAATGAACCCACTTAAATAATTGGTCAAAATCGGGTTAAAACCTAATTTATTTAAAACTGATTCCAACAATCCCCCACATGAATGAAAATAAATGCATATGAGTATGCAGACACTAAAGAGAGTTCAAACGGAAAGCTATTGGATAAGGAGAGGTAGCTTGTGGCTTTGAACCTTCCTTAGTGGAATACTATCGGATTTACTAGGCTACACAGTGACACGATGTCTTGAACTGTTCAGTTGTTTATGTAAACCAAAACAACAGTTTCCACACAACATCTTTCCTAACACCATTTGGTTCTCATGGTTGTGTCTATTTCGGCCCTGGACAACATTTTGGATTCATAAGTGTTTCGTTGAAGTGTTCGTCTTCACACATATATAGGTGATCTTCTATTAAGAGTATCCTGCGATACTCCACTTCTTTAAAGTATAGGAATCATTAAAAGTTTATAACTTAACCTCACCACATTCAGCAGGTTTGTCCACTTGGACATGAATGAGCTGTAACATGTTCCAAGTGTTTATCTGAATATTCATAACTTAGTTGTCTCATTCAACCAATGTCTTTGGATCTCCAATTCACAAGGTTGGGTTAGCGCTATGAACACTCTTATTTTGTGGATTTTAAGCCCATTCCTTTCGATAAGCAGTATAATTGATCTCTATTCAAACCTTTAGTTAACGGATCCGCTAGGTTTTCTTTCGATTTCACGTAATTGATTGTAATAACCCCATTTGAGATTAACTGCCTAACAGTGTTATGTCTTCGATGTATATGTCGAGACTTACCATTGTACATATTGTTTTGAGCCCTTTCTATAGCTGACTGACTATCACAATGTATCATGATTGCAGCCATCGACTTAGGCCAGCAAGGAATATCCTCTAAAAAGTTGCGAAGCCATCTGCTTCTTCACCAACTTTATCCAAAACTATAGACTCTGATTCCATCGTGGATGGAGCTATACATGTTTGTTTAGAGGATTTTCATGACACCGCTCCACCACCAATGGTATAAACATAACCACTAGTGGACTTGGAATCTTTTGTGTCAGATATCCAATTAGCATCACTGTATCCTTGTAATACAGTTGGATATCTTGAGTAACGTAATCTATAATTTAAGGTGAGTCTTAGATACCTAAGAACCCTTATCAATGCCTTCCAATGGCCATTTCCAGGATTACTCGTAAATCTACTAGTTTATTAACTGCGTAGGCAATATCCGGACGTGTGCAGTTTGTTACATACATTAGACTGCCAATAATCCGAGAATATAGTAGTTGAGATACAGGCTCACCCTGATTATTAGCTAAGGGTAAGCTTAAATCAACATGCGTTTTAGTTGGAGGACTGTCATAAGCATTGAACTTTTGAAGTACCGTCTCAATATAATGAGACTGTGACAAAACAAGTCCATCAGATGTTTTAGAGATCTTAATTCCCAGAATAACATCTGCTACACCCATATCTTTCATATCAAAATGTTTGGTCAACAATTTCTTAGTATTCATGATTATATCATGATTACTACCCATAATTAATATGTCGTCAACATAAAGATAGACAATCACATAAGCATTAGGTGTGTCTTTAATGTAAACACATTTATCACACTCGTTAATTTTGAAACCATTCGACAACATAGTTCTGTCAAATTTCTCGTGACATTGTTTCGGAGCTTGCTTAAGGCCATACAATGACTTAATGAGTTTGCGCACCTTCTTCTCCTGCCCAGGAGCAACAAACTCTTCGAGTTGTTCCATGTAGATTTCATCTTCTAATTCACCATTTAGAAAAGCCATTTTCACATCCATTTGGTGTATCTCAAGGTTATGCAATGTTGCAATAGCAATGAGAACTCTAATAGATGTGATTCTTGTCATAGGTGAATACGTATCAAAGAAATCAAGTCCTTCTCTATGTTTAAATCCTTTAGCTACTAATCTGGCCTTGTACTTATCAATAGTTCCATTTGCTTTATATTTCCTTTTAAGGATCCACTTGCATCCTAAAGGTTTAGTTCCCGGTGGGAGATCTACCAACTCCCAAGTATGATTTTGCATAATGGAATCTATCTCACTATTAATAGCTTCTTTCCAGAATGGTGCTTCTGGACTGGACAATGCTTCACCAATTGTCCTTGGTTCATTTTCTAACTCGGAAGTTAAAAAATCTGGACCAAAAGATTTAGTTATTTTAGCCCTTTTACTGTGTCTCGGTTCTTCATCACTTTGATGATCACCATCAATAGTGACACGTGTTCTTTTGCCAAAATTAGCTTCTTTCCTTTCTTGACAAGGAAACACGTCTTCGAAAAATACACCTTTTCTTGACTCAATAATTGTACTTCCTTGTACATCTGGAATTGCTGATTTGTGCACTAAAAATCGATATGCACTACTGCTATTTGCATATCCAATGAAAATGCAATCGATTATTTTAGGCCCTATCTTGACTTGTTTTGGCTTAGCTATTTCTACTTTAGTCAAACACCCCCACACTTTTAGGTATTTGTAGGAAGGTTTTCGACCTTTCCATAACTCATACGAAGTTTTATCTTTATTTTTGTGTGGTATTTTATTAAGAACGTGGTTAGCCGATAGAATTCCTTCCCCCCACAAATTCTGAGGTAAACCCGAATTTATCAACAAAGCATTCATCATCTCTTTCAGAGTTCGGCTTCTGCATTCAGCAATACCGTTTGATTGTGGTGAATAAGGAGCTATCGTTTGATGAATAATACCAGAATCTGAGCAAAATTCATCAAAAAGAGCTCCATATTCTTCACCTCTATCGCTTCGAATTATCTTAATTCATTTGCTAAGTTGATTTTCAACCTCATTCTTATAGCTTTTAAAAGTTTCTAAGGCCTCATCTTTACTTCTCAAAAGGTATATATAGCAGTATCTTGTGCAATCATCGATAAAAGTAATAAAATACTTTTTCCCACCTCTAGTTTGCACAAACTTTAAATTACATATATCACTGTGAATTAACTCTAGAGGTTTTGTTTCTCTTTCCACCGAGTGGAATGGTGTTTTGGCCATTTTTGCCTCAACACAGATTTCACACTTGTGATGTGAATCTATTTTAAAGTTAGGTAGTAATTCCAAGTTTACTAACCTTTTCAAAGTGTTAAAATTCACATGTCCTAATCTAACATGCCATAAATTTGAACAATCAAGCAAATAAGAAGAAGCATTAATTTTATTGCTTTCAAAGTTTCGGAGTACATTCATTACATTCTGTTGGTCCCAAGGGGTATGAGTGTAAGGTTTAGAAGGGGGGGTTGAATAAACCTTACCAACTTTTCGATTTAGTCCTTTTAAAAATGATCAGAGTTAATACTTCATAGATGTGTCCTTGATGGACAACTAAGTTAGTTAATCAGCAGAGTTAGTCACTCAACTGACTCGACTGAGTTGTTGATAGAGTAACTCAAATTGTTTTGACTAAAGACTTAACTCGTCTGTGATTTGTTTTCGTTGGAAGACTTAACACCCTTGAATTTGGTTAAGTTTGTTTTGATACTTAGTTTTAGCGCTCATTGATTATCAATTGGATAGCAAATTTATCACAGAGATATAAAAATAAGATGCGAAATTAAAGTCTTTGAAATGTAAATGACACAATAAGTTTTATAGAGGTTCGAAGATAGGGTAATTCTTCTACTCCTCTCTTCTACGACTCTGGGAGGAATCCACTAAAATCTTGATCAATATACGAGTGGTTAATAGTCCCGGATACAAGTGCTTGATCACGCACCGACTTGATCCTTTGGGACTCGATCGGAGATGCCTTGGTCACACACCGGTGGCTTCTCGTGCGACTCGGCTTCTTCACACGGGGTAGTTGCCTTGCTACTACATCTCACTTGCTTAAGTTCCTTGGATTTGATCACGAAGCCCTCCAAATAGCTTAAGCTTGGTTCGACCTTGAACCTTTCTACAATCTCTCGTGGAATGTAGACCCCCTTGATTCTTCAAAAACTTCTTCTTCAACTGATTGAAGTTATCTTTCCTTCACAGGTGAGTGTTGGATTGATTTCCTTTGTAATGTAGGCTTGAGGATTAATCTTGAATTACTTGAGAATATTTTAGGTTCTGACTCAAATGTTTTGCTTGAATGTTCGTGGTTCAGGTCGGTTACCTTCTCTCGAGTGATTCCTCAGCCTTTTATAGTGATCTTTCAAAAATCTGCCCGTTGAAGAGATAGGCTTATTTTTGAAAGTCACTTGTGGTCGTTGGCTTGTCTTGTTGCGATCCTTGGAATTTCAACTTCCTCGTATGAATTTTTTTTCGACTTTTCGAGTTCGACACGAGTGCGATCTTCCCATTGGTTTATTCCTCTTGCACGCTTCGGGACGAGCACTTCAAGAAAGGCAAGCGATATGGAGGTATTACTTGTTTAAGTAATTCTCTTAATTTACGTACAACGGATCTCTTTCGATTGTCTTGACTTGGACGCATTTTCTTAACATCCTAGGTGACTTGAGTCGACTTCCAATCATTGGATGACTCTTCCGTCACTTCAACATTGAGACTTGGCTATCTTGAGTTGACTTGACTGATACTTCATCCAGATGCATCTCAAATGCACCTTCAATCGAGTTCCTGTCTTCTCTTCTCTCTGCCATACTCACCTTTGCGTGAAGTCTTCCTTCTAGTCTCCGGTTGTCTTCTCGCATGTTTAGGCATAGGACTTAACTCATTTCGACCACCAGCTATCTATTACAATGCGATTTACAACAAAAATGGGGTGCCAACTTCCTATTCTAAGTTTTACATGGCATTCATCAAAATCAACAAAATAATTTCTCAACAATTTCCCCCTTTTTGATGATGCCAAAACTTAAAACATACATCAATAATTAAACAACAAGATACATACGGGCAAATGTAGAACCACAGAATGTATGTTTAGAATCGATACTTTATTGATCATAACATTCTTGTTCTTTACATAGTTGTTTACAAGGTGTATCGAGCTTAAAGCAATAAAAATGTATCGGACTTTAAACGAGCTTAAGCTAACCATGATGTTCTATATCTACACAAGTATAGAAATTGTACAATTTTATTCGATTAATACTTAACACTTACATAGAGTGTATTTACATAGTAAAATACATGAAGGGGTGGACAAAGAACACTTCATCTCCTTCATTTCCTTCTTTCATCTTCTTGACTCTGTCATCTTGATCGATCTTCTTCTTTTTTCTCATCTTGACGCCTTCTTTTTTTTTTTCATACGCCTTTCGGCGGCTTCATCTCTTCTCGGTCTTTCTTGTCTTTCCTCCCATAGCCGAGTTTGTCTTTTATTTTCTTCTTCAATTCTCTTCACATACTCGGATTGTTCTTAGCCACTTGCGGGTTGGCTACTTCGTCAAATCCGGTGATAGATCCCTCCTTTCTTGCCGGATCTATATACTCAATATTTTTGGGCGGAGGCCTGGGTCTGAAACCTCTTCCTCCACCTCTGCTTCTTCATTTTCCTCTGGGCGTATCTTTGTCTTTGGGGTCTTTTTTTCCCAATTTGAGTGACTGTAGAGTGACCGGCAGAGTGACGCCAGATGGTCTGGTCACGTCCTTCTTCACATAGTGTGAGACCCTTTTCCCAGGAACAAATCCCGGCTTGAGCCATGGACATATTTGCGAAGTATCCTTCGGATGCGGCGTCTTGAATTCATCAATGATCTTGGCTCGGTTCGGCATCCGAAATGGCATAGGTGTCTCTGTCATCGAGAATGCCTCCATGTTGCTTCGAATATCCATAACTCGGGCATCCATCCTTCCTTCCACTTCCTTCATCCCTCGCTTCGATCGCATTTCTTTCTCTTTTCGATCATTGGTACAACAGTGTTGGAGTGGCGAGTCATCGGAGTTTGCTTTGATAATATCACCGGGTGACAAGACCTTGTTGGGGGTTTTAGCAATCATCAAGGTCACATCTTTTGAACCTTCCCCCTCAACAGACTTCCCTTTCTTCTCTCTTATTACTTTCTCAGCTGTCTTTCCTTTCACAGTTGCTTCCCCCTTCTCAGCTTCAGATCCCTTCAGCGCCTTCAGGTATTCCTCTTCCCCATTTTTGGCATCATCAAATGAGAGACAAACCCCTGGAAATAAGCTAGCAAGCAAGAAGTCTAGTTGGCTGATGGTTGAGTTCTGCTTTGAATCTGCTGCGGAGTATGTTACACAGAACTCAGAGCGAGTGGCGTTGGATTCAGCTGTGACCAACTTCATCTCAGCCATGAGGAGACTGAATTTTCGATCCATGTTCTCTTCCACGTGCAGGAGTTCGTTCTTATTATGTTCACGCAGCAGCTTGATCTCGGTAGTATGAGATTCATGCATTTGTTCAATATGCTCTTGCAATTTTGTCTTTGCATCAGCATTCTCAGTCCGCCAGACTAACAACTTGTTGAACAATGTCCTGAAGTATCGAGCTTGTTCCACACGCATTATTTGCTGCTGTTGCCACCACTCACGGATCCTGACTATTATGCCTCGCAGATCAGCAGTGAGGTTGGCGTCTCTGTTATCCAACCTCATGTCCAGTGAGGCCTGATGTCTCTCCATCCGTTCAACCTCGAAGAAATAAGGCTTTGAACACGTCATGAATTTCGGTTGTCACCTCTATTTGTTTACCGACGGCCAAGCAAATGTCGAAGTCATAGTCACCGAACAATTGTGTCGATGGAATAACAGGGATCGGAGTTTGTGGAAGCGCTCACGATCTCTGTCTGATTCTTCAGGGAGGTCAGGTACCTCCAGAGAAATGGGAAATGATTCTACAAAGGTATCATCACGGGCAACTGGAATATGTTCAATGATAAGTGGTGCTCGTGAAGTCCTCTGTGAAGTCGATCCTGCTTTGCACTTGGGAGCCTCGCGCATGGACTCGGTTCACCGTGGTCTATTTTGAAGTCGACCGACCTTGCCGAGCCTCACTTGTCTCAAATACCTTGGTCTCACCGGTTTATCCAAATTAGTTGATCGACATCGGCCTTATCGGAGCGTCATCGGACGATGATGAGATTTCCATGGGTGGCTCATCATCAAAGTTGAATGTTTGGCGAGTAGTCTTGAGGTCGACTTACTCGTGGTTGGAACATCCTCACCGAGTCTTTGGGATCGATCACGGGGATGACTCGGCTTCATCGTCTCCTTCCGATCCCGAAAAGGTTACATCGGGATTATCATGGGAATCGTGAAGGGCACTTATCTCCTTTTCTCGATGGATCAATGATAGCGGAGGAATGTTCTCGTGCTTCAAATACGTCTACCCAGGAAGTCTCAACCTCCCGTTGGCCTTTATTACCCCCTGCGGTCTCTACTGCGGAGGCCTGGACATCCCTTTCGACAGTGTCACCTGTCTTAGGGTCTGTCGAGGTGGCATCCATTGGAGTCTCAACTCCATGGATTGCACTTTCATCGCCAGTGTTAACTCCCGGGCGCTTCCTTCCTACCTCATTGCGTCGGCGGCGTCATTGGCCTTCGAGGCTTGGCACCTCACCGAGATAGTCTCAATCTATCGAGCCTCGTTGATGACAACTTGTTGTGTACTCTGTGATTGTTCCTTCTCCACTTCGCCTCCGAGATTCATTGTGGAGTCACCGCAGATCCTTTGACCTTGCCGCGGTGGAGGGAGTTTCCCCTCGGTGGCACACCGGTGAGTGACTTGGAATGGGGTCACTCATCTCCGGACTCTGGTGTTCCCACTGAGTATTCAGCCATTAGGGCATGTGGTGAGACACCTTTATTAGGGGTTGGCTCGACTGGGGTCCCCACAGTCCCAGTTTTATCGCCATTTCCCTTAACACCTTCCTCCGAATGAGCTGGGGAAGTGGTGGCAGCGACAACAGTTGCAATATGCTGCACCACTCCCATCGGGTCTATCTCCAGCTGTGATTGGGAGGACTCTCCTGGTCCCTGCATCATTCTTTGCTCATGAAGGATTTTGGATTCCTGCATTGCTTGCTGCATTTGCAATTCTTCTGTGGCAGCAACAGGATCTGGATCCTTATCACTTTCTGATAGGACGTCAAAGTGAGAGTGTGTATGATCGGTGGTGCCAGTGAGAGGGCATATGCTAGCCTTCTCACGTGTCTCTGCGTCCTCAACTACTTTAGCCGTTCGTTTTCTTTTCGAATCTGCAGTATGTTGATGCAATTATCCTCGTCAAGGACTTGTAGTACTGTGTCCACCTCAAGAAATCTGAAGAGTTCTTCTTCCTCAGCAATGAACTCTGGACGTTCAAACTGCACTCTGGATAGGCTCAGCTTCCATTTTCTCCATTCTCTCAGACGATTTTGGATGTCTGGATACAATTGAGAGTACATGATTACATCATCTTCATCATTCCCTTGCTAGCCCTTGTTTCCGAGGATTAGGGGTAGCGGAGACCCATTGCCGACATTTTCAAACCCTGCATTCTGTGGAGAAGCAACCTCGTCAACAGTGATTCGATTGTCTCGGCCATGCCTTGTTCCTTAGCTATTCTATCTGAGTCTGTCTTTGAGTTGCCTCTGTGATCGACCTCAAATGAGACTTGGCGATTTCATCAATCACATCGGAGACTCTACTTCTCCCGGCCTCGGGTATCTTCTCCACTGAGTGGTGACTCGGCCCGGTTTCTCAAGCTTGGAACGCTTAAAAATTCGTCTTCTTCGTTTTGTTTGAACCAGAGGGATTTCTGGTTCAGATAAGGTTTCTTCTGAGTTATGGGCGGTGGGGGCCGGTGTTGTCGTCTTCTTCTGAGGAGCTGGTCGTCTTGGCTTATCAATTCTCCTTTTCTTGATGACCGGAGAAGGTATTTGAGATCCCTTCTCTGCTGCGGCTGCAGGGGCAGGAGACACGGCTGTGGGGGCAGGTGACTCGGCTACGGGGGCAGTCTTCTTCTTTGGAGGAGAGGAGACAGTTGTATCTTCTGGGTCAGCTGATTCCCCCTCACTCGTGTCAGCTCTCTTAGCGTACGCTCCCTTCTGTGCACCAGAGAGGTTTGATCGGAACATCCTCTTGTTTACATGGAACGCCTTTCCATGTCGAATAGGGACTTTCTTTACTTCCATCATTCGGCCAACCACCAGGCCGTATCCCAGGGAACCTCCAAATGTTCCATCCTCCTTGAAGGATTTGTTCCCAACATTCAGCGAGTCCGCTATAGACAAACTCGGATTCATTCACTTTCTTTCCTTCAAGGATCGCGGCCATTCACGACCAACTTAGCTTTAGACAATGGTCAAAGTCGCCGAACTTGATGTCTATACATTTGGCAACGATGTCCATCAATTTGTGGTAGTCCTCCTTCACACCTCTTATTAGTCGTGTAGACTACTTTTCTCGGCCATGACGGTCGGTCTTAGCTACTTCCTTTCAAGCGGCGGCCGGTCAACATCGCCATTAATTTCAGGTGCTCCTTACGCATTAACGAGCAATGTTCGCGGATCCTTGGCAGTAATGGTGAACTCCTTTCCATGAACAGAGGACTTGATGCCCTCATCGTGAACCTCAGCGTTCACGTAGAACTGTGCGACCTCTTCCACATAGGTCATCGAAAACTCCATTGTCAGAAATGGTTTCAGCCCAAACGTTTCCAGTTTCTCAGCGATCTTCTTCACGAGGGCGTCGTCGGACCCCTGTTTGATCATACCTTCGAAATCCACAGTAGACCCGGTGTGGATTTGCTTTCCTAGTTTGACAAAATCATGAGTGGATGCCATTTCTCAGTATTTTACCGAACGAAGCTTAGAAAATGATCTGAGGATTGATAGGGTTTTTCAGAGAAAATTTTGCCTTCGCTTTTGAGAGAGAGATTGAACAGTTTTCGGTAAAGTGGGAGAGAAACGGACGAAAGGGTTTAAGTATGGTTCATGAAAGGACGTGCGGGTGGTTTTTGAAATGTGATCAAAATCAACGGCTTAGATCTTGCACGCCGATTTTCATTTAATGTCTCGTATTTAATGCGGCAGCATTTATATCCAATCATAAGCTTGGTGTGCAGCTTTTGCCTGTACACGTCATAATTATGCTGACGTCATTCCTAAGAACATTCCCGCTTAGTAAAAAAACGACTGCGTTTTTGTCACTTGCTCATAAATGACTCAGCTTACTCTTTAGCTGATTCAATCCTTCTTCTCACTCCTCTCCTAGTGACTCAGCTATCAGCTAATTTGATACAGCTGACTTTCCAACATGGCTGATTCACTTAGCTGAATTTAAGAGTTCAGCCCTTTTTCCTCTTTTCGTGTTTCATCTCTTTTCTTTGAGTCTTCTGAATGTCAGCTCCATTAACCCTAGCTCATGCTTGAGTTCTTCAAATCTTGACTCACATAATGGTTTTGTGAATATGTCAGCCAACTGTTTATCAGTTGAAATATATTCCAAGGTGATGTCCTTCTTTTCAACATGATCTCTTATGAAGTGATATCTGACATCGATATGCTTTGTTCTTGAGTGCAACACAGGATTTTGAGTGATTGCAATCGCACTTGTGTTATCACACATAATTGGAATTTCCTTTTCTTCAACCTCATAGTCTCTCAAATTTTGTCTCATCCATAAGACTTGGGCACAACAATGACAAGCGCGGTAGCCTATGTATTCTCGTCTTGTGGAGGTGGCTATTGAATTTTGCTTCTTCTTGAACCAGAAATTAGCCTATTTCAAGCATTTGACATGTGCCTCGAGGTACTCTTCTGTCAACTCGCATCCAAAGATAGTCAGTCCGAATAGCCATTAGTTTGAATCCACCTTCCTTAGGATACCATAAGCCAACTTCTTGGCTTCCTTTCAAATATCTCAAGATCCTCTTGGCCGCAATCATGTGGCTTTCTTTTGGAGCAGATTGAAATCTTGCACATACACCTACAAAGAAAGGTGATGTCCGGCCTCGCTAACTTTGTAAGATAGAGCAATGATCAAATAAGTGCTCAGTATCTTGTTTGATCTACGAACTTTCCTTCCGCATCCATATCCATTTTGACTGATGTATTCATTGGTATTTTCACAAAAGACTTCTCTTCCATACCAAATTTCTTCATTAAATCTCTCGGTGTATTTTGTCGACTTATGAAGGTTCCATCCTTCACCAAGTTTCACTTGAGTCCAAGGAAGAATGTCGGTTCTCCCATCATGCTCATTTCAATTTGCTTTGCATGAGATTTGAAAATTTATCACACGACTCTTTGTTTGTGGATCCAAAGATGATGTCATCCACATATATTTGAACAAGCGGATGCTTTTCCTATCTTGAATTCTGAAGAGTGTTCTATCCAATATTCCTTTTGTGAATCCATTCTCAGTCAAGAATTGTGACAATGTATCATAACATGCTCTAGGTGCCTGTTTCAACCCATATAGAGCTTTCTTTAGTTTGTATACTTTATCTCCAAGAGTCTTCTGCTCAAATCCTGGAGATTGTTCAACATACACTTCTTCTTCCAACAGACCATTAAGGAATGCACTTTTTACATCCATTTGATATACAGTAAAGTTCTTGTGAGCTGCGTAGGCAAGAAACATCCTTATAGCTTCCAATCTTGCTCAGAGCAAAAGTTTCATCAAAATCTATTCCTTCTTCTTGGCAATATCCTTTGGCTACCAATCTTGCTTTGTTTCTTACCCGCACGTAACCTTCCTCGTTCATCTTGTTTCTGAACACCCATTTAGTGCCAATAACATTTTGATGGGTAGGTCTTTGAACCAATTTCCACACTTTATTTCTTTCAAACTGATTCAGCTCTTCTTGCATGGCTTGAATCCAATGGGTGTCATCCAACGCTTGTGACACATCTTTAGGCTCTATTTGTGAGATGAAACAAGTAAACATTGCTTCTTGTTGAGTTCGATCCGTTTTCACTCCTTCTCTTACATCTCCAATGATTAGTTACGTGGATGGTCTCTCGCCATCTTACATCGGTTGGACTAAGTTAGTGGATTGATCATCTTTAAGGCCGTGTTGCTTTGATCAACTCTCTCATCATCACTTAGCCGCAAATTTTCCACTTGTTTTTGAGACTCAACTATCTCATCTTCATCTCGAGTTTATAATTCCAAATTTCTTCAAAGATAGGGACTCTTCGCATGGTTGGTTGATTCACTTATCCGGCGACTCTTCAATGTCTTCTCCATTAACATTTGGCTCATCAAACACCACATGAATGGATTCTTCGTAACCATAGTCCTCTTGTTAAGTACTGTAGGCTTTGCTTTCACCGAGTATCCCAAGAAGATACCTTCATTAGCTTTAGCATCAAAAGCCTTCAAATTATCTTTGCCATTGTTATGGATGAAGCATTTGCATCCAAATATTCTAAAATATGCAACGTTTGGCTTTCTCCTGTCCAAATCTCATAGGAGTCTTTGTCACTGTTTGTTCATCATGCATCTATTTTGAGTGTAGCATGTTGTGATTATTGCTTGACCCAAAATCTTTTAGGTAGCCCCGCTTGACTAACATGGTCCTTGTTGCTGCTTCTTTGAGAGTTCTATTCCTTCTTTCGCAACTCCATTCTGTTTGTGGAGTCCTTGCTCGCAGATAATTCATGACCAATACCATTTTCAATACAATCTTTGAGTTATTATACCATTGACAAACTCGGTTCCTCTTCATCGATCTTATTTTGATAATGGTTTGACTTTTCTCATTTTGAATTCTTTTCATCACCGTGTGGTAGTTTCGCAGAGTTTCTTTCTTCTTACACATGAATATTGTCCATGTATATCTTGAGTAGTCATCTACTACCACCAAGGTGTATTTCTTTCCGCTTATCTTTATTTGGTTCAACTGGACCAAATAGATCCATATGTAGCGGATGCAATATTCTTGTTGAAGATGGATATGTCTTTTCTGTGAATGATGATTTGATTTGCTTTCCCATCTGGCATGCATCACATACACTTTCCTTCTTGTATCCGAGTCCGAAGTCCTTCTACAAAGACTGCTTCAAAAAAGCTTGTTAATAGTTTTGAAATTTAGGTGACTCAAACTTGTGCCACACCTAACTTGATTCAATTTGTGCTCTTTGCTAGTAGACAAGTGCTTGGTATTGCAGTTGACCAATCTACCACATACATGTTCTTTCGTCTGCATCCTTGCAACACAACCTCATTGGATTCAGTGTCCTTGATTTGGCATATTCCCATGTTAAATCCAACATTGTAGCCTTTGTCACAGAGTTGGCTAATACTTAGCAGATTGAATTTGAGTCCTTCAACATATGCAACATCTGAGATTTCTAATCCATTTTTCTTGATCGATCCAGTGCCCCTTATTTCTCATGGAGCTTCATTTCCTCCAAATATGACTTTTGCACCTCTGACTTCCTTGAATTTCGATAGATTTTTCTTGTTTCCTGTCATGTGCCTGGAACAGCCACTATCCATGTACCATGTTCCTTGGCACTCAGTTGTTCCTTGAACCTGCAATCAAGGAAATTAAGTTTTAGGTACCCATACTTGCATGGGTCCTGAGGGGTTAGTATTATAAGATGATCCAACCAGCCTATAGCCAAATGATTTGACTCTAAGAGGTTGCCACCTATCAGTGCCATAATCATAATCAACTTTAGCAAATTGCTTGGGAGTTCTAGGTTCATACAGCTGTTTCTTTTGTCTGTATGCCTGTGTATGTGTTTTAGCAATTGCCTTCTTTGGGGAGTTGTGATATCTCTGAGTGTAGTGCCTAGGTGCATATGTGTGCTGATGAAAGCTCATGTGTCTTTGGAATGGCCTTTGCTGAGTTCTAGCCCTTTGCCATTTGGGCTTATATTCCACATGTTTTTGCTGATAGTTCACATTATTCCAATCAGCTTGGCTTGGGTACTTTCTACCATTCCTTTCATATGTGTTTCTTTTATAGAACTTTTGGGGTTTTTGGTAGCTCTGTTTCTTCTTTACAGAGTATTTCCTGTTTGGAGTTTGCTGAGGAACTCGGCTGGATTTCTTCTCAGCTGTCCTCTCAGCACTCTCAACTGGCTGTTTTCCTTTTCCTTTATAGCCAATGCCAGTTTGCTTGTGATTGTGCTTTGGGATAAATGTGTGTGCATTATTTGGAGTTTTGGATTTTACAGATACTTCATTGCTTGAAGATCCTTTTTCCAAAATCACTTTTGGAGCTTGACATAGCACAGAGAAATTAAATCCTAAGCCTGTCTTGTCTCCACATTCCCTTTGGCTCATAATGAGATCATCCAATGATTTAGATGCCTTAGTGAATGAGGCAATCACATTTTTGAGGTCATTCTCCCTCTTTTCTATAGTAGTTATTTCTGCTATTAGCTTAACATTTTCAAATTTTTTAGACTTTCATTCTCATCGACTATTTGACTTAGGGTACTCGGCTCCTTAGTCACCGTGAGTTTTGCATTTGAGTAGGTTGTTTTCCTCATTTAGTAGTGTGTGTGAGGATTTAATGTGTTCAAAATCTTTCATCATTTAGCCTAATGAATCATAAAGATCAGTGGGTGATGAAGTATGTGTATCACAGTCACTGTCACTAGACTCTGAGTGTGATGAGTTAGAGTGTACCTCATCTTCCTGGTCAGGTTGGTCTTGTTCTTTAGCCATTAGATAAATCAAGGCTTCTTCTTCGAGTCACTTGAGTAGTCGGCCACTACTCTCGAACCAGGCCTATGTTTTTGACTTGGTCGTCTTAGCAGTCTCTGCAGCCAACATTGCCTTTCTCTTTTCCTGTCTTCTTTCCCTGAAGACTTTTCTTTCCTCTTCATTCCTGTATTTGTTGACTACATGATATGGGCAATCAATGGCATAGTGACCTGGTTTCCTGCAGTTCCAGCATAGATATTCAACTTTTTGATCGGTTCTTTCCATCCTTGGATTGTCAGTTCTTTGATATTCAACTTTTTGATGCTCTGCTCTCTTGGATGGTCTATCTTCCCTTGACTTGGAGGGTGCTGAGTGTCTTCTGGAGGATTCACCTTTGCTTCTTTTGTAGTTCTTATTGAAGAACTTATTAAATCTTTTAACCATCAGGGCTATTTCCTCTTGGTCAATGACTTCTTTTACCTCAACTCTTTTGCCATCCTTAACAATTAGATCAGCTGTTTTGGGCACAGCTATCTCTTCCTGGTATTTTCTTCTCAGCTCAAATTCGTAGACTTTGAGATCTGAGAATAACTCATGGTTGGATGTCTTGGATAGATCCATGGAATGTCTCAGTGCCATGACCTTCATTTCCCATTCAGTTGGGAGACTTTTTAGAATTTTCATACACATTTCCTTCTGTGTATATTCCTTTCCAAGTGCAGAAAGTTCATTTGTAATTTCTGTGAACCGAGCATCCAATTGGTCTAAGGTCTCTCCTGTGAGCATTTTAAAATTCTCAAATTTCTGTACAGCAACCGATAGCTTATTTTCCTTGATTTGCTCTTAGCCTTCACAAATTAATGTTAGTTTGTCCCAGATTTATTTAGCCGTTTTGCATGATTTGATTTTGTTGAACATGGCTTTGTCCAAAGTTTTGTAGAGAATGTCCTTGGCCACATTGTCCAAGTTATATCTTTTTCTGTCATCATTTGTCCATTCAGCTCTTGGTTTTTCAACCATGACTGGTCTGGGAGCAACATCCTCTTCTCCTTCAGCTGCGGCTCTTCTTACAGTTGTGTTCACTTTTAAGATCTGGAGTGGCCCATCTTATATCACTATCCACATTTCATCGTGTAATGCCGATAGATGAGCCTGCATACGAATTTTCCAATCATCAAATTCTTCAATTGTAAACATAGGGATGCGTGTCAGATTTGCTTCCATAATAATAACTTTGCTGAATAAAAGAGTTTTGAAAGATTAAGTACTAAAACAAACTTTGAAAGATTTGGAGATCTAGTTCAGTAACCAGTGCGGAAGGCTCAATGAACCAACCGCTCTGATACCACTTGTTGGTCCCAAGGGGTATGAGTGTAAGGTTTAGAAGGGGGGTTGAATAAACCTTACTAACTTTTCGATTTAGTCCTTTTAAAAATGATCAGAGTTAATACTTCATAGCTGTGTCCTTGATGGACAGCTAAGTTAGTTAATCAGCAGAGTTAGTCACTCAACAGACTCGACTGAGTTGTTGATAGAGTAACTCAGCTGTTTTGACTAAAGACTTAACTCGTCTGATTTGTTTTCAGTGGAAGACTTAACACCCTTGAATTTGGTTAAGTTTGTTTTGATACTTAGTTTTAGCGCTCGATTGATTATGAATTGGATAGCAAATTTATCAAGCAAATATAAAAATAAGATGCGAGAAATTAAAGTCTTTGAAATGTAAATGATACAATAAGTTTTATAGAGGTTCGAAGATGGGGTAATTCTTCTACTCTCTCTTCTCCACCTCTGGAGGAATCCACTAAGTAATCTTGATCAATATACGAGTGGTTAACGTCCGAGATACAAGTCTTGATCACGCAAATGACTTGATCCTTTGGGACTCGGTCTGAGATGCCTTGGTCACACAAAGTGCTTCTCGTCATTTACTCGGCTTCTTCACAGGCGGATGCCTTGCTACTACACTCACTTGCTTAAGTTCCTTGGATTTGATCACGAAGCCCTCCAAATAGCTTAAGCTTGGTTCGACCTTGAACATTTATACAATCTCTCGTGGAATGTAGACCCCCTTGATTCTTCAAAAACTTCTTCTTCAACTGATTGAAGTTATCTTTCCTTCACAGGTTAGTGTTGGATTGATTTCCTTCGTAATGTAGGCTTGAGGATTAATCTTGAATTACTTGAGAATATTTTAGGTTACAGCTCAAATGTTTTGCTTGAATGTTCATGGTTCAGGTCGGTTACCTTCTCTCAGAGTGATTCCTCAGTTTTTTATAATGATCTTTCAAAAATCTGCCAATTGAAGAGATAGGCTTATTTTTGAAAGTCACTTGTGGTCGTTGGCTTGTCTTGTTGCAGTCCTTGGAATTTCAACTTCCTCGTATGAATGTTTTTTTTCAGATTTTCAGAGTTCTGACACGAGTGCAGTGCTTCCCATTGGTTTATTCCTCTTGCACGCTTCTGGGACTGAGCACTTCAAGAAAGGCGTATGGAGGTATTACTTGTTTAAGTAATTCTCTTGATTTACGTACAACGGATCTCTTTCGATTGTCTTGACTTGACCGCATTTTCTTAACATCCCTAGGTGACTTCGAGGTCGCCTTCCAATCATTGGATGACTCTTCGGTCACTTCAACATTGAGACTTGGCTATCTTAAGTTGACTTGACGATACTTCATCCACCAAGCATCTCACCGCACCTTCATCGAGTTCTGTCTTCTCTTCTTTGCCATACTCACCGCTTTGCAAATAAGTCTTCCTTCTAGTCTCCAAATCTTCTCGCATGTTTAGGCATAGTGACTTAACTCACTCGACCAGCCCTATCTATTACAATGCAGTTTACAATAAAAATGGGGTGCCAACTTCCTATTTTAAGTTTTACATGGCATTCATCAAAATCAACAAAATAATTTCCCAACACATTCATCTTGAACAGTCCATTATCTAAGCACCTCTTCCTTATGAATGTCCATTTTTCATTAGTACAAACTTTTGAGCCTCAAATACTAATCTAAACCCTGCCTTGACCAACAACGATCCTGACACTAAATTCTTCTGAATGTCTAAAAAATGAAGGACATCAACGAGGGTCAGCTCCTTGCCCGAGGTCATCTTCAGCACCACCTTGCCAAGACCGACAATTTCAGAAGTTGCATGATCCCCCATGTATAACTTCCTTCCGTTGATAGGAGTATACGTTGAGAACATGTCTTTTGTCGAAGCATATGTGGCGTGTAGCACCTGTGTCCACCCACCATTCTCTCGGGTTATCCACCATGTAGCACCTGTTGGCTTCAAACATAACAACCGAGAGATTAAGCTCGGACATATCAATTGGCACTGATTTGTCCTCGATCACATGCACCTGATTTCGATGCTTTCTTAGGAAGATGTCAATCTTTAGCCTTGTGATTCGGCTTTCCATAATTGAAGCAGTTCCCTTTGAACTTTTTAGCCTTCCCTTGTTTCTGACCATTCCCTGGGTGCTTTCTCTTTTTGCTAGCACTAGGCTCCACAAAGTTTGCATTTGCCTCCATAGGAAGCTTGCCAGACTTAATCTCAGACTTGCGATTATCTTCTCAATTCGCAATCTGACAATTAAGTCTTCAATCCCCATCTCCTTCTGCTTATGCTTCAGGTAGTTTTTAAAATCCTTCCACAGAGGCGGTAGCTTCTCTATAATAGCAGCTACTTGAAAGGATTCACTCAGCACCATTCCTTTTGCAATTATATCGTGCAGAATAAGCTGATTTTCTTAAACCTGGTTGATCACCGTCTTGGTGTCAACCATCTTAAACTCAAGGAATTTGCCGACAATAAATTTTTTTGTGCTAGCATCTTTGATTTTATACTTCTTCTCTAAAGAGCTCCACAGCTCTTTAGCAATCTTCACCGAACAATACACATTATACAATGTGTTGTCCAGTCCGTTGAGAATGTAGTCCCTGCATAGGAAGTAGTTTTGACTCCAAGCATCGAACGACATTCTCTTCTCTTTATCAGTCTCCTCTTCCCCCACAATTGGGGCATCCTCTGTCAGGAAACGAGCAAGGTTCAGAGTCATAATATAGAACAGTATCTTCTGTTGCCATCTTTTGAAGTCTGAACCACCAAACTTCTCTGGTTTTTCTCCCGGTGCTGGTGCTGGAACTGATGTCGACGCAATTTGATACACACGAAAAATCTCGTCTTAAATTGTTGGAAAAGTTGGAGGTGTGTATCGAATGGCTAAAAAAATCGAGCAGAGTTTCGATACGAATACAAATGTCGAGGCAAGAGTTGGGCTCTTTCTCTTTAAGACGAGATTGCCCTGCTCACGGTGCTTACGAAATACGGTAATCGTCTCCCAAGATACAATGACAATCTACTTGCGATAGTTGCACTACAAATCGCAAGTACAACGACCAATATGATGCTTTTGAACTCTCTTTCACAAAGTTATGTAGAAATATGAAGTAAGATTCGAAAATCTGATGTGTTGAAATGAATTCTGGGGGTTGCTTTATATTGAGCTCTTGGTGCCTCTTCAGACTGGGTGCAACCTCTAGTCCGAATCAGTCTTGACAGTCAGATCGCGCCCTATGGTTAATAAAACCGCGATCGATGGTCTGATTGATCGATCAATGAACACACCATTTTCCAAAGTACGCTCTAAAGCGACCAATGCGACCAATGGGCCCGGCTCTGGCTCGGATGATGCTCCGCACTGTCCTTGGTGCTTTTTGAGCTAGTCAAAGCTAGTCAAAATTGACTTGGTCCACTAAAGTGTACCATAAGAAGTTCCATATATTTACTTCTTATTAGTGGCGAAGCTTTTTATTAACTAGTTAAACATTTAATATGTTTCATATGTGGGATATGGCTTTCAATATTCCCACCCTTTTATATTCCATATATAAAAGCATTTTAAGTGGTCAACTTCATGCATTTATTTCTCATTCACCCGACATTGGTTTTGAGAAATTCAAAATGCTATACTCATCTACCCGCAGCGTAGATGACGTTTATCTCATTTATTTCATACATTGAACCCACATAAATAATTGGTCAAAATCGAGTCAAAACCCAATTTATTTAAAACCAATTCCAGCAACAACTATCGTGCCATTAGAGATTGCAACGGCGCAGGTCCAGACTCCATCCCCAAGGAATAATAAGACCATCAATGCCCCCGCCCCGCCCGCGACCCGGATTGGACCCGCCACCTTGACTCACGGTTATCCATAGTCTGTCATAGCCATCGAATTGAGGAGTTTGTGGGTTTGGTTGCATTGTGTTAGGTTTTGGTTGCATTTTGTATGGTTGTTATCAACAAACACAAACAATGAAAGAAAGATAAATAACGATAGATAAAAACTGACATTAGAATGTATTTAGGTGTAAATCATTACAGCTTAAGTATACGAAAATCAATTAACATAACTATTAGATGTTAAAGAAGTAGGTTTCTGTAAAGTCAGGATGGCATCAAAATCTAGCCTCACAAACTCATTTATTAATCTATATTATATTTGATAATAAATTATTTATTATATATATACAAGGCGAGTACACTTCGGGTTTAGTCGAATCCATTACCCGTTCCAAACCTGGTCGGGCTTTAAAAAAACAAAACCCGCAACCTGCCCTGCCATGTAAACCACTTGGGCGGGGCGGGTTTATCGTGGGTCCGGTTTAAATCGGCTCCATTATCATCCATACGTGTCATATTGCCATATATCATGATGGCACGATGACTCAAATGAGATCGTGATGGTATGATGACTCAAATGTGATGAGTTAACATGACCATCATGTCATTCAGTCGTGCCATATTGTCATCGTGACATATTGGGATGATACGATGACTCAAATGTGATTGCACGACCATCATATCATCGTGTCATATATATGGGTTTAACGAGGGAAGGATAAATTGGAGAATATTGGGGGTGTATTAAGTAACTGAGTTGTTTAATTTAAAAACTGAGGTGAGGTGTATTTAGAAAGTATGTATACTTAGAGAAAAAAAATGGGTATGAATAGTGTCGCCCTTTATTGAATATATTCATACTTTTATGTCGAAATATTTAGTAAAAATATTGTATATAATTCTTTTCATAATACTTCATAGATAATATTTAATTAATCTAATTCATGGATAATATTTAATTAGTAAGTATTTAAAATATTTAATTGAAATCTAAACATTATATAGAAATTATTCATAAGTATTAACTTAAAAATATATAAAAGTACAAATCATAGAAAAATAACGTCAAAATAAGTTGTGGATTTTAGCGAGAGAAAGACACACAAAAATAAAAAAAAATGTGTGAAAATAAAAAGACAGGTCCCACAATTTTTTTTATCGAAATACTAACTAACTACTGTAATTATCTCAATATCTCTTTGAAATAATTTAAAGAGATAATTACACAAAAAATCCTGAGGTTTTGGTTAACTATAAAAAATCTATAAATTATTTAAAATTGCAAAAAAAAAAAAAAAAGTTGAGGTTTGATTTCATCTAACATTTTCCTCTTTCGTAAGCATTTATAAAAAATCTATAAATTATTTAAAATTGCAAAAAAAAAAAGTTGAGGTTTGATTTCATCTAATATTTTCCTCTTTCGTAAGCAAAAAATATTTCAAAACCCCCCATGATATTTATAGAAATATTAAAGTTGTCCCCTCAAATTAAAGACATAATCATACATTAGTGAGCTTTTTGTAATTTTTAAACATTATTTTTTTTTTGTAATTAGTCCAAACATCAAAGTTTTTTTTTCAATTATCCCTAAAATAAATAAAGCAAATAAATATCTCTTACAAGACTTTCCCATGAGAAAGGGTATATCCGAGTTACATTCGGACTTGACCAGACAATTGACAAACTAACGAAACGCTCCCATGAAAAAAGGGCGGCGCTATTGGCACCCCCAAATTTGATGAGTACACCCACCTTATAAGTTCACCCACCCCCACTTTTTCAAATATGACCCAATTGATGAGTTCACCCCCCCTTTTTTCCAATTTTACCCTTAGTCTTATTTTCCCCCAAAATACACCCTCCAACCTCTCACCTCCCCCACTTTCTCAATTTGAAACAAAAAATACACCCACCCTCTCAAGAGACTATTCTATTCGACGGCAATGGTTAGAGAAATCCAAACATACCGGAGAAGAAGGATGGTTCTTCCCGATGATGATGACGACTTCGTGGATGGTGCACCACCATCCACAACCGGCCGAGACGAGACACCGGCACCGGCAGGCTCGCGAAGAAAATGACGAGGTATTGTTATAACTCAACTTTTCCTTAAAATAACTTGCATTTTTGTAGTTTGAGTGTCTTTATGTAGTTGTATGGGCATGGGTTTGAGATGGGTATAGTTATGGCGCCATTTGGACTGTAAAATTTGAAATATGGAACTTTGAAGAAGACGAAATGGCACGGTCGATGAAGCCCTAGGTGGCACGATCGATTGTACGATCGTGCCACATAGGCACGATGGCTTAGTCATCGAACGTGCCACCATCGTGCCACTTAGGCACGATGTCTTATTCATCGATCGTGCCACCATCGTGCCGGCTGAGACCGCGATGGCTTATTCATCGATCGTGCCACCATCGCGCTTGTTGGCACGATGGCTTATTCATCGATCGTGCCACCATCGTGCTTGATGGCACGATGGCTTTACTTTGGCACGGTCGATGAATAAGCCATCGTGCCATAGTAGCTGCCAATTTTTTTAGAGTTCTCTATGTGATTTGCTGATAGTGGTTGATTGCTAATTTTGATTTTTTACTATTTTTCACAGTGGGCTTGGAAGAGGCCGAACTTTATGGCAATAAAGCCTAAGATCAATTTGTATAGCAGGTTGTCGATTCTTGACGACTTAGAACTCGAGTTGCATGATTGCGGGGATTTTGTGTATGAAGAGTTTCGAAAGTCTGTTTTGGTTTTGTATTGCGGATGGACAACCGTGCGGTTAGTTGTAATGCCGCCACTTCATGCCGTTATTGCGAAGGAGGTTGTTAAGAAAGGTGCAAGGGACGAATTTTGGTTTCGGATTGGAAACCGTTTGATTGATTCTCCAAATATGAGTACGCTTTAATTCTTTGGGATATCCTTTGCCCCCACCACATTTAATCAGAACACCAACCACGTGCCGCCTCCCAATGGGTTGTATGATAGACACTATCGTGGTGTTAAGGTGTCGATGGAGGATCTACTCTTGCATTTTGCAAAGCGGTGCATTCCGTGATGATCCTTCCGATGAGTTGAAGGTGGCAAAGTTGTTGGTTGCACATTATTTGCTATTCGCATGGGATCCAAGGTCCACATCATTGAGGATTCGTGGTGGACTTTGGTTGATGACGTTGATCAATGGGAGTCTTTCTGTGGGGAAGTACTCGTTCAGTTTTATGCCACTACCTTTCATCAAGTTACCCACCGAGCCCAAGAGTACTTTCCGTATTTACGGATTTGTTTGGGCTTTCTTGGTAAGTGATATTAATGTAATTTACATCTTATAATTTACATTTAGTACAAACATACATCTTATAATTTAACTATTTTTATTGTTCTTCTTAGATATGGGCGTACGAGGCCATACCCAATCTGGGGGATTCATGTGGGGTTCCAGCCTCAGACATTGCTATTCCACGCTGCACACGCTGGAAGTTTCCGAAGTCCTCCGTGAATCTGCATGGCTTTCTTGACCGTCGGTACAAAATGTAATTTGCATTTTCAAATTTTAACTTATGGTAATAATTAAGTAATTACTGATTTTGATCTTGCAATTTTGTAGATTGATACGCACCGGACCTTGACTGCGAGGGACAATGAGCTTCCTTATTTATTGCATGTCAATCTCCCGCTCCGATCCGGTGTTGTTTATGTTCATCGGGGTAACCCGATCGGGAAGAAGAAGCCCACAAAGCGTCGACGCACCACACATGAGTCGACTTCATTGATGGATGATGATGATAGCCTTGAGATGGGTGATTATGATCGTCCAGCCCCCGAGGGCGTTGTTCCAGATGTTCCTCCACACACCTCTGTTCCCGATGTTCCTCCACACACCTCCACACCCTCTCTAGCTGTCGATCGAGCGCTATTAGAAGAATTGGTGCGTGCGGCCAGTGGAGGCCATTGTCTCGACTTTGGTTGAGCATGCCATTGAGGCCTTGGTCCGCGTTTAGTACGGCGGGAGGTCGAGGCATTGGTTCGGTTTGGTTCGGATCGGATGCGGATGAGGTTCTGCGGCGGTGCGGCGGAGGTTCCACCTTCGTGCGGCGGTCGTGCGGTTTTAGTCCGAGACGTGCGTATCGCTGGTACCGCCTATCGTGCGGAAGGAGGTCGAGTGCACGATTGATCCCGCCATTCGGACGGATATCTGCTCAGTGCGCATTTATTTGTTTTTCTGTTAAACATTTAGAATAGAATATCTTTTGAATTATGTTATTTAATGAAGTTTCCTTCATTGTGCGGATTCTATTCCCCCCACGGCGGTGGGTGAGCGGTCTCCCCCAGGGTGGGCCACCGGACTACTTCTCCTCCACCCGGTGCCGCAGGGGTTGGATCTGATCCCCCCTCTGGATGTACGGACACCGGTTGGTATTGGTGCATCGGGCGTGGGTTCATCGGAGGGGATGATATGTCCGTTCGTGTTGTGAGAGCTCGATCGCCGTCTAGGTACCTTCGTAGCCCTTTCACGGCAAACGAGCGCCGAAGAGGGATGCCACACATGCCGAGTACATGCGGTTCTTAGATAGCGATGAGACGTAAGTTAAATCAATATATGAATTCAAATACACTATTGTTGTTTTGTGATTTTAACACAAGTTTTCTGTCTCGGCCGCAATGTTGGATATGCGTTATGCACATTTAGCGATAGTTTCTTTAAGGATATCGAGTCGACCATTTGATTTGGATTCGTGGTAACACAATGTTAATGTTTTTTTCTTTCATTTCGGGTGTTATTTGTTCATGTTCATTGACAATTGATCTTATTGTTTGCTTGTTCTGACAAATTGATGCCTACCTAGTCAGTCTACATTGCCAAATTTGAGTTGGGGGTGCGAAGTCCATCCCCAAGTGCGAGGTCGTATGGGATTGGTTGACACACGATTCATTTGTAAGTTTCATGTATTTCTTAGATAAATAGTCCATAATGTGTCATTTAGATTGTGTAGATTGTGGGTATTTAGTTGGAATTGTGTATATTGTGGTTATTTAGTTGGAATTGTATATATTTTGTATATTTAGTTTTTATATAATATGTTTTGGTTTAACTTGAATAACTTGGTATGATTTGGATGAATTGGTTGTTGATTAACTCTCCGGTATAACTTGAATTGTTTGTGATTAACAATGTGGCACGATGGCACGATCGCCATATCATTGATCGTGCCATACAAGAGGCACGATGACACGATCGCCATTTTTTCTATCGTGCCTCATGTGGAACGATCAATAAGGCTTGACACGATCATGATATTGCCTATCGTGCCATATGTTATGCAGGTCCTGCATTAAATGATTGAAAGTATGTAACATATTCAATTGGTCCATCCATTAAATGGACTTGTTAGTTGGGGACGATAATCTTTCCATTCGAGTAAGATCCATTCATTAAATGGTGAAAATAAGTAACATATTGACCGAGTCCTTGCATTAAATGGTGAAAATAAGTTACATATTACACATGGGTCCATGCAATAAATGGTAAAAATGAGTTATATTATACATGGGTCCATACATTACACTTATAAATACATGGGTATGTTCAAATGTAGATAATAAAATTGTAGTAAATCTTGGTTGTGTTGACGATAAAGGTAATTTTTTACATAGTAGCTAATTTGATGAATGAATCATAGCTAATTAAATCTTGTATTAACATGTTTGTTATGATTTTTGTTACAGGAAAAATGGTAAGAACAAGAAATGAGATCGCTAGGGACAATAGGCGTGGTGATGGTTGGACTTCCCAGGAAGAAGAAGCCTGCTTTGACAATTTCTTCATGCTATGTCGTATGGCAAACAACATACGGCGCCTCTTTGTTTTCAACGGCATATTTGTTGAACTCGAGTCGCGTCTTTATCGAAGCCATGCAAAAGATTTCCCGCATGTCCTTAAAGTCAAGATTAAGATCCATATGATGCGCACTCCACTTTCATGACTACCAAAGATTTTACAAAGATTGCCGGGTGTTAATTTCAACCCGTACACTAACAGGTTTTCCATCTCTCCAGTTATTGGGCTCATGTTAGGCAAGAGAACAAAGATGCAACGGTTTTTTTCGGACTAACGGCTTCCCAAGGTACCGTGGATCGTGTTGAAGTTTTTAACACTCGTGGCGCCGGACATTGATTTCGAGGGACTACCAGGTTACACTCGTAACAATCCGTTGGAGTTTGATGGCTACTCTTCGATGAAGGTTCTCGGGATGATGTTGAGCGCTCGAGAAGTTGACACCGATTGAGTATGTCTGGCAATTGGTGTCCATTGTGTACTAGTTGGGTGGTTGTGCGCTATGTTTGTAATATTTGTCTGTGTTGTGGTTGGTAATGTACTCTGTTAGGTTGTAATGTACTATGAAGGTTGGTAATGTACTATGGAGGATTGTGATGTAATAATAAAGTTGTTATGAAACGTTTTCAACGTGATGATATAATATTATATCAATGCATGTGGCACGATCATTGCATTTACGACGTGCAACTATCGCGTGCCTTTATAGACACGATAACGATGTGTGTGACCGTGCCACCATCGCGTGTCATGTAGGCACGATCGTAGTATGCGACCGTGCCACCATCGTGCCTTTATAGACACAATAACGAGTGTGTGACCGTGCCCGCGATCGTGTCTATGTAGGTAGGCACGATCGTAGTATCGTATCGACGTGCCACCATCGTGCCATTTGACGATCAACTTAACAAAATACCTAACAAATGTGCCACCTTAAAACAAGCATTTAAAAAAGAATCACACCAATTAAAAACGCATGCATTTCCAACAAAGTTCTTTAACTTATCCAATACATAACAAACAAATAATTCTAACCAAAGTTTATAGTCTCCGTACTACGGACAATGGGACTGCTTTCCTACACTTCCACTATACAATTCAAGTTGTTTAGTATACAAATTCTTCCATTTCTTTGCACATTCATGGCGATAATTATTCCATGTTGCGACCACGGGAGGCAATGGGTGACCGCCACTCAAGAAAACCTACAAATGAAAAAAATGGTTATTGTAGTTGAGACGAGACAAATTACTCAATTTTTTAGTTACCTCTATAAAATGGTTATTGTTCACAAATCCAACACAAATTAGCTTCGAGCAATTGGCGCTTCATTCGTAATGGTAGATATGTGAGGGACATTCACGATCCAAACACACAAACGCAACATTGTAAGCGACGCAACCAAGTGACCCATCTCGGGTAAACAAAACCAATGTTTCTTATCTTTTGTCTCGTTATAGTAGTTGAGACGAGACAATATTTTGTCAACACTACCATGTTTGACGAATACATGATTGTACAACCCTTGGTTTTCGTTCAACTCATGACATAGGTCTCCTCGAACCCGACCCCATGAATCTTCACTGTATCCAAGAAGTAGTGCTGCTACGGCACGGAAACCACAATGACCATCGCTCACAACATCCTTAGTACCATAATATGTTTATGTAAACGAGTTGGAAGTTGCTCCATAAAACCACTAATGGTCACTTTACGGTCCTTTTGACGCACAACCTATTGAAACACAACATGAAGAACAAAGGGACATTATCAACAAATATGTCATGTGTACATGCACAAATAAAAGACACGATATTTACTGGTAGCTTTTGCATCGGCATCGGAGAGAACATAGGTTGATTCGATGGACCAACATTAAAGATTACTTCTTCACATGGTGAACAACTATCTTTAATAGACTCGACATATTCGAACTTACTCGGGTCACGTTTGGTTGATTTGGATTGTTTAACCTTTACGGACTTAGGACGACCACGTGTGCGAAGTGTACTTCAGGCTCAATTAGTGAGGTTGTTCTTGGATTCGTAATCTCCGTAATTCTTTTCAAAATTAATAACCTCTCTGATTCGGGTGCTTGTTCAAATTTGGTGAAAAGATCACCAAAACACTGAGTCCATCGAGACCCAATTTCGGGCCCAACTCGAGCTTCGTCTTTGCTAGTCGGTAATATATCTAATTTTCGCCAAAATGAAGCCACTTGATCAAGTGGAATTGGCTTATCCAAACTCACATATTCAGAAAGTTCATGAGCACATGGGAGTCCGCACGTCTTTCTCAATACACAACCACACAACAAAGGGTCTACGCTACCTCGGCTACACGATGCATTTCGGATAGATCAAATTCAATGCATGTATAGACACCATACCTCGTAGTGACATAAATACAATCGATTTGTATTTATGTAAGACTATTTTCTGCTCTTCTCAAAAGAAGAGCAAATTGCATTGTGTGATGTCTCGGGAGGGTGTGAATCTTTCCCAACATGTCTCGAAATTACCACGACTAGACGCTTGTCATTGTCTTTTCAATCTTTGCATGGTGACTCTCCGCCCTATAATGATTTTTCAAACAATATTATATTAATTTTTAGGATTGTATATGATATAACATAAACGCAATGATGAGCACAATAAAGTAAATTACCTATTTGTTGTGGTGTTGTCGAAATGCATGACATTATTCGTCAAGCGACACAAATCTTTCTTTATACGGCCCCATCCATTGCTCCATTACATATTGTACGGCGGTGGATATTCACAAAATTCACTGCAATCTCCTAATTAAGTCATAAAATGATTGCTCGAGAATCTGCGATGACCAATAAATTACAATAGAGGTTAAAAGATTCCCACTTCTCTTTTGTGGCCAATATTTTTTTGCGGTTGCCAAAATGTTCCTACTAATGTGCCACCGACAGAAAAATGTCTCGAAGTGGGAAATGTCGTCTCTATTGCATTCATTAGAGCTAATTCTCTATCGCATAATAATCACATTTGGCGGGGAAGATGGGTCCATCAATGATTTTAAGACGAGCAAGCCCATATGTAATTATCTTCCCGCCGTACTCCGTATAAGCAAATCGCAATACAAAATGTCATATGTGTCGATGTCACACCAACAATCTCCAACAAAGGTAACTTGTACCTATTAGTTTTGTATGTGCAATCCATAAAAATGACACTTTCGGGAAAGCACGCAACAACTCAACGCTTGTAGGGTGAGCAAAGAATATATCCTTCACGGTGTTACTCGTCTAAACGCGTCTATGATGATAGAAATATCCATGCTCCTTCAATTTATGCATAAGTTGTTGCATTTGAGATCGACCATCACGCTCGACAACTCTATTCTTCATACGGGCATTGTAGATAGTCCGTATGGTGGACTTATTATCTTGAAACTTATTTTGTAGACCAAACAAAATGTCCTTGGCCGAGTATTGCCATGTGACATATCCAACACATATTCTTCCTCACTTTTTGATAATCGAGGCATAAGAGTGACCCTCCAAATATTGTGCAATTGGATGATTATGCACACCACATTCAACATTTAGTGACCATTCTCCTTCAATTGTTACTTGTCGACCCCTCAAACGAAATGGGCAACCACATTTCTTAGTTCCAGATTCTCTCTTAGAGACTTTTTTTCAAATTTCTTAGCATCATTTTGTTCGACATCTCTAGTCTTTTTGAATCACGGTAATGCCCACTACGTTCACAAGACAAAAATATACGAGTCTTTTCTTTCCTTGACCATTGTCCGACCTACTTATTACAATTACCATGTTGTGCTCATGTCCTCTCTCACGCACCCAATCAAATAATTTATCCCGAGAAACAAATAACTCATGCGTCGTGAATACATGTGTGTGTCGGTAACAACACCAAGCTCTTCAACATTCTCATCATTCTTGGGAGGACAAACAACACTATTTTCCGTAGGCAACGAGGCCATACCCTATTAAAACAAAATCAACAAGACCAAAAAACAAATCGTCAAAATGGCACGATCATGACCATGATCGTTCCACCTTGATCGTGTCACGTAAGCGATATGGCACGATCATTGAACATGTGATCGTGCCATATTGCCCGTGGCACGATCGGCGTGATGATCGTGCCATCTTTGTTGATCGTGCCAATCGGAAAACAATGGTGCGGCGAGAAATATCGAGCGGCAAAAGTGGATAAATTACATAATTTTGGTGATAACCAAGAAGATACTTACAATATTTGGAGGAATCAAATCTTTGTTGTCCATTTAAGTTGTTGTGTTGGTGTCGAAAAAACTAGGGTTTATGAGAACAAGGTTTAAGTTTTTCTCAAGAAAGAAGAATAAGAAGAAGAAGAATGTAGCTGAAGGATGTGGGTGGGTGTGTTTTAGTAGATTTAATTGAAATGAATGATGTGGGTGTATTTAGAGATTAGGGGGTGTATTTAGAACTTGGCTTTTTAGTAAGGGTATTATAGTCTTTTGAGCAATGGCGTTTTGAAATTTTAGAAAGTGGGTGTCTTTCATCAAATTTTTGGGGTCTTGCATAGCCACCCATGAAAAAATTGCGCCCTGTAATAATAATATAAGAGTGAAGAAAGCGTTAGTTCCGTTTTTCAGCAGTGTTTGTTGAGAGAAAAGGAAAGGTAGAGAGAGAAACTTTGCAAGGAACAAATACCTATTCTGTTTTTATTATTATTGTTATTTATTCTTTTTGGCGCACACACTTTGTAAGAAAACTACACCCAACTTCCTCAAAAAAAAAAAAAAAAACTACACCCAACAACTCTTGAAAGGCCCTCTTGGCATACTTCCCGAATTTACTTTTCCTGATCTTTGAGCATAATTCTTTTGATTCTGTTTTCCTTTTTCATTCGTTTTGTGTTTATAGGGGGTTGGTTTATTTGAGGTAAAATCGAACATGCCCATTCTTGATTCGGATTCGCATTTCCATTTCATTTCTTGGAATTATCGAAGAAGTTGTAGGATTATGGAAATTAGGAGATTTTGTTGCTGTTGTTGTTTAAGAAGAGCTTTTCTGTGAAGAGGGCTGGTGGGTTGTTGTTGTTGTTGTTGTTTTCTTCTTGAATTAGGTTTAAATTTGGGTTTTTTTTTTAAGGTTTCGGTTTGGGGGTTCTTTTTGGACATTAAAAATCTGATCTTTATGTGAATTCTTCAAGAGTTTCATTGTTGTCCTAATTGATTGGTTTTGCCTGAAATTTTATTTACTATTTTATTTTGTCTGAGTTCAATCTGGGTTGTTGAGTTATTAACTAAAGCCAATAGAGATGTATATTGAGGAACTGAAAGAGGGGGATTTTGAGAGTGGTGAGCAGCAAGTTTGTGGCGATCTTTGTAACCGTGCTGTGGTTGTTTGGGACCCGAAAAGGGCTTTGGTCGGAGCAGGGGCTCGTGCCCTTTTCTATCCCACATTGCTGTACAATGTTGTCAGAAATAAGTTCCAGACCGAGTTCCGTTGGTGGGATAGGGTTGATGAGGTATCTATAATTATCTGAATTCTATTCCTGTAAATTTTATTTTTAACTCAAATTTTGTGTGTGTGTGTGTGTGTGGGATATAATCTGTTTCCGATGTGTATTCTGTTATGCTGATCATATTTTTGGTTCTTCGCCTATATTATATGATTCAAGAATTGACATTTGAAGCTGATAGATTTAAAGATTGAATAAATGGATAGCTCTTTCTGAAGGTTCATGAAGCCAAGATGATTATTTTTTTTAATCTTTATGTAATGTTTTTCATTTGGTCTGGATTTGACAAGTCGAACTCATTTTCTATTGGGAAAAAAAACAATTATTTATCTGTTGTGTTGGGATACAACTGATGTTCTATGCAAATACATAGTCTAGAGTTTCTTGATATTCATTCTGATATATGGATAAGACAATAGTGATAGATAACTTGCTCAAAAGGGCAAGAAAAAAAGAATCACAGTTCTTGAGGGATCAACGTCTTCCATGAAATCATGCTTACCGGGAGCAGGAGTGAGCAGGGACAGAAGCATGATTTACCACCATGATGGACGATGGTTCTCTGTACTAACACGGTTCTTGCTTTTTCTTTTTAGTCGGTGGAATAATTCATTGGTGGTGGTGTCAACAAAGCTGTAAAGCTATGAGTGAGGACAATTTTTCGAGTATTTTCCGGTTGTTTTATATGTTTCTTTTAATGGCTGTTGTTGAAAATGTCGTAAAGTTCATAAAAGACTCGTGAAATAAATATTTATATCCAAAAAACCCGGAATAATATTTTTCAATCTGAAGATCCATTCCACCAATTTGTTCTTCCGATAAATCGAAGATTTAGATTTTACAATGATATTGTTAAGATTTAGGTTTTTACACTAAAATTATTGTCATGGGGTTTTGGATAAAAAAGGTTTTCTTTAAGGTGTTTTAGTATTTCTCCTTGACTTTTGAAGACGTGGATATAAATGAGCCCTGTCACTACAAGAAAATTTCAGTTTACCGTTAGAATTTACCGACAGAAATGATTTTGCACAAATTTACATTTACCTAGAGAATACCTACAGAACAAAAAATATTGTTTTTCCCAAACTATATCGACCAATTACTGTCAAATTATCAACAGTTTTTAAATTTTCCGCATAGATACTGTAGGTATTTACCAAAAGTTTTAGATTTTGTTGGTAAATATTTACCTGCAACAATTTTACCTACACTTTACAATTATCTTAATACTTATTTATTTTTTCTTGTAGTGTGTGCACTGCTTGTGCCTTAGTATAAACTTGTGGGTGAAGCTCTATAATATCTCTACATCACGAACATTTTTATTTATCATGCATTTTTGTGTGTGTATCTACAGTATTATTTCATGATATTTTGTATCATGCTAACATCAAATTTCCAAACTATATTGACTTTTCTCTTTTGCCCAGTATGTTTTGCTGGGAGCTGTTCCATTTCCCACTGATGTGCCGCGCTTGAAGGCTCTCGGTGTAGGTGGGGTGGTTACCTTGAACGAACCATATGAGACTTTAGTTCCAACGGCATTATATCATGTAAGTTTTATTAGTATCATATCAGTTTACTTACATCTTTTTATGAATATCTCAAGTTTCCTTTCGTATGACATTGTATTCATTTATAGTACGTAATTCTTGACATTTTCCCCAATAGATTAGTGGGTTTACCAATGATTACAAACGCAATGAAAACTCCCCCCCACCCCCCACCCCCCCAAGTTTTCCTTCCTGGCTAGTTGAATTGTATCAACAAGATGACATTTTTCGCTTCAAGTTCAGTTGATGATTTAGATAGTCTCACCCAGATAGTCTCACTAATTTACAGCTAAAACTGGACTGGTAAGTATCCATTAGGTCTGTTTTCTCATGGGCCCCTGTGCTGTTAAACGATGTGTTTGGTTATATATTTTGCTTCTATTTATAGGATCACGGCATTGAGCATTTGGTGATCCCTACCAGAGACTATCTTTTTGCTCCATCGCATGTGGATATAAGCCAAGCTGTTGAATTTATCCATGGTAAGTTGGATTCTATAATTGCAACCACTAATACTACTCAGATAACATTTAATCTCTAATTGGTTGCTTTCTTTTGGCTTCTTTTTATGTTTATACTTTTCCCAGACAATGCACTTTGCGGAAAAACTACGTATGTTCACTGTAAGGCTGGCCGAGGACGCAGCACTACAATTGTTCTCTGTTACCTGGTATGCGTTGTCATCAGAGAAAGCAAATTAATATAATATTAACTTTGTTATAGATGATTCTTATTGCTAATATTGATCCTTTAACCAGGTTAAACACAAGCAAATGACCCCTGAGGCTGCGTACAAGCATGTGAGGTCCATTAGGCCAAGGGTCTTGTTGGCCTCCTCCCAATGGCAGGCATGATTGGGTTCCCTTTTCATCATATACTTCTCAATTTTTTGTAGGGTTAATTACAAAATTACCCTTGAGGTACAGGCTACTTACAAAAAAAACCGATATCTGTCAAAATTACAAATACCCCCCTCAACATTTACAAATTATACACTCAACAGGGTTATTTGTTAATAAATACAAACCCGGAAGGGGGTGTTTATAATACCTTAAGGGGGTATTTGTAATTTTGAAAGATAACTGGATTTTTTGAAATTAGGCTAAACCTCGGGTAGTTTTTGGAATTTACCCTTTTGTATGTTACACCATGGATGACAATATTTATATTTTCAATTAAAAACTGACCAAATCGTTCTCTTTTCTTTGGCAAAATGCAGGCTGTTCAATATTATTACCATGGACTGAAGAAACCTGATACTGAGATTGTCACGGATATTTTACCTACAAACACTCTAGGTTTCCCTGCGAAAGTCGACCTGGAGGAAGACTTGGATGATAATTCCTTGGTGTTAATTACCGAGTCAGACCTTGATGGATACGAGGAAAACCCTTATTCAGACACAGCAGGTAATAATAACATGCTGGCCGAAGTGAACCTAGCCTGCAAGGTACAATTTGCTAGTCAAGCGGCTATTTCCAGGCTTTCCTGCCTGTGGCTCCGTTCCCAAACGGGGCAGAAAGTGTCGAGAAAGAAGCTTCCAAGCTCTGTGAGAAATGGTCGGCTGGGAAATATGGGCGTCGATATCCATGTTTATTGAGAACATCCATTTACCGGGTTGTAAGAAGTCTTCTTCTTCCCCTCCATCATTTAGGTGTCAGTTTTAGGGAATAAAGATGGGCTTGGTTTTTGGTTTTTGTTTTTGGTCCCTTTAAGTCAGAGGGATCTGAGATGTTATATGGCTTAAAGGGTGTTTGAGCCTTGTACAATTACCAAACAAGTGTTTCTTATATGGTGTTACAGAATTCGAAATGCAGGATTTGGTAACTGTACAGTCACAGAGTCAAGAGAGTCGATAAGTTATGGTAGCGCTCCGAGGTTTAATTTGGTGTTGTAGTAAGTTGAGTTGACAAAGTGGTCCAAGGTTGATTTGTGCTCATGTAACAAGATGATGTTTTAATCTTAATTCCGGTATGCTTTTATTAACGTGTTCCGTCTCTTGTGGGTGGTTCTTCATTATTTACTAAGGATAATTTCAAAAACTAACCTTGAGAGGTCTGACCTAATTACAAAAAGATAGTTGGGTTTTTTTGTAATTAGACTAAACCTCAAGGTATTTTCTGTAATTAACCATCATTTACAAATACAGATGTAAATATCAGAAACATATATGGCCTTTTGTGGTGCTATTGCGGCATTTCTGGGAAATTGTTTTAGGTATCTGATAGGAGGAACATTTGGAAAATGAAAATGTATTTGGTTGTTTTGTTGGAGAGAAAAATATAATGTAATTAAAAAAGAATAAAATTCAACTTATTAGTGTTGTTTTGTTTTTTATTGTGGCTATTAGGGATGTAGTAAGTTATATGATTATTTTAGTTGAAGTAATGATTGATAACGACTAACGAGTAAGATAATGTGTTTTTTTAATGATAATTCCAAACACATTCAGAAGTTTTGGAAGTAGAAACACGCATTTTAGATATTACACCAAATAAGGTCAAGACAAATTTTTGTTTAGTATTCATTATCCTTCTTATTTTTTTCCTTTTTTTTTCGCAAATTATTCTGAGTATAAATTTGCAAAAATGCATATTGTAGATTGTTTTTATCAATTTTGTTTCAAAGTTTTGTTTGGTGTGCATGTTTTAGGGTGTGAAATGAGAAATTTAAGTTGAAGAGTTATAAAGGACAAACTGTAACAAATCAAGGGCAACAAAAGCAAATAGTATATATATGTGGGCTCTTGGTCCAGCTTCCATCGCTCCCATCTAGTACTACATCTAAAAGCGCTTTGTCCTGTCAGCGACTTTGGTACTGGTAACAGGAAGAATAAAAGAGGGGCATTATTGGTATTTTAAAATTGTAGTTTATAACAGACCAACCAACTGAAGATAAAGGTCAAAAACTCAAAAACCTTGTCTTCGCCATTCTTGCTGGAAGAAGAAAAAAAAACCTCCAAATTCCAATTATGCTCTAAAAGCTTGAAATTTCGAGAGAAGAATCAAAGAAAAGAAATAGATATGTTTTTACTCTCTTTCCCACTTCTCTCCACTCGATATTCTTTCCCATGTAAGTCTCTCTCTCTCTCTCTCTCTCTCTCTCTCTCTCTCTCTCTCTCTGGCACAAACGATTTCTGAAGTTGAAACCATAAATGCTCCAGAAGATATGTGAGTAGTGTTTTTGGGAATATAATTTAAATGTTCAGTTGCAATCACTGAAATGCAGTTAATATATACAAACTTTGCTGATTGTTGGTGTGTGTGTGTGTGTGTGTGTTTTGAAGTGGATGCAGAATAGAACATGTTTTTGTTGATGTAGCATTACATTATGGAAAAATTAGAAGAAAATTAGACGAATTATGGGTATCCTGTTTTAGCCCTTCTGAATCTGATGATCATTCTTGTGTTGTTTGAGCAAAGTAAACAGTGGGCTGAAAAAGAAGAGAGTGAAATTAAGGATGTTCCTCTTGTTGCAATATTCTGTCGTTCGATGCTGCATATTGTTCATATATGGGGAAATGAAAAGAATGGATGATGAACCATACAGTTCGGATTTGAATTTGCACGAACGCACATTTTCCTTTATGATAAAGCCTTGTCAGGCTTTAATGGTTTTGTAGGGTCTTTTTATATTGTTATTTAGATCAAGGACTTCATCTGAGCTCCGTGGTGAAATTTCATGGCTAGATTAATGAGGAAACCAACTAGTATTCACATATCTATCACATTTCCATTCTACTTCTATTTCCTCCAATCTCTTATTCCTTGAACTTCAACTATAGTATAAAATTGGTTTTGGATGGTCAATTTTTCAGGCATTACTCTTTCAACCTATCCAGCACATGGATCGTCATCTGCTCAGAAGAGACCATTGTTGGCTTCTTGCTCGTGCAGTAAAATGCAGGTTAAAGGGTAATAATTACTTAAGCTCATAGGTTTTAGGAGGAATTTTTTTATTTTTTACATATTTTCTCATTAATATAAATACTGTGATAAAACCCTAAGGTTATTAGTACATTGGTTTATTTTAACAATTGATTATTCCATTTGAATTAACTGTACTGTTGTATCCAGTAGTTTGCTTGCTTATGCTCATCCTTACATTGCTAGAGAACAGGCTAAAGGCTCATTACACTTTGATGAGAAAATGGGTAGAAGACTTCTCCTCACTTTTATGGTTGGAACAGCCATATCTCCAGCATTGCCATCTTCTGGAAAGACAAAGAAACAAAGCCCATATGATGAGAAACGCCTACTCGAGCAGAACAAGCGAATACAGAGAGAAAATAATGCACCCGATGAATTCCCTAATTTCGTGAGAGAAGGTTTGTTCTGTTCTTACCACAGCTGTCTTAGTGTTTGAACATTGTGATAAGTAGCGTGTTCATCCCTGTCTTGGCCCTGCTAATTTGTTGAGCTCTGCAAACTTAGCCGCAATTCTTTCTGATCTGGTTCAGGTTTTACGGTAAAAGTAGTGACATCAGACAACTACGTCACGCGCGTGACTCAGGTCTTGTGTTGTGGGACGTTGCAGTTGGTAAAGGTGATTGTCAAAGGATGGTCAACAGGTTTCTCTTTAATTTTACTTGTTTCTGTATAACCCTTTGGCTTGCTTTCCTGATATTGATGATATTGAAATTACAATGTAAAATTGAGCTGCATGCACTTTGGTACCTGTTAGTATTAAGATGTTGAAAGGCTAATGAATAATCAATGGTCCAAAAACAAAGTATATTATGAAAAGGGATAGTTACAAAAAAATACCCCTGGGGTTTGGGGTAATTACAAACAAACCCATAGAAGTTTCAAAATTACAAAAAAACAAACCCTGAGGTTAGATTCTGCATTTTTACAAATGTAAAGGGGGTGTTTGAGATATTTTTACTTATGAAAGGGGTAAATTGTAATACAAAATCAAAATCCAAAGGGGATTTTTGTAATTTTCAAAAACCTTTTTTTTTTTTTTAATTACCCCAAACCTCAGGGTAGTTTTTGTAATTATCCCTTATAAAAAGTAAACTAATACCTACACATGGACAAAGGTATTGGGAAATGTCATTTTTACACTTTAGTTTGCCAGATATAGGACACTGTAAATCTGGATTTCTTGAACATTCCAATCAATGGATTTCCAAGATAAAAGTATTACATTTGAAAAATGAAATATGGCATCATATGTCAGTTGTAACACCATACTCTAAATCTTGACTATGTGTCGACTGGATATAAGTGCAGCATTGCTTTAATTCGCATAAGGGTTTTTCTTCAATTTCTTTTAAAAGTCAATTGTCATGTGCTTTGGGTTGTTGCTCTGTAGAATTAGAGAAATATCATTTTTATGTGGAAAGAAAATTAGCTCTGAATATTATTCAACCAGCTCAAATGAGGAAGAAGGAGATTACAGCTTTTATAACTGGATTTCCCGCCAGATCTACTCTACCCAATACCGGACGGACACGTAGCAGGGAAGGAGAAAAATAAACTGCTAAAACATAAACCTGAACTAATAGAAACGTAATATGCAAATGACAACTATAATAGAAAACACCTCAACCAACTAATTAACTAACCAACATCTTAACACCCCCCCTTCAAGTTGGAATGTGGCTTGAAGAACACATTCCCAACTTGAATAAAAATGCACGAAAAGCAGGTCCTCCTAGGGCCTTTATAAACACATCTGCGGTCTGCTGCAAGGTGGAGATATGCTGAGGTAGAATGAAGCCTGACTTGTATTGATTTCTGACAATATGACAATCAATGTCCAGATGTTTGGTTCTCTCATGGAAAACTGGATTGACTGTGATGTGTAATGCTGCTTTGTTATCACAATGAAGCACAATAGGCAAGGAAGCAGGGGTATGCAAATCCTGACTGAGATTGAACAGCCATTGAAGTTCACACACAGTGGTTGCCATGGACCTATATTCAGCCTCCGCTGAGGACTTTGACACCGTTTTCTGTTTCTTTGTCTTCCAAGATACAAGTGCATCCCCAAAGAAAACACAGTACCCTGTGAGGGATTTCTGAGTTAGCAAACATGTCCCCCAATCTACATCACAGAGAGCTTCAAAATGATTGGACATATCTGTGGAGTAAAATAAACCCAAAGAGGGTGTTCCCTTCAAGTATTTGAGTAAGTGAATTGTTGTATCCCAATGAGCCTGACAATGGGCATGTACAAATTGACTGAGTTGATGTACTCCAAATGAGATATCAGGTCTGGATAGATTGAGATATAGAAGTTTGCCCACCAATCTCCTGTACTGTGTACTATCCTGCATCTGGATATAAATCCCCTTCTTGTGCTGAAATGTTGTAACCCTGAGGAAAGGGAGTGGAACTAAGCTTACAACCCATCATACCAGCCTCCTTAAGCAAGTCCATTATATATTTTCGTTGGCACAAATGAGTCCCCTTGTCACTTAGTGAGAATTTTCAATCCAAGGAAATACTTGGCATTCCCCAAGGCTTTAATTGTGAACAACTTGTTCAAGTAGTCCTTCAAGGACTGAATCAAAGCAGGAGAGTTTCCTGTAATCAATACATCATCAACATATATAATCAATGTTAGAAAATCACCTCCATCCTTCTTAACAAACAAACAGTTATCATGAGTTAACTGTAGAAATTCAAAATTCAGTAATTTCTGAGAAAATTCCAGGTTCCATTGTCTAGATGCCTGTTTCAACCCATATAGACTTCTCTTAAGAAGACACACCTCCCCTTTCCTGGCCTTAAAGTATCCTTCAGGCAACATATCTGAGTATTAGTAGTTTGCACTGTCTGAATAGAACTGGTCACATAATCATTCAGCCAATTGTGCTTCTGTTTCATTATGTGCCCTCTCCCAAGTGGTTGATTAGGTGGTGGACTTATGGATAAATTATCCATATTTGATAAATCATTCATAGCTGCATTGTCTGTGTCCTCTTCTACATCTTCTGGGATGGGTATAGGCAATGTCTCATCCTGTACAGAGGATGATTGAGCATGGAAGAGGAACTGAGATTCATAAAACACAACATCTCGTGAAACAAAGATCTCCTTGGTATCCATATCATACAGCCTATACCCCTTCACACCTGGTACATATCCCAAAAATACACATTGTGAAGCCCTAGGTTCAAATTTTCCTCTGTGTGAACCTGTTTTGGAGGCATAACACAGACATCCAAAAATCTTGAATCTACCATATTTAGGTGGCTCTTTATGCAATAACTCAAAAGGGGATTTCCAGTGCAAGAGAGCACTAGGTAAGGAGTTCAAAATGTGAACTGCAGCAAGCAGTGTATATGGCCAAAATTTCTTAGGGATCCTTGATTGAAACATCAAGGACCTAGCAATCTCCAAAATGTGCCTATGCTTCCTTTCTACTACTCCATTCTCTTGTGGAGTATAAGGACAAGATTTTTGGTGTAAAATCCCTTTCTCTGAAAACAACTGTTGTGTCTCATGTCCCATGAATTCAGTCCCATTTCTGTACCACTGTGTGAAATTGTGTCTGAATTAGAGATAAAAAAAATTCTCAGATGTCTGGATAAAAAAATTATCCAGGTTGCTCTAGTGTTGTCATCCACTATAGTGAGCATGTAAGTAGTGTTAGTAACTGAAGGTGCATGATAGGGGCCCCAAACATCCACATGGATCAATTCAAAAGCATGTTTTGTTTGTATTGAACTCAAAGGGAAAGACAATCTACATTGTTTTGCCTTATGACAAGTAGGACAAATGTATTGAGTTCCTTTATTACAAGCAGACTTGAGAAAGTCAATGTGCTCTAAGCAGCATATTGAAGTGTGACCCAATCTTCTGTGCCAGATCTGCAAATCCTCAATGTTGTCAGTGCTATGGGTGTTGCCAGTGAACTCTGATCTCCCAAAGATGTAAAGTCCTCCCAAAGATGTAAAGTCCTCCCAAGACTTTACCAACAGCCTTCACTCTTCCATTCCTAGGGTCCTGCAACCAGCATTTGGACTGAGAAAATACACATTCCAGTCCATTTCCATCAAGCAACTGGCTAACTGAAAGCAAGTTATACTTAAAATTGGGTACAACCAATACATCTGTAAGTGTGACCTCAGCAGATAGCTTGACACTACCAGTGTGTGTGACTGAAATACTTGTACCATCTGGCAAATGAACATTCACAGGGGTGCACATAGGAGTAATCTTACCAACCAAACTTGGAGATGAACATATATGCCTACTAGCCCCAGTATGAATGATCCAATTGTCCTTTCCAAGAGCATGCAGCAATGAGAGAGCAAAATGAGTGTGATGTGTGTTACCTGAGTAATCTGCAAAATGAGAGAAGCTGTGTGTATCCCCTGAGTGTGTGGTTGTATGACCAGACATGTATTTTGCTATTTCCTTTTGAATCATGCTAGCAAAATCTGGAAGTTCAATCTTCCTTGTATCCTCTTCACCTTTTGCAGTTAGCTGATGGCAAATCATCACCTTCCACCATGTTTATTGATCGATTATTTCTCTGTTCTTTCAATTCCTTATACCAATCTGGATAGCCATGTAATTTGAAGCACTCCTTGACTTCATGACCACTAAAACCACAGTGCTCACATGTTAATTTTGCCTCTCTTCTTTGCTCTTCCGTTGTTGTCCCCTGCCTCTACCAAAGGAATTAGATCCTTGAAAAGTACGATTCATTCCCCTTCCAAAACCAGATCCTTGTGCAGTAACAGATCGATTAAAATTGCCTTTAGCTAGCATAGTAGTGGTGTCCAGGGGATCTAATACCTTAGTGTGTGTCACCTTATGTTTTTCTATATTCAGGATCATGGAGTATGCTTTGTTAATCGTTGGTAAAGGATCCATTAATAGTATCTGATTTTTAACAGGCTCAAAAACCTCATTTAATCCCATAAGAAATTGCAACAATTTAATATCCATATCATTTTCATATAGAGCTTTCCCAGCTCCACACACACATTCAGGTAGTTGCACAATACTAGCATACTCATCCCATAGACACTTGAGTTTCGTGAAATAATTCGTAACTGTAGAGTTACCTTGAGTAAAATTCGCAATCTCCTTTTGCAGCTGGTATCGCAACGGTCCGTTGCTTTCCCCATACCTTTCCGCCAACTCATCCCATAGTTGCTTCGAACTCTTCACGTACATAAATGCTTCTACAATCTCTTTCGAGATTGCATTCAACAACCACGAAATCACCATATAATCAACCTTTTGGTACTGTTCAAAAGCTTCAGTGTTTGATTCAGGAATCGCAACTGTTCCATATATAAATCCAAGTTTTGATTTAGCTCCCAGTGCTAACCTCATCGCACGACTCCAATGAAAGTAATTAGATCCATTCAGCTGATTCGTGACTAAGATCATCCCTGGATGATCTGATCCATGCAAGCAAAGAGGATCAAGGTCCTTCGCATAAACAGAGATTGTCTTCACCGTGTTATCATCTTCTGTCACATCACAGCATTTACTCTTTCAAAATTTCGAGCCATGATCGCAACACGCTCTGGTACCATGTAGAATTAGAGAAATATCATTTTATGTGGAGAGAAAATTAGCTCTGAATATTATTCAACCAGCTCAAATGAGGAAGAAGGAGATTACAGCTTTTATAACTGGATTTCCCGCCAGATCTACTCTACCCAATACCGGACGGACACGTGGCAGGGAAGGAGAAAAATAAACTGCTAAAACGTAAACCTGAACTAATAGAAACGTAATATGCAAATGACAACTATAATAGAAAACACCTCAACCAACTAATTAACTAACCAACATCTTAACATGCTCTTAACTATTATTGTTCAAATTTTTTTTTTTTTTTTATGGTGACTTGATCTTCAAGAAAGTTGTCCTATGCTGAAATGACTGAATGATTCGAAAGAACATTTTGAAAAAGTGCTAGGACAATTTAAATCAACGACATTCTTACCTCTCTGCATTTACATGTTGGTTTCTAGTTCTACACTGCATTTTCTTTAATCGTTCATTGAGGATAGTGGCACTAATTTGAAGTTCTCCCTCTTTGTTTTCTATGGAAGGTGACGTTTCACTATGTCGGTTATAATGAGTCTGGCCGTCGTATAGACAGCACATACTTACAAGGTTCTCCTGCCAAAGTTCGATTGGGTACTAATGCATTGATTCCAGGTGACAAACATTGAGTAATAATTGAAGATTTTTCTGTGTATTAGTGTTGAGATGAAGAAACTAAGACAGTGGTAATTTGAAAACAGGATTTGAGGAAGGAATCAAAGACATGAGGCCTGGAGGAAAAAGAAGATTAATTATCCCCCCAGAGCTAGGACCACCGGTGAGTCTTATTGTCTCTCTTCCATTTAACAATCATATACAGCATAGCTTTGTGGTAAAAGCTTGTGATATTCAAATACTTCGAGGTTGTTTTTGGGTAAAAGGGTTTTTCTTTAATTGGAAAATTTGAGTTAAGAACAAATAAGTAGATTTCAAATCCATCCTAATGGCTGCTGCAAGAAAAGATCAAAATGAATATCAAGTGATTTGGAAATCCATAGTGACTCTAATATGTCCAATGTGTCCCAAACCAGTGCAATGAATTGGAAAGTGAATTTTCAAACTTTATTGGTTTTCGTGTGAGAATTGAGAATATGTTTGGGTTGTTGTCTGAATTTTATGTTTGAAAATGAAAATATATTTGTTTATGGTTGTTGAAGTGTATTTTTAATATAAATTTGCATGATTATAGTGAAAACTAGTTTGGTTATAGTCTTTTAAGTGTGTTTTCACATAAATTTGCGTAATTGTGATGAAAAATTGTTTGGTGTGTTTCCAAATGAATATTTCCACAAAAAAGAATGAAAACTGAAAATAACCTCATTTCACTTAAAATTTTCTCTAAACAAACATAAACTCAGTTTCCGGAATAGTTGGAAATTATAGTTGTTGGAAATACAACCAACACATAGCCTTAGTTGCCAAATCCTGGGATCCAAAAACAGTAAGAGACAAAATTGTATCAGAACGACAAGTTTTCTTGTTGCTTCATACGGTTACGGGGGAATTGCAAAAACTATCGTTGAAGTTTGGTCTAATTCTAAAAAAATAAAATCCAATTATCTTTCAAAATTACAAATACCCCCTTAAAGTATTACAAACAACCCCTTGAGAGTTGCATCTTCTTAAAAAAATCTCCCTCTTGAGGATGCAATTAAATAGAATAAAAAATGAGGGGTGTTTTTTTTGTAATTTTAAAAGATGGCTGTTTTTTTTTTTTTTGTCATTAGAATAAACCTCGTGGATATTTTTGTATAAATAACCCTATGGTTAATTCTGACGTGTTATTACAAGATTTTTTTTCTTGCTTAACAGGTAGGACCTTCCACTTTTTTCAGCTCCAAGCAATTTGAGGTTTTTGATGTAGAATTGCTGAGCATTCAAGATTGCACAAGGAGGACAATTGGGTTTTATTCTGATGTTGTTTGCGGTTAAGAAAAAGAACCGATTCAAGTTTTCTATCATGTTAGTGAATAGTTCCATATTACTTGGAGCCCATATAGGAAATTACTCTTGTATCCAAGTTAATTTTGACACATGAGCACAGAGCACAAAAAAGAGAATTAGGAAATGAAAAATAACGATGATTTTGGATCAATTAAAGTTGGAATAATTACATTTTCCCCTATCCATCTTGTGCAATATGTCGATTCATATGTATAAAAAAATTACTTTGCTTCCTTTTCCTTTTTTTTTCCCCTTTTTTCTTTTAGTGGGTGGGCTGGGAAAGCAGCAATCTTTTAGGGTTAATTACAAAAACTACCCCTAAAGTTTAGCTTAACTAAAAAAAAAAACTCGGTTGTCTTTCAAAGTTACATATACTCAACTAACATTTGTTTCTATTTTACAATTGCAATCCCGTGGGATGTTACGTAAACACAAACCTCAAGAGGGTGTTTGTAATTTTGAAATGTAATTGAAGATTTTGTAATTTCGCTAAACCTCCTGGTTAGTGTTTGCAATTATCCCATCTTTTTAAGGCCAAAAACAGCATTTTACCGAAACTAATGAAGAGTACGAAAATCGGTCGTTCATACTTTTATAAAACCACTTACTGCAAGATAAATTACGCTCGAGAAAACAATGTTGAGTGCACTATGTACAAACATTTACATGCTAGACGATAAAAATACCCGAATTTGTTATAAGCCTATATCCAAACTATCAATACATGTTTTAAGACAAGTTTATGATGACAGATATATAACTTTAATAACTAACACAAGGAAGAGATAAAGTCACCCAAGTATCCACAATCAGGTGATGTCTCGTTCCAACTGCCAAGAACATGATCAGGCTTCTGTCACCTGGCTTTGGCCATTAGGAAGTAAAAGCCCATGATCATCAGAGCCCTAAAAATGGAGATAACAGGAAAACTGAGATTAGGTTTGACGACGAAGGTCAATCTTGAGGGTTGATGGTTAATCGAATTAAACCATATTTAGGGTATTAGCCAGGTGTAATTATATCATAATGGATCTTCAATTCCAAAATCGTGTTTCACCTTCTATTCCACCGCACAAATGTTTTTCACGTATATCCGTGCGGTGGAATAGGAAATGAAACACAATTTTTGAATTAAATGACCCCATCCGAATTTTACCACCTAAGTTAAACAATTGTACATGCAAAGATTCCACTTCCCACTTATGGTTACAAAAACTAATCTTAAGATTTGGCCTAATTACAAAAATAACCCAATTAAATGAACTTTCAATAGCGCATATAGCGACAAGTACATTATACCAAAAAAAATGATTTTCAGTAATTCGCATTGCACAACATTATATAGCTGAAAATTATTCAAAATATGGACGTAGTTTAGAAATGGAAATTCTTTACACACATAACTCTATCTTCAAACACCTTATCAGGTGCGCAAAAATGCCTTGTTATAATACGTCAGACTCCGAAAGAAGGTTATGACACTAATGATATCACAGATAAAGTTATAGTAATGAGTAAAACTACTGAGCTTCTTCAATGGGTGCCCTATGGTAAATAATCGACACATTTGAACTTACAGGGTTGGCATGGAACTGGCCGTAAAATGCATAAATACCGAGTGAAACAATGCTGAGGGCTACAAATCTCACCCAGGCTTCATAATGCAGCTGCAAAAGAAAGTAGAAACACGAATGGTTTGATTATTATCCCAACTCCAATACAATGGCTATACGAAGGTAAGGTTTTTGACCAATGCTCTATGATTTGAATTACCTGAGCGAATAGAAAAATGTTGACGAAAATGCTAACAGATGGAACTATTGGGACTCCAGGACAAGAAAAACCTGGTGGATCAATATAAACCTGCAAAATCATAGCAAACTAAGTAGTTATTAACAAAATATGCACATAAAGGCATAAAGATGGCCCTTGTCACAATATATAAAAAAGACAATCATCATTTATCATGAACCACGGCCATTTACAATTTACAGTTCATGATCGATATGCTACAAAGAACAGTATTGAGCTCAATTTTTGTCTCTGTCTGAAAACATAAAGCTTTTTGTTCTTTTTTTTCTTTTAACTTCTACACCAATTTACTGACGGTATTTCATGGACAAAATAGAATCACAATCAATTCACTTCATGAATCTTCATATGATATTGTCTGGAAATAACATGGAAATGAAATTGATGATATTATCAGGACGTACTTAAGTAGAGACGATTCATGTGCAAAATAGAATTATATTAGCGCTCAACATGTCCAGCATATAATCATGCCCTAGGTGGTAAACTATCATCATTGTATTTTATAATAGCGGCTCTCAGTTTATCTTTATATACTATTTGTTAAGTAGAACTAGGCTCTGAAAAGAGAACAGCAACTTTTTATTGGCTTAAATCTTCTACTCTCCTTGTTGGCTACATGGCTAGAAATGAAATGAATCGTGGCTGTATTGATTGCTAATTCATATTTCATACTTAGACCCCTCTAATCGGAGATCAAATATTTGTGCTCTCAAAACTTCCACTGATCTAGTAATATTATGCTTGAATAATTGGTGGTTTTCCATCATTTCACATGGCATGCTGAAAAAGTGGACCCCTTACCAACTGCCCCAAAACCACCAACCCACGCACATACAGACACTAGGACGAGTTTCTTAGAGAAACTGCTTGGGTGGTTAATGCAAGTATGCAAATACAGCAAATGAGCTGCCGTTCACAGAAGTAATGCAAAATGATGGAGCGCCATTACACCAAGTTGTATGTGAGTGCAGGGGCATGCACGTGTACATCCAACTCAGGAATATAGTGTTTGGTAGTGAATTTTAAAATTCCCAAAATTTTCTTCACTTTTCATATCACTCGGATATAAAGAGCAAACCTTTTCATGAAAAATCAATTTGAGCATTCAAAGTGTTTTAACTTACTTGGCGTAGGCAAAGAGCAGCCACAGAAACGATTGCAATAAATGAAGGTACAATCAGGAAAAAATACGAAGCATCAAAGCGGAAGAGGACTCCAGCGGCAAAACCACAACATGCAATTGCAAGGAGGTAAATGATGCCTTCTGCCCTGTTAGATATCCACCTATGAGAAGACTGACTTGACGTCTTATCCTTCCAGCGCATGGTTACCACACAAGCTGAAACAACTGAATACCCGTCTGAAACAAAACCATTCACCCAATTATCTTGATCCGCCTTGTCATGATTAAACATTCAAAAAGTGCAATTTTGAACTTATACATATTTTTAAAACTATTCTGCATAATATAAATGTAATCTTCAATGCTCTTGCAATTTTCCATGAGAAATGAAAATCAGAGTTTCGTGCTTCATAATTGTGCCAAAGCAAAATTTAGAAAGAAAAAAAATTCTTCCTGCTTTTCTCAGTTTGGAATAAGCAATGAAATGTCTGCAACATACCAAGGATCCAACGGACAGAATATGTGAGAGCACGTGAACATTAAGAAGGCCTGCCAAGACGCTGGCAATAAGACCAACCCAAATTTGTGAATGAATTGGGGTATGTCGTGTTGGGTGTACTTTGGCAAATAAAGCTGGTAGTAAACCATCCCTTCCAAGTCCAAGATATAAACGAGACTGTCAAGAATAAGCAAGCGATCACTTGTTGGCCCCTAAAGACCATAAGTCACTGATGCAAACCTAAAAGTAAAATGAAATTTTACCTGAACATAAAGCCCAACTAGAAGTGTTGTTGTAAGTCCAGCAACAGCACCAAAGCTGATTAACACAGAGACATATTTCAAGCCCTTGGAGGTGAAAGCTTTAGCCAACGGAGCTTCCTCCCCAAGGTTTTGGTATGGGACCATTCCAGTAATTACTAAGCAGACTGCAACGTATAATGCAATACAGACCAGGAGGCTACTCATTATGCCTAATGGTAAGTCCCTCTGGAAGATCATCAAGTTCAGAAAGTTAGTATTGGAGATTAATAAGAAAATCCAACAAAATTCTTCACATTAATGCAGTGGCTCAAAGTAAAATGATGAGATGTTAAATCGATGCTTTGACATACCTGTGGTCTCTTGGATTCTTCAGCAGAATTAGCAACTGCATCAAATCCTACATATGCAAAAAACACCACTGTTGCTCCTGTCAATATTGACTTAATACCATGTGGGGCAAAAGGAGACCAATTTGAGACATCAACCTTAAAACTTCCAACAACTATGACGAAAAGAACAATGAGAACCTGCAGAAGATTTCATGTGCTGTCAAACATATAGTGCCCATGATGTTGCTATTGCGAATTCAATGTCGATGTCGAAGGATAGATAGGAAGCATGTCGAGACTATACATGCTTACTTTTTAGGAGAAGGAAACAAAAAAATAAGAAAGCAATAAATGACCCTGATACCAATACAGTATACTATTGGTTCCTTTTTTTTTTTTTTGTTATGCTTTTAACAGTATACCTTTGTCGTTTAGCTGATAAACTAAGTTCAGATTATGAGCAACCAGAGTTGCATAGAGGGAACACTCTAAAATAATTCCTAAACATTGAGTACAAATAATTTCTCTCTTAGTTAATAAACATTACCTGCTCAAACCATCTTACTTCATCTACCAACTAATAGTACCCACATATATGAACCAGGACTTCTCATAGCATTATACTACCGTGTCTCTTAAAGAAATAATACTGCTTTAGTAGAAAAACTCAGGTGCAAAATAGCCCTGAAATCAATTAAATTTCTCCCTTAATCTGAACGTTTTCATTACCTAAGCAACATAACAATCTTTATTTTTTGCACACATTACAAAAGCACAATATATTGGTTTGCTGAAATCTACATTTTGTTATCAAGGAAAATTGAATCACAGCACTCAAATTTTAGTGTGACAAGGCCCATTATTCAAAGGATGAGATCTAGTGGGATTTTTCAAACTTCACTCCAGAATATGCAGAAGTATCTTTTAGCATATTGATGCCTCCTAACTGCTCTCAGCCAAATTTTCTAAAACTGGTTTGAATGTGAAAGTTGTAGTGTAGCCATATCTGACAGTGTATGAAAAATTACTAAATGAATATATAGAAATAGCTCCATGGTAAGTTACTCCTAAATTTATGATTAGTACTCATAAATCCTCGACACTGTTTGTTTCATTTTAAGAGTAGTTCAGAAATTGAAGAAAAAATAATGTAGGATGGATAGACAACCTTTGTCATTGTCATGATTGCATTCACTATTGAAGATTCTCCAACGCCGCGGCAAAGAACTAAAGTCAGAAGCGCTAGGATAACAGGAGCTAATATGTTAATAGATAATGCTCCTACAACTTCTTCACCATGCCCAATCCAGCTTGGAATTTTACCCTTGAGAGAGGGAATCAGCTCCAGTACAGTAATCACATAGCTCGCTAAGCTCGTGCTATGCTAGCGGCACCAATATGATAGTCAAGCATCAACTGGGTAAACACTAGAAAAGCAGTGAGCTCGTTGAAAGCTGAGTAGGTATAGAGGTATGCTCCCCCAACAACTGCGGGAAAGCGAGAAGCTAGTTCAGCATAACAGAGAGCATTCAAGACACAAGATGCTCCTGCTATGATGAAGCTAATTGTAACTCCTGCAGCAACAACAGAGGATTTAGAGGAATGACACAAATTAGCCGGTCAAATGATGTTGTTCAACTTCTTGGCAAAATTCTTATTCAAGATGATATAATGAAGGGCGAATTAGATTCTGAAGATAAATCTTTAACTTCTTCAAGAATATGTAACTGTTCATAGAAATATCAGATAAGATACTTCCAAGGATAAATTTCAAGTAAGAATTGCCTACTTGGATGCAAGAGACAATAAACTTGATTAGATTTCACATGCATTACTTTTCGTATTCAATGACCAATTAAATGACCAATTAACATTCAAATCATCACAAAATAGGGGAATTCATCATATCTACAAGATATACTCGGTCATATTTCAAGCGCATTACTTTTCATATTCAATGATAGTATAATATATCATCAGTCACAATATTTGGAACCCAGGATAGTTTGGATCGAGCCGACTCAAATTTTGGAGGATTTTGAATCAATGGTAGACACTTCGGATGCCATTAAGCCAACCTTGCACCTATAAGCCAGTAAAGTAATTGAGTAAATCACTCAAAACTAGAAGAAACCTTTAAGAGACAGTCAAGCTACATATTCCAAAGGACAGGTGCCAGATTTTCTAAAATGGCAAGGTTTTGGTACCATGTGAACCAACCTACAGACTTTAGATCCCAGTAGGGAAATCAGAGGTAAAGGACTGAAGTTAGTAGAGGAAAACCATATTTAACATGATATAGTCCAGTCTCAACAATTCTTTTTTTCCAACTTTTACCAGTTTTGCTCAATCTAGTTTGCCTCAGAAAATCTTTCAGTTTAAAATCCATTAAAAACTGAATCCGAAACATCAGCTCATTCTCAGAAAGTAATATGTCAATAATATGCATGAAGATTACGTTTATATACTAAAGCACAGAGCAATGCGTCACATTGAAGTATCAAAGGTTGGATGCATCAAATTAACCCCAAATTCTGTTGAAATGAACCAAAATTAAACGGAAAAGGAAAAAAAAAAAAAAAAAAAAAAGCCACTGACCAGGACCGGTATCATGTGCCACGGTGCCAGTGACAACGAATATTCCGGCGCCAATGGAGGCACCAATGCCAATCAAAATGAGATCAAACAGGCTTAACCGCCGCACGAGACCCTCGCCGGAGTTCACCCGCAACGCCGTGCCCGACACCGGAGCGAGGGGTTTCGACCTCAGCGCCGACGACCAGAACCGAGAGTAGCACGACGGCTTCGACGATGAGGAGGGTGACGTCATCACGGAGCTCCGCTCAGTTCTCAAGCTTCCCAGTTCCCACCTACCGGAGAGAGAAGTACAAGTGAGAAACTACTAGCAGGGACAACGGTCATTTATATACACATATATATATATGCGTTTGAGAATGTACAAGTAGCGAATGCGTGTCGTCCGGTCATACGTATGTTGCAATAGAGGATTGTACGTATCATCTGCAACAACGATTAAGATTTAACAAGAAAGCTACTTTGCGAAAAGAGAAGTTTTGCTAATTGCGTTTACATAGCTTTGTGTTTTTACTCGTTCACGCTGATACTGTGATTTTATTTTTCCAAAATTAAAAAAAGGAAAATGAGATTATTGTAGATTTACAGGCTGCTGAGGTCGACGCTAGACGACGAGTATTAGCAGCGGCCTTCCAAAGGTTGACACTTGTAATGCTATTTTGGGTGGGCAGTAAAATCAAATGCTTGCCAGCTCCTTTCAAAAAAAAAATGCTTGCCAGCTCCTTTTACATTTGAGATTTTTCTTTTTCCATCTTTTTTTTTTTTGAGTGGATTTCCATCTTTTCAATTATGGTTAAATTTTGTATTTATTTTTGCTTTTTACTTTTTGACTAGGAATGGCAAAATTCATGTGGGGAACCGTCCTCATTGGTACCCGAATCAATTGAAACAGGGAATCTCTGATTAATTCGGGAATGGGAGCAGGGATAGGGATTTTCTACTTTTCTTAAATCGGGATTCCCCGTCCCATCCCCGTCCCCGCCCCCGATTAGATGAAACTGAGATTATCCGTCCCTGTCCCCGTTCACCTATATACTCATATATGTGCATATATATATATATGTATATATATATATATGTATATATATGCATATATATTATTAATATTAATTATATTTATACTTTTTTATTTTATTAAATTGTAAAATTAAACCCTAAAAATTATGTGTTTTATATTGTAATGATTTTTAACTTTTATAATTACAAGATTTTCTATTTTGAAAATTGTTGTATTTAACTCAATTTGTTAAAGTATTTCATATTGTGGAGTTATTGTAAGATTAGCTAGTGATTCATGATATTTTATCTATTTTAATTATTAACTATTTTAAGTAAAAAAAATATATTTTTTATTAATAAATACAAAATGGGGACCCCAAATTCCCGCGGGGACTCCGTTCCCCGAACGGGGATTTTCCATCCCCGTACCAGATGCCCAAAACGGGAAATAGTATGGAGATGATATTTGAAATGGGATTGGGGAAGGGGATGGTATGTCCCATATCAGCCCCGTCCCCGCCCATTGTCTTCCCTATTTGTGACTTGTGCGTATCACAATTTTTCTCATTTTCATTGGGTTTATATAATATAATTTACTTGTGTTGTTTGTTTTGCATTGTCAAATATCTCAAGATGATGCCTGTAAGATTATAATAAAGTATATAACTTTTATATTAAGAAATTGTAATGGAGCGGAGCAGGATAAATATCTCAAGACCTAACCCGAACATGTGCTTAGAACTGGGGAAGAGGTTGCAAGATGACATGTCTTGATCCGAACAAAATAATCTATGATTTATTATTATTATACTAATTGAATATATATTCACAAAATATTATGTTAAATATTCAAATATAAATTAAAACTTTAGAAATGAAAAATAAAGAAAACAATTTGATTATATATGAGCAAGTTTACACACCTATTTAAAATACTTGTTGAGTTATCTAAAACTTTAAAAATTACATGTTTACTTAATAATTTTCGATAACTAAATTAAATTAGATCAATTAAGAAATTGTTAAAATTTATACCAACAAATTACTATATATGTTAATTTAATAAATAAAATCAGAGTATCATTTGATTTATCAAATAACAATATCATTATAATCAAATCATGATTATTTGAGAAATTATTTTGTAACATAAAAGATGATTATTTGAGAATAACAAATAAATATAACATAAGTAATTTAACAAATAAACAACATTTCATTTATGTAATAAGTATTTACTTATTATATATTCAAAAGGTTTGTACAATATAATATTTAAACATGTATATAGTTTAAAGAATCTTTTACAATTATATATATATATATATCTATATATAGGATTTTAATATTTCAGTCATTTTAAATAATATGTATACATTGGATTTTTTATCAGATATAATACATAGACACGAAGATTTAATTGTACATATATAGGATTTCAATATTTTAGGTATTTCATGTAATATAAAATTATTTATTTTAAATTAAGAAAGTATGAAATATGTGAAAAATCTGATTTACTGAAACCTGATAAATTTTATTTTATGAATTAAGAAAGTATGAAAGTTGTCAAAATAATCGATGTCCAACAATCGAATGCATAATTTTCAAAATCTTTTTTTTTTATTACGTTTAACAAATGTTTGCCACCTCCTTTTATATTTGAGATTTTTGTTTCATCTGTCAACTATGGTTAAATTTTGTATTTACTTTGCTTTTTTTACTTCTTGACTTTTGACATATCACATTTTCCCCCATTTTCATTGGGTTTACATAATATGATAATATAATCTACTTGTATTGTTTATTTTGTATTATAAAAAAAAATTGTTATGTTGAAAAAATATAAAAAGATACATGTTAAGATTGAAGGATATTTTTAATTTATACACCAATTTTACAGTTTAATTAGTTTTTCCCTTTCTTTTTCTTTTACATAAAAATTTCAAATTACTATTTATTTGTAACATACTAGAAATAATTAAATTATTATTGGTTTACAATGCAGTTTATTAGGCATGTTTGTTTTGCTAGTTTCCATTAACGTAGTTTATAATTTCTTAGAGACATTCCAATTGCACTTAATTAATGTTTTTCAATTTGAAAATTGATGTTGTTTCTTAGGACATATCACTCAAAGTCAACGATGTTGATAAAATCTTTTGTCCGAAGAGGGAAATCTTCAACTCTTCTTTTTCGGAAGCTGGAAAATCTTTCGATTGGAAACTTGCCTGCACACACGCGCAAACTTTAGAGGGTCTCGGGGGTTGTCCCAAGGAGGCCTCTCCGACGCTCAAATCAGCATGTTCAACGAGAGAATAATTAAGACAATAATTGAATACTGGATTAAATGCATAGGAGAATTATCAGAATTTGAGAATGTACTTACAAACGAATAGGAGGAACCTTTTTATACCTGGGATATGGGCCCTATGGGCCACGTAGGAGAAATTGGCTTATGAGTCAGTCCCGGACTCTTTTGGGTCGGGTTACATTATTAAAAGCCATTGGGCAATTAATATTAAATTAATATATATATATATATATATATAAATTGAATTATATATTAAGTAAGTAAATGTCGTTTTCGCCCCCAACATAAGCCCCTAGCTCCGGGGAGGGATGAAGTAGTATCATATCTAGCTTGTCTTGTTGTACATCTTGTCTTGTCTTTGAAGAATCTTTGACCGCTTTTGCATAAAGACGCTTGAAATGAGAGCCTTTGACCATGTCTTCCAAAGGTAATATTTCTCTCTCTACTCTTTAATTTTGAAATATTTTATTTTTTAGAAGACTTAGAAAAATTTCTTGAAAGTTGAGGTGAAAGCCCGGCATGGGGAGAGATTGCTCTGGGGCGCATACCCAGAGCGGGCAAAGGCGCCCCCATGCGCCCTCTTGTCACGGAGGACTAGGATGGCGCCCTCCCGGGGGTCGGTCCAAGCCCCCTGGTCCTTCATTCCTTGTATTTTCTCCATCATTTCCGGAGTTTTTCCTTATTTCAAGCCAGATTTCGGATTTCGGCTTTTCTTTATTTTCGTGTTCCGTCTTCTCCGAGGTTTAGCTTCTGATTTCTTGCCCATGGGGACTTGTTTATATTTTATCGAGAAAACTTTTCCCTCCGGAAGGGAGCTTTAATTCTTATGGAGTGGTCGGATATATTTGTGCTTTGCTCTATCCCCTCCGGAGCTCGCGGGGAGCACTCTTCTTGAGCATGGAGGGAGCACCCTACTGGAGCTTTCTCCAAGTTATTGTTTTATCATTTTGATCTATTCTTCCCATGTATTAGCATTTTTGCCTTTTTTTTTCTTTGCACATTTTTGTTGGAGAAAAATGTTTTACAGGGCACTTTTCCGAAGCCTGGAGGGAGGCACCCATCTGGAGTTTCTTCTAAGTTTTTGCTTGTATCTTTTCCCACATGTGTTAGCATTTTTGTTTTCTTTCTTGCACATTTTCACCGTGGAGGAGCATTTGCGACGCCCTTTTTCCTCTGGGATCTTAACCGAAGGAGGTGAATTACCAATACCCCCATGAGGAGGCGGGGTCTTAGCCGAAAGAGGTCTTTCCACCCAGGGTCTTAGTCGAATGAGGTCTTTCCCTCTGGGGTCTTAGCAAAAGAAGGTGAATTATTAGGACCCCGTGAGGAGTCCCATCTCATCCAGGGTCTTAGTCGGGTGAAGTCTTCCCCCCAGAGTCTTAGCCAGAGGAGGTGAACTATTAGGACCCCTGTGATGAGACCCCTCACATCATAGGTCTTAGTTGAAAGGGGTCTTCCTATTCGAGGTCTTAGTTAGGTGAGGTCTTCCCCTCCGGGGTCTTAGCCGGATGTTGTGACTTACTAAGACCCCGTGAGGAGGCCCCTCTCATCCGGGGTCTTAGTCGAAAGGGGTCTTAGCCGGAGGAGGTTATTAATGAGGACCCCGTGAGGAGGCTCCTCTCATCCAGAGCCTTAGCCGAAAATATGGGGTTTGCTAAGGAGAGCGCCCAAATGGTCATTGACCTTGGTCGTATGTGGGCATTAACTGCATTCAAAAAATCAAAGTAGAAATGTGAAAGTACTTTTTATTCATTGATCGAAAATAAAAAGGTTTTATGCCATGTGGGCGGAAATAATGTTGAAACAAAAATAAAAATATTTGATGCCTCATGGGCGAAAAATCTTTCAAGGATAATATTTATGTAGGTTATCAATATTCCATGTATGGGGACGCGCTTGCCATCTAGATGTTGCAATTTATACGCTCCTGGCTTCACCAGCTCAATCACCTTGTATGACCCTTCCCAATTAGGGTCCAATTTTCCAACTGGTCCGAAGACCCCGGTTTTCCTCAATACAAGGTCTCCCACTTGAATATTTTGGGGTCGCACTCGAGAATTATAAGCTTTGGTTACTTTCTTCTTGTAAACTTCGGATCTGATGAAGGTCTTATCTTTGTGTTCTTCGATCAAGTCCAAGTTAAGCCTCATGTTGTTATCATTATATTCCGGAGAATAGCTTGTTACCCTTAGGTTTGGTTTGCCTATTTCCGCAGGGATGATTGCCTCATTTCCGTAGGCTAGACTGGATGGAGATTCGCCCATGGTCGTCCAGGGTGTCATCCGATATGCCCATAATACAACGGGGAGTTCTTCTGCCCACCTTTTTTTAGTCGCCCACAGTGTGGTTTTTATTTTATGGAGTATGGTGTCGTTAGTCACTTCTGTCTGCCCATTAGCTCTAGGGTTCCCCATTGAAATATTTGTAACTATACAGAAATATCGTATATATATATGATTTAAACTATAATATATTATCTAAACTGATATCAAATACACGTATAGTCGAGTACACATCAATTCTCTCACATGAATCATCGTTAGAAAATATTGACACATCAAAAAATATGGTTTTGGCACGATAAGAGAAAATCAACACTTCACCATCTAATGTGAAGAATTGCTTGATTTTTATCTCCTGGCACCATTGCTTTATATTAGCTCCTTGGAACTGAGCTCCATTATTGGATACTAACGGTTAGGGGATCCCAAATCGACATATGATATTCTTCCATATGAAGTTGATAACCTCATTCTCTAAAATTTTTGCGAGTAGCTCTGCCTCCACCCATTTAGTGAAGTAGTCTACCGTTACGATCAAAACTTTCTTCTGAGTTGGAGCTAGGAGGAAAGGTCCGATTATGTCCATCCCCTAATGCGCAAATGGGCAACGACTCTGCAATTGTTGTAGTGCTCTAGTGGGTGGATGTGTTATTGTTGCGTGCTCTAGCATGGACGACAAACGTCTCACCAATGTCTTGGCATCTTTCAAAAGAGTTGGCCAAAAGTAGTCTTGTCTTAAGGTCTTCGTGGCTAGTGCCCTTCCGCCCGAATAGTTGCCACAACTTCCTTCATCAATTTCTCTAAGTACATAGTAGGATTCATCGGGAGCTAGACACTTCAAATATGGTTGGGAGAACCCTTTCTTGTATAATTCTCCATCTATCATCACAAAGCAGAAATCTTTGTTCCTCAATCTTCGGGTGTCCATGGGGGAGTCGGGGACTATCCCACGTTACAAAATACTGGATGATATCATCTTTCCATGAAGGGGTTTGTTGAATAGTATTAAGCACCTCAACTTCAGGTTTATCCAGTTCCGGATGGCTAGCTACTAAGAAGGTGATGGCTCTACTGTCAATGGCAACCATAGAGCTGGCCGGCGAGCAAGTTGGTCATCTTTCATATTCTCCCCGCGTGGAACTTGTGTTACCACGAACTTTTCGAATCTATCGATCAACTCTTTGGCGGCACTGAGGTATACTTAGCCATATTCTCTTCTTTGGCCTCGTAAGTCCTATCTATTTGGCTAGCCACAAGTTGAGAGTCGGTGAAGGTTGTATCCTCTTGGCCCCGACAGCGAGGGCCAATTTTCCTCCTAATAATAAGGCTTCATAATCCACCTCGTTGTTGGAGACTAGGAATTCGAACTTCATCGCATACTCGAATTGAACACAATTCTGATTCCATTTCCCAAAGAAGTGGATGAACCATCTACGTTGATTATCCACTCTACGGGTGGATTATCTGTTTTCATTCCATGCATCTCTACCCAAAAATCAGCCAACACTTGGGCTTTCATGGCGGGTCTTGGCTGAAATTCGATTTCATGTTTACTAAGTTCTACTGCCCATCTCACCATTCTCCCGGAGGCGAGGAGATTGGTGAGAACTTGCTTTCAGGGGTGATTGGTCAAAACCACAACTGAATATGATTAAAAATACGGCCTGAGTTTCCGAGCACAAGTGACAAGGCCCAGCGCCAATTTATCTATATGAGTATAACGAGTTTCTGCATCTAAGAGGACTTTTCTGCTATAGTATATCGAAAATGTCCCTATTTTTTATGATAATACGTCTGCTATAAACATTGCTCAAAATCCGATTCATCATAATCGAACTAAACATATATTGAGGTTTGACACCATTTTCTAAGGGATTGTGTTTCTAAACAAAAAATTGAGATGTGCTTTGTTCCATCTCAAGATCAACTCGTAGATATTTTCACAAAACCTTTGGTCGCCGGGTCTTTTACTTCAATTCGAGCTCGTTTAGGCATAATACATATCAAATATGGTCTATGGTTGCATTTTGAGCATTTTTAAAACTTAGGGATAAAAAATCACATTTTTAACTTCAATTTTAGACAAATCGGATCGAATTTGCAGAAGCAATGCCCGGTCGACCAGGGAGGTCGACTGGTCACCCTAAGCAAAATCAGGACTTAAATTGGTTCTGTCTGATACTTAATCTATTTTTCATATTTTCACACCCCTTCGCCCATTTTACACACCAATCACTCAAAATGATTTTCTCTTACAATTTATACTATATTGGGCTTCTATAATTGGGCTTCTATAATGTACATCTCTTCCATATTATTCATCTTCCACAATCATTGGTAAGTCTCAATTGAGTTGAACCATTGATAACTTTGTTGGAACTTGATAAATTTTTGAGATTCTTGTATTTATATGTTGAGGATTGTGTATTATGATTGTAGAATTAGGATTGGTGTTGATTTTTTGGGAATGATTAAGCTTATCAATGTCATATACAACTTTGATTTTATCCAATGCATGCCAAGTGTTTGATAAAATGCCTCAATAATATTTTCATCTTTTGCATGACTCTCTTGATTATCATTGACTTATATCTTTATGGAGATCATGTCTTATCCATCAAACGAGCTTCTATATACTTTCTCCTATTAATTGTCCTTGCATTTTGGAATTCTAAGCTTTCCATTCAATAACATAATATTGATTTGATTTAATGCACACTTTGATGTCTATTTATGATGTTTTTATCGTTGCTAATATTTTTTTTGATCCAAAGGGAGAGAAAAATGGAATGAGCTCATAAGCTTATGTTTAGATCAATTGAGCTAGAAGCAGCTTACAGAAAAAAGCTATAAGTTGTGGATGAAAAATTTATAAGATGTGGATGGATTTTGGACTAATGACTACATAATGGACTATTGCTTATGACTAATGACTTATTTTTGACAGCCGGAGATTTTAAGCTCTTGAACTTCAAGTCATATTTTCAAAAGTTGAGCTTTTAGCTTTTAGTTGATTACTTCTATGCTTATTTTTGTTTAGCATGTTGATAGGGGAGCTTATATAAAATGATTTAAAAAATCTTTGCTCATATCCTTATCTTTTTCATCATGAAAAGTGTCATTTAAAATGGATAGTTGATTTTGACCGGAAAATGTATTTCATTTTAAAATTCGCTTTCTTAAAATTATTTTGGTTTGTAATCATCAAAAGGGGGGAGTTTGTTAGATAAATATTTTATCGTAATTTTGATGATTTCATATAATTGAGTTTTATACCAAAACAATATTCCCAAATGTTGTCCAAATACTTTAAAACAATTTCAATGATTTTTACTAATTATTTGAAGTACTTCTTGAACTTTATTTTTGACAAAATTCAGATAACTTCTTTGTGTTGAGGTCGACCAGTCGCCCTATAGGACAACCTGTACCTGAAAGTTTCACAAAACAGAGAACAAATAGTGGGCTGACATAGGGGAGGGCGACCAGTGCCTGGGATGTTAAGTTTTCTACGAAAATCCCACTGTTTTGAGGGGACTGGTCGAACCCAAAGGGGGACCCATCGCACCCTTGGTCGACCGGTCGCCTGCCATGTCTACCGGTCTCCTTCCACGACATCTCGTGTTAAAATATTGTTCAACGGCTTTTATATTTCGAATTTATTAGAGGGTGACTGGTCGCCCTAAGGTCTTATCAGCAGAAATTATCCATTGCAGCAGACGATTTTCATGAAATTGTTGCTTTATTTCTAACAACTATTTTCTTGGATTATTTGGCATTTCTTTTACATATTTCACTCTTCTAGAAGGAGCCTATGTTGGTATTCAAATAAAGGAATTCTCCTAAAAATACTTCAAGGCTTGAAGGGTCAAAAAACATAACACAATTATACAAAGCAACAAGAAAACCATCAAAATCTCTTATTATTCATTGTCAACATTCTTGTTGTATTTAGCCTAAACTTTACACTTGCACATCTTGAGTGTTAGGCTTCATTCTTAATTACATTTGCACTTCAAAGTTGTATACTTCATTTGAGTTGTAATCTTGAATTGGTTCAAATCATCCAAAACAAGAAATCATTGTTAGTGTTCTTGTGGTAAGAATACACTTGGTTGATTCTAGGTGTTGAAGAGTTTGGTGCTCTTCATTGTTGTAAGAAGATTGTGGTAATCTTCAAAGGTGGTGTTGTAAGAAAAGTGTGATATTCTTCAAGGTAAATATTATATTTGTTTGGTATCAATAAACTTTTTCCTTTTCAAAATCTATTTGGACATACCGGGTGGTAGAGGATTAGGCCTAGGTGGGTTGAACCTCTATAAATCATTGTGTGTTGATTGATTTTCTGCACTTGTATTTCTTTACAATCTTCATATTCGAAAAAGAGGGCACAAATCAGGAAAACGAGAAAATCTATTCACCCCCCTTCTAGATTTTCATAGCCACTTGGACTAACACTATCATCATTAATTACAGGATCATATCACAAAAACACTATTCACACTCTCTTAATTTTTAAATCACCAATTACATTCAATCACTATTTTACTAAAAAAAATCATCACATCAAATATCAATATCATATTTTCATCTTACATCATCACACTCTTAAAAAAATTACTACTTTTCAAAAACAACTTTCCACCACTAATCATTTTTAAAAATCAAAATGAATGGACTGAAAGCATCCCAATCACAACCTACCCCTTCGAGCTCTACAATCTTTTGATTTTATGCTTTAGCTAGTGGCGGAATTAGAGGGGTACATGGCGGTACAATTTAATGATAAATTTGTACTCCTTTACATAAAATTATACATTAATAATCATTTAAAAGTAAAATAATCTTTCTCAACATGGACTCTTTTCCTGGTCCAACTTTACTCAACCAGTATTTTTTCTATAAATTTTTGCCCAACTTAAATTGGTCGTATTTTATCCCTCTGAGTTTTCAAGTATTGATTTGATGTCTCTTGAATATCAACTTGATATATTCATTGAAGATATGCCAAGAGATGGCAGGTTTCAGAATTTACATGATCTTGGTGTCATATCGATGATGCATGTTGAAATAATGAAGCATGCGACGTATTCAGTAATTTGTTTGCTTATTAAATATGTTGCAGAATAGCATGAGCGATCCATAATGAGATGATTGTTTGGTCACTTATATTGAGAGAGATGTATTTCTATAGGTTTCTGATGATTATTTTGTAGATTGCTTTCAAAATATGAAGACACGTCAAACCCAGTAGCGATTGTAGTTTTTATTTTAATGCTATGCATTTTTTTATTTGCATATTTTAGGTTGTACGAGTTTAAATATTAATCATTGTTTATTTACATTTTTTTTTAAAATATTTGTTGTACCCTCAATTTCAAAATCCTGGATCTGCCCCTGGCTTTAGCTATGAACTTCTCGTATTTATACAATTGACGACTTGACGTATAGTTTCTTTACCTCATAAATTGTGAATGGATGTAGTTGAAACATTATCAAGGATTAAATTAGTATATTTATTTTTGAATTATGTGATTATACTTGTAAAATACACATATAACTTACAAATTATATATGGCGACAAGATGACATGTAATATGTATTTTCTGCATACACTTGCAATAAAACAAGACACTCATGAAGCAAATATCTGAATTTTTAAATTAATTTGAATATAAATTTCTCAAAATTTCCATATAAATTTTATTGAAAATCTTAAATAATATCATCAAATCAAGGTTTCTCTAATCATTATTATAAGCCACAAATATAGAAACACGATCACACAATTATTTTGAAAATTTAAGAACCAAATATGGCTTCAATATGAATGTCTAGTTTATTTATTATGTATTTGTGTAAATGTATGTATGTAATTGAGATAAATTTATATAGAACTTGGTGAGAGTACAAAGAGAAAACATTCATATTGGTAATGGATAAATGTGATTTATAGGAAGAGCGAAGAAACAAAAACTAGATAAAAACGGGATACTATTGGTTTTCAATAATTTTTAGATTTTTTTTGTATTATTTTTAAATTTTACATCCCTAAGCTTTATGAAATATGGAAAGAACATGCCATTAACTATGCCAAAGTTCTCTTTGTTTACTTGTTGTGCATCTTATATGTCATTTACTGTACATGTGAGACCGATATCAACATAGAGACGATATCTAACAATGTACAAAATAATTAAATGTCGTATCAGATATGTGTAAAATATTACAAACATCGAGTCGATATCTATCACTGCATTTAATATAATTAATAATTCTTGAAAATATTATTGCATGTATTATACTCACTTAATACAAATACGTCATTTATTAGTAATTATGCATGCACATTCTAATTTTTGACTCTCTCTCTAGTAAATTCCACTCATATATTTAAAGAATCAAAGCTATTAAATGTTTCATCCACATAAATCATAAAAAATTGATTCTCTTAGATGTGTGTAACTGCGCGCACAATTGTTTTTCGATTGTCTTAGAATTTCTTGTAATTGATGAACTTCCAATTAATCACCAAATCTATTTTCCATTCATGTGTATTATATATGTGTGTGTGTAATTGTATGTATATAATTGTGATAAGTATACAGAACTTGGTGAGAGTACAAAGAGAAAAACATTCATGTTGGTGATGGACCATTTATTAATGTAATTTATACGAAGAGCGAAGAAGAAAAACTAGATATAGGCGAGATAATATTAATTTTCAATGATTTTTAGAATTATTTTAATATTTTTTTTAAATCTTAGAATCCTAAGCTTTGTATTATATGAAAAGTACATATCATAAACTATGTTAGAGTTCTCTTTGTTTATGCGTTCTGCATCTTATGTGTCATGTCAGATACATTTGAGACGTGTATATCGACACAATATCTTATTAACAATGTACAAAATAATTAAATGTCATGTCAGATACGTGTAAACTGTTTCAAACATCGTGACAACATCTATCACTGCATATAATAATTCTTGAAAAGATAATTGCATTATACGCATACTTAATACAATGATATGATTGGTGTGTGTGATGTGGTTCGAGATTCGTAAAGTTGTGCGATTGCTTGGTTGGCAAGACAAATTCATGGTAGTTCGACGTTAATTTGTTTGTTCTTTGAGACACCGACTCTTCGTGAAGGCCTCAAACTTGTTAAGGACTATGGACTTCCTATTACGGTTGTTGCGACTGATTCAAGCTCTATTGCTTCGATATGTGATTCTGGAATTTCATATAGTTGTGGTCGTGAATTAGGTTTTATTCTTCAAGAGGTATTTTTCCATATTGTATTGTTATGGTAAGAGTATAACAATATCGTATTGTTCCTAGAGAAAATAACTGTGTAGCTCATATACTAGCTAATTCTGTATCAACATGCACATTTCATACGTGAAAAGGATGCCATTTCGTTGTGGTTGAAAGATGCCATTTGTGCCGATCGTCATTAATAAAATTTGCTTTCTTCTCAAAAAATAAAAATAAAAATTACAAGGATATATTTTGTTACTAAATATAAATATGCATTCTAATATTTGACTCTCTCTCGTAAATCCCACTCATATATTTGAGAAATCAAAGCTATTAAATTTTTATCCCCATAAACCATAATAACATGATTCTCTTAGATGTGTGTAACTGCAAAAAGCATTAATAATATTTTTAGCCTCTTGTAATCACCTCTAAATTGCTGTAAAAGTTGAGCCAACTTTCAACATCTTTCTTTACAAATTCACTTGTCCTCTCCTTCAAACCCTCGTCAAAGATAAATTCAATTGCATCTGACCCTGATTTTAGATTACATAAATTTTATGACGCACCATGGAATGAGAGACTTATAAAATGGTGTGCGAAGAGGAGTGGGACAAGTCACAAGTGGTTTGAGGCTTTGGGCTGTGCTTTCTTTTCTCTCACATCTTTGATATATTTGCCTGAATTCTCTCCGACGTTTTCTCATTTTTGTCTTCTTCTCTCTCTTGGTTTTACATATTTATATATGCATCATCACTTGTAAAGGTGAAGAAAGGATTATCATTTTTGAGATGTACATATAAAGTTTATTGAATGTAATAAAAGACGATAGATTTAATGCCAAGACTGGAGATTTAGAGGTTTACCATTAGGCCCACAAGGCTAAAAGACACTCAGGTCTGAGGGGAAACGTAAATTGACTTTTTACTCAGTCTTGCATTTGTGCTCGGGTATTTTATCCCATCTGTAGCGTAGATTTTTGAGCATTTTCTGTGAGACTTGCTTTGTCGTTTTTTCTACATAAATTAGGGGTCTGGTTAAGCGATTTATCAGTCATCACAAAATTAGGGCTTTTTGAGGGTGAAGGGCATTCCTTTTTGGTTCATATTTGGAAGCTTTACTCGTTTTAGGATTTGGGTTTCGAGATTTAAGTGTTTTCAAATTCTGGGTATCTGTTTGTTCATCAATGGTTTTGGAAAAAACCTTGTCATTTCTGTGCAAACGTACTTGTTTTTCTGCACCGACTGATGTGACCTCGTTTTAGCTGGGATTTTGGTGGTTTCTGTTCAAGGGAAATTGTTAGGCTTCTTTATTGCAATTGTGATCAAGTGGGATCGGTGTTAAGAAAAGTAATTATGTATCCCTTTTCAACATTTCAAGGCAATTGAGAGAAAAGGGTTGTGCTTTCTACATTGTTTATCTGGTTTGTAATATTTTTGGCTTTAGCATTGAGTGTCTTAGCCTATTAGGGTTCTTCATTTTTGTGCATCATCTCTAGCTGTTAAAATCCGGTTGTGAAGTAGTTTTGGTGCTAAAAACTATCCAATTATGAGTAGGAGAGTGAGGAGGAGGTTTGTAAAGAAGGGGAAAGAGAAAGTGGATTGCCCTGAGATTGATGAGAATTTGAGTTTGGATGATAAAGGGGTGCTTGATTGGACTAGGTTACCTGATGATACTGTAATTCAGCTTTTCTCATGTCTGAACTATCGGGACCGAGCTAGCTTGTCATCTACCTGTCGAACATGGCGGGCTCTAGGTAAATCTCCGTGTTTGTGGCAGGTTTTGGATCTCCGGCCTCACAAGTGTGATGCTACAGCTGCTGCATCACTGGCCTCTCGTTGTGAAAATCTTCAGAAGCTTCGTTTTCGTGGTCCTGAGTCTGCTGATGCGATTATAAATCTTCAAGCTAAGAATTTACGTGAGATTATTGGTGACGGTTGCAGAAAAATGACCGATGCTACACTCTCCGTGCTTGCAGCCCGTCATGAAGCTCTAGAGTGCCTTGTGATTGGGCCGGTTTCTGTGAAAAAATTACCAGTGAGGCTATAAAAGCAATTGCAATTTGTTGTCCGAAACTGCAGAAGCTTCGGCTTTCAGGCGTTCACGAAGTGGATGCAGGTGCAATCAATGCTTTGGCAAAGAATTGCAGGGATTTGACGGATATTGGGTTCATTGACTGCCGAAAATTGGACGAGACAGCCCTGGGTAATGTTGCGTCGGTTCGATTCCTCTCAGTCGCAGGGACAACATTTATAAACTGGAACTTGGTTTTACAACAATGGAGTAACCTTCCAAACCTGATAGCCTTAGATGTTTCTAGAACAGATATTACCCCTTCTACTGTTTCTAGGTTTTTTTCGTCCTCGGTTAGTTTGAAGGTGTTGTGCGCCTTGAATTGTCCGTCACTTGAGGAGGATGCTAGCTTTGTCACAAATAAAAATCTTAAAGGCAAAGTGCTACTGGCTGTCTTCACTGACATTCTCAAAGGAATAGCTACCCTACTCGTCGATCGCCAAAGACTAACGAGAATTGCTTCCAGGATTGGAGAAATTCTAAAGTCGAGGATAGAAAGACTGATGAGATTTTGAATTGGCTGGAATGGATCATTTCCAGTTCGCTTCTACGTGTTTCTGAGAGTAATCCACCTGGTTTGGATAATTTCTGGCTCAACCAGGGTACGAGTTTGTTGCTTGGTTTCATGCAGAGTCCCCAGGAGGAAGTTCAAGAAAGAGCAGCTACGGCGCTTGCAACTTTTGTCGTAATTGATGATGAAAATGCCAGTATCGACACTGGAAGGGCTGAAGCAGTTATGCGAGATGGTGGCATACGCCATCTCCTAAACCTTGCCCGGTCATGGCGAGAGGGGCTTCAGTCAGAAGCAGCTAAGGTAATATTTCGGATGTTGGTGCTTTATTTTCTGACATCTTACTGTTTAAGTTCAATTGGCTTCTAAAATTAATTTGTCCCTGTGGTAATTTTATGATCTTGTTATTATTCCCTAACCCTAGTTCTTCAGAAGCTACAAGGGTTTTTAATAATAATTTGTTGTTTCTTCACCTGTGGTGGGCCAAAATCATCTGATATTCAAATTTCTTTTGTATGTAGGCCATAGCAAACTTATCAGTGAACGCTAACGTTGCGAAAGCCGTGGCAGAAGAAGGAGGCATCACCATTCTTGTAAATCTTGCTAGGTCCGTGAACAGATTGGTGGCTGAAGAGGCTGCTGGAGGCCTGTGGAACCTCTCCGTTGGTGAAGATCACAAGGTTTTCTTTCCTGTTGTTTATGTTACATTCAGTTTTATATCATTTAATGCTTCAGATTTTTACAAATAAAGTTCCTTTTCTAGGGTGCCATTGCCGAAGCTGGTGGAGTAAAAGCTTTGGTTGACCTTATCTTCAAATGGTCAAGGTCTAGTGGTGGTGAAGGAGTTTTGGTATGTTTCGCAGGCATTTATACTGTAATATTCGTTGTATCATGTCTTTATGCTATATTATAATGGAATTGAAACTAAGTTAACCTAACATGCTCAGTTATGTCGTTGGATCTTGATTGATTTCAGGAACGTGCGGCTGGTGCATTGGCAAATTTGGCCGCAGATGATAAATGCAGCACGGAAGTTGCTTCAGACGGTGGTGTGCATGCCTTAGTGAAGCTAGCTCGGAGTTGCAAGATCGAAGGAGTGCAAGAACAGGTGGTAACTTGTTCTAATAGAATGTGAAAGAATTAATATTACATATTTGTTGAAAACCAACATTTTGCTGGACTGTTCTCTAACTAGCAATTAGGTAATCCTCCATTATGATTGGAACCATCAATAAAAACGACTTGCATGCAGCACACTTTGCTCTTTCCTTTCTTGCCTTTTATTCCAGAATTGTATTGCTGTCGTGGCCCGTGGGATGTAGTCATGGTTTATTTTTTATTATTATTATTATTATTATTATTATTATTATTACTACTATTATTATTAACGTTTTTAGAAAAAAAGAAGAGTTGAAATATCTAGGTTAGAAGTGCAGCCTTTTATCAACTTCTGATTGGACCATTACAGTGGTTTCAAGGAATACTGGTTGATACTGTGGAATGATTTCATAATAGCTAATGAGTTCCATGCATTAGCGACTATATGGGGATCGGTTCAGTGTGGGCCCACAATCTATTACTATAATTTATGTGCCATGGCCTGTCACGTGTTTCCAGAAATTTGTCATTTTTTATGTGGGCAATATGACATCCTCGGGATTGCTTTCTCTGCATAAGGTAGCATAAAGTTGATGTCCTTACATATACGGATGCAAATATACTAGAACAATTCAGTATTAGATTTGAGTTTGATTTGGTTTCAGGATTGTTTGACATCAAATCAAATTCTTTCTTACATAAGGACCTCGGGATATGATTGAAATTACTTTGCACTCATTATATCACCCCCCACATAAGTTTGTGGAGAGACTCATCTAACACTTGGTTCTAATGTTTTGTAAACGTATTCTTATCCAATACCAATCTCTCCTCTCCAATTATGTTTTTTCATGTCTCGTGGTGCAATATCTTCTAAGTTCTAATCACTTTATTTTATAAGTCTGATGATGTTTCTGAGTGGATATTGTATTATCAGATGCTACTTGGTTGCTAGTTCTACCTTCACTATTCAGTGTGGCGTGTTTAACCAGTTTTTGACCATTGTTACTTGATTTTGTTGTCCAGGCAGCTCGAGCATTGGCAAACTTGGCTGCTCATGGAGATAGCAACAATAACAATGCTGCAGTAGGACAAGAGGTAGGCGCTGTCGAAGCTCTTTTACAACTTACTCGTTCCTCTCATGATGGTGTCAGGTAATATCCCTGTTTTGCAGTTTCTGTTTCATTTCAAATTTTCTTTAAATTTTTGTGAGATGTAGATCGATGCTGTTTTTCATGGTGTTTGCATAATACGGTGTTCTTGTGAGACTGAAAAGTACTCCAACGTTGGTTGATGTGTAGGCAAGAAGCTGCTGGTGCGTTATGGAATTTATCCTTTGATGATAGAAATCGAGAAGCAATTGCAACATCTGGTGGAGTTGAGGCTTTGGTATGACATTACTATGTTTTTTTCTATATGTCATATTAAATCATTTGTAGAAACCGTAAACTATTCCTAGTCAGGATTAAGTTTTAGGAAGCCAATTTACGTACAATGTCAAAGTAGGCCACATCACTCTCCCTTTTTGGCAGCCTCACTTTGTGGGAACCCAACAGAGCTATCCCCCTCCCTTTTGTTTTGATTTTAAATGATTCCATCTATGTAAGTTTCTCCTAAAAAAGATATAGATCAAGAAAATGTTGGTCCTCGACTAGAGTTGCTGTAAGTCACTTGTTATGCTCATACTTATTCAGCTTGCTGAAGGGTTATCGCTAATGGTAGCATGCTGATATAATTAAGCTATCTTCACCATGGTACTTTCAAGAGATTGGTTTTCCTTGAAAAGGTCCATAACCTACGCGAATTTTCACTTTTAGCAGTTACCACACAATTAAATATTTTAGACAGTCGTTTGTTTTAAGAGTTCTTTTTGTTTCCATTAAGAATTTATTTTCTACTATGCTGCGGTATTTATGAAGTTTGATTCTATTAAGATTCATGTTTTGAACCTATGTAACTGGGGAGATTGAATCAGTTGAGAAATTTTGCCTTTTAACGTGCGTGTATGCACACCTCAGCTTGTGCTAGGACTGAAGGTTGTCACAGTTTTGAGATAGTTTACCATTAATATTCTTGTGTTTTTTTATAGACTATCTTATTTATGAAGTCTCATTATATTCACGTCCTTGCATGCACTTGGTTGGGCCTTTCAGCTGTTTCATAATATCAAACTCCCAAAATGGTAATAACTAATAATAGCATATGATCATGTTTCTGAATAGTATATGCAAATGTCTCCTGGAATTGGATGCTTCTGTAGTAAAATCAGCGGAACTTTTAAATGGCATTGATGTCCTTTATTTCCTTTACATATTCTTGAGAAATGAAACTTGGAAAAGACTTACGCCAACCTTTTGCTGTTGTAATTAGCATGTCTGTTTTGTTCAATATATTAGATTCCAGCATGTAGATGCCACTTTGCAAGCACATGCATGCACTAATCTGTTGGGCTTGCAATTTCGTGTTTGTATTCATTTTTCGCTCCCATGTTCGCACATTTTCATGCTTGTGTTGAGTCCTTGAAATCATGTTTTTCATAGAGACATGACCTACCAGATTTCAGGACCCAGAAAGAAAATTTATTTCTTGGACTAATTTAGATTGAATGGTTTATTTTGGGTGTATTTTCTTTGAATTAACTTCAAACTTAATAGGTAAAAAGATCTGGAAATCTGTGATTTTATTAAGCTTTGTTACTATCTCTATTTATGATAATCCTTGAAAGAGATTTCAATGAATTTGGACATGATATACAACATTACAGAATTGATGATTTTCCATGTGTTTTTTGTGCTCACAGGAAAACGAAATAGCATTTCTATAATAATTGTGGTGGTTTTGCTTTTTGGATCAAATCACTCAATCTAAGTATCTAACTATACTTAACAATACCTAACTAAGCCATCTCACTAATGTGGAGAGCAGCACTTTCTATTACAAACAAAAACACGAAATGGATAAACTCAACTGTCTCATAACTTTCATCGCATTTAATCTCATGGTCGACTTTATTTGTATTTATGACTTTCCAGCTGGATGAATTTCATTGGTGATAGTCTTCCACAATTTTGCTTTCCAGTTGACTGGATTGCAAGAATATCTTCTGTCAGCTAAGGGAAAACATTTTATAAAACATGGCCTAATGATAAAATGGTGCGTGGCTGTAACTCTGGTGAGGCATAATAAGGAAGTTGAAAGTAAGAATGACTGCGAAAAACTTATCTAAGTGGAATTGCATGTCTATTCTGGTCAGTTGAACTAGTAAGGTATTCAAAATGTTCATGCATCAAAGAAGTGGAATATTCTCTTTCCCAACCATAAAAACAAAAACATTATCCTTTCTTTCAGCTATGTTCTTTCCATTTCTCTCCACAAATAATGTTTAGTTACCATCGTCACATGAGTGGAACTCATGAATCCAAACAATGTGGTTCTTGTTCCAGTATGAGAATTTTGGTAGAAGGGGAAAATGTTTTTCTACTCTCTTTCAGTTTAGGGTCAATATACTATATTTATGGACATTTTTCTGGATGTTCTTGATTGTGTCACTGTTTTCATCTCTTCATCAATCAACGGAAAGGATTCTGCTAACTATGAGGAAATTACTCCTTTTCATAATTGCAAAACTATTGCTTCTGATGAAGCCATTGATGATCAATTGAACTGGATGCATGAGAGTACCGACACTATGTATGGTGAGACGTTTTTCATTGTTTCGTATGGTCAAGTGTCACAACATGGAGGTTATCATCAAAGAGATACTAGATTATTTTCTTTAATTTTATCTTTTAGTGTGTACAAGAAAATTTCAGCTCATTCTGAGTGTCCAGCTTTTTTGTGGTGGTTAGGTTGCTCTAGCACATTCCTGTACCAATGCCGCTCATAGCCTTCAGGAGAGGGCCGCCGGTGCTCTTTGGGGATTGTCTGTGTCAGAAGCAAACAGGTATGGTGCAGATGTTATTCATGTCGCATTTCTGCTTCCAATGACTATCATCACGGTTGTAATGTGGAGTATTTTTTATGCATGGTTTCAAATTACCCAATCTGATCCATCCCCATTGGACTAATATGTCTGTGCCTAAATAGACATAATTAATAGCTAAAGTGTACAGCATGACTTATGTGCTAGTACTTGGGTCACTAACTAAACCATGAAGGCTTAGGAGTGCACCTTTCTTGTGAGAATATCATTGCTTGTCATTAAAGAGCATTTTATTACTTGATATCAGTTTTTCTTGTGAAGCACTATAGGGCCTCGCAGTCAGGAGACATGCACAAGTAATGATGCATGTTAACTGAACCATTAGCGAATTTATTTTATTTTATTTTTTTAAAGACAAAAACCTCTAGCCATCTCCAAGACCTCCAAAATTTTAAACCATGTATAAAGCCTACTCATCGATAAGGTAATGCCTTGTAGAACAGTGAAATGACATTTAAGTTTGCTTATTTGGAACAGTTAAATGACATTTAAGTTTGCTTATCTGGAACAGTTAAATGACATTTAAGTTTGGTGAATATTATGTGTCTTAGGGTGCGTTTGGATTGAGGGATTTAGATTTCAAATACCTTGATTTGAAACCCATCTCTTGTTTGGATGATGTGGATTTGTGTAGGAATTTCAAATCCATCATAAAATTTTGATAAACAAATTTAAAAGCTCTTATCATTTTCTTAATTGGTATTTAATAAATAAACATAAAAGATATAATCTTATTATTTGTATAAATAATTATAATTTATTTATACTCTAATAAAAGTATGAAAAATATAAATTTTATTATGTGTGAATATATGTGTGAGGGAGAGAGTGTGTGAATGTGGTTTGTGTGTGCGTGCAATGTGTGTGTGAGAGAGAGTGTGTGCGTGCAATGTGTGTGTGAATATGCAAGTGTGCATAAAGGGAAAAAAAAAGAATGGATTTCAAATGGTTAGGTTTTGGGAGGGATTTAAAACCCTCTAAAAATGAACTAAAACTTAAAGAGGGATTTGAAATCCATTGATTTGGATTTATAAGCCAAACAAGGGTGTGGATTTAGCTAAGGATTTCAAATCCCTCCTCCCAAATCCCCCCAACCAAATGCAACCTTAGTGAATTATAATAATGTGCTTGTAATTCATGTACTTGAGAGGTAAAAAGGTGTGGCTTGTAAAGAAAGAATGATTGGCATTGATATCTGAGTGCATGTTTCATACATTGTGATCTATATTCATCTGCTGAAAATGATAAGATGGCATTTGTTATTCATTTAGTGGTTACTAGGCGTAGTACTAAGACAGACTGAAAATACTGCCACATCAAGAGAACTTAAACCAGATGACAGTGTCACGTGTAGTCGAGGATGTATACCAGATCATAGAGTTATGGTTTTTGTTGCAGCTGGTCTATATTAGCTTTTATGCGTTGTAATTTGTCATTTTATATTCAATCACTAACATAGAGCTTTTATTTGTCTGTTACCTATAAATGCATGTATCAATTCATGTTCCTTTTGTATTAGCATTGCTATTGGGCGAGAAGGAGGCGTGGCACCACTAATAGCATTGGCACGATCTGATGCTGAGGTAAGTTTATTAACATCAGCACAGCCTTTTGAAGTTTTCTCCTGATTTTTCTTTTATGCAACCTAAGGATGGTATTTTATTTTGTTCTTCTTTCTTCCATGTGACATAATGCTTGCTTAATTATGATTCAGAATAATTTGGTAAGCTGTCAGGTTTGCTTTTGAATTTTTATAGTCTGCTTCTGTTGATCTTTTTGTATGCAAAAGGAGTTTTTTCTTGTCGGGAGGCCCCATTAAACTAACTCCTCTAATAGAGCTGTAAACTTTTCTTGGGCCAAAAACAGTTTTTGTTGCAATGACGGTCAAGACTTTAGATATTCTAGCATCTCTTACAGAAGTTCAATTAGTGACTGCTGAAAGCTCATGAAAATTCATGCATTTCTATAAGGATTATCCATGTGATTAGTGGGATTTTGTTCATTGACCCCCTATGCATCAACTATTCAGATGTCATAAACCTATATTCATCCATTTTCAGTCCCTTGTGATGCAGTACATCGCTTATGCATGCTTTATTTCTCTTAATGTAGTAGGGTATGAATTGATTTTTGACAAATGCATTAACTTCCAGGATGTACATGAGACTGCTGCTGGAGCTCTTTGGAATCTTGCTTTTAACCCTGGAAATGCTCTTCGCATTGTAGAAGAAGGAGGGGTTCCTGCCTTAGTTCATCTCTGTTCTTCTTCTGTATCAAAAATGGCACGCTTCATGGCTGCTTTGGCACTTGCCTACATGTTTGATGGAAGGTACTTTACAAACTTTTAAATCTGGATGTTATTGTTAGCAAATAACAATATAGTATTTATATTTTTCTCGGAATAGATCTTCTGGATTTCCTTCTCCTTTTTTTTATTTTATATATATATATATATATATATATATATATTGTAAGACAATGGCTTCATTTGGCAAGGCCACATTTGCTATTTGTATCTCATACATGGAAATTAGAGAAACAAAATCACGTGTTTCTCTTTCTCATTGCTTTTGCCATTTTTAAGGTGAGCTGTTTTCTGAAAGGTAATGTAGATAGCATTAGATATGCACGACAAGAAATGAAGGTTACCTTTTATTCCACTGAACCAATGAATATGATGTTATATGGTATGCCTGAATAAGAATCTGTAGGCTGCTCTAGATTTTGATCGGAATAATTATCCTTAACAATCAGTTATACATTTAGCATATGAACTTCATTTATGTAAAGTTGATCTGCTCTGTATTGGTAACATATTAAAGATAAAATAATCATAAATATAAAATGAAAATTACTCATAGCCTAACAACTTGATGTTACAGAAGAACAGATCCAACATATTTTAAATGATTAGATTTGCATCTGAATGGGCCTTTAGGACTAAAATGATTTTTAGCTATGCCATATATAATAATGAATAAATTGGAACAGCTTAGATATTTTTGCATGCAGTGCATTGAATGTGCACTATTTTCTTTTGAGGTCTATTACAGTGTTATGTCCACATAATGCACGCCCAAGGAGCACAGGTATGTATGGACTTTTGGTCATTGCCATTTTGTTTACCTGCACTCTCTTCAAATTGATTAAATTCATCACAGCTGCTGAAAAATCTGAATTATCCTTTTCGAAGAAAAGATTGTTTATGGTAGTTGGTGACATATTACTGTGATGATAATCTTTTTTCTGATAGTAGAATTTGTGTGCAGAATGGACGAAATCGCCCTTGTAGGAACATCAACAGAGGGCACTTCCAAGAGTGTAAACTTAGATGGGCTTAGAAAAATGGCTCTTAAAAACATTGAAGCTTTTGTGATGAAATTTACGGAGCCTCAAGCGTTTTTGGCTGCTGCTGCATCATCAGCCCCTGCATCACTCACACAAGTAACAGAATCCGCTCGCATTCAAGAAGCCGGCCATCTCAGATGCAGGTTCTCTCTCTCTCTCTCTCGTGGACCTTGGAAATATTATTTGAATTAGTATGTCGTAGAAATAGTTAATAGGCTACAAGAAGTTAGCTTCTTGAATGAAAGTTATGCATAGATTCGTTACCATGGAATACTATGTTTTTGATTTACTTTGCTATCTTTGTATTTATCCAGTGGAGCCGAGATCGGAAGATTTGTTACTATGCTACGAAATCCTTCTCCTACGTTGAAGGGATGTGCTGCATTTGCTCTTCTTCAGGTAAATGATTGCTTTTCTCCGCCTCACAAAAAATGCACACGCACGTAATATACACAAAACACGTTCGAAACTCCCACGCCGCATAATTCCATATTTAGATTCTGCTCCCGTTTCTGAACTATATAAGCAAAATCTATACACCAAAATTTTATTAACATTTAATTTTAAAAATTTGAACTGTAGTTTACTATCCCTGGTGGCCGGCATGCCGTACTTCACGTTCGACTCCTCCAAAATGCCGGAGCGACAAGGGTTCTACGTGCAGCGGCGGCAGCGGCAGGTGCTCCGATCGAAGCCAAAATCTTCGCTCGGGTTGTACTTCGAAATCTTGAGCAGCATCCGGCCGAATCTTCGGTCTGATTTGTATAAGTCCAGATATTAGTAGTATTTATGTCAGACTACATCTCATTTGTTGGTCATATGGATTATCTTTGAACTTCCTTTTTATAGACAACATTAGTATAAGAGCATTTAGAAGTAAATTATGCTGTATAAAGCTCTTCATAGAGTCTTATCTTTTCTTACAGAAATAAAGCCCTCAGCATAGGTTGTGTGCCCCTACATTTTCTTGTAATTTAACATGATAGATGTATTTTTGTTGAGATAGATGTGTGCAAAGGTCAGCCTCTTTTTGGCCTTCACTTTTAGGTTACTTTGGTGATATAATTATGTGCCTAAACAATAATGTGAAACTTTTGGGGTTGCATGTGTTTTGTTGGGTTAAGGATTTCAATAGCATTGTTTTTGCCATTAGGACCATGTTGCAGTCATACATCATTATTTTTTGGGGTGCAGATTTCCTGTTAGAATTTTTTAGACTCAAGTTTTGAGAATGGTATTGGTAAAATTGTTTTTGTTTGTTCAAATTTAGATCCAATATTTTACATTATTCTCCAATAATTTTCTACTTGTGGATTTTATTATTCTAGCGAAATATGCACGTAAGTTGCACATGATTCAATAGTTTATCGAACTAATATTTTTTAAATAAAGTTTTCTCTGCTAAGTTTTCAAGGCACATTCATAGCAGTCTTTAATTACACATTTTTTGGGATATAATAACCACCAAAATAACATAATTATCTTAAAAACAACAAAATAGAAGGTATCCTAGTTCAATCAAATAATAGTATGTGCTGTGTGCATCATATACACAATTTAGTTTGACCGTGTAGAAGCCTTGCATATTCAGGAAAGGATCCAACTTTAGTCATGAGTGCATTTTAACATATAGGTTTTGGTCATATTTCCACAAAAAGTAGAATAACAATATTATAAATTCTATTACATAAGTTTAAATTTCAAACATGCAGATATATATGGAATTATATTAAAGATAAAAAGAATGCACAATGACAACATATTGAAAGAATTTAATCTAAATTAATATTCTCTTGGCTTTATTTTTACTAATATTTATTATGTAATATTTTCCAATCAGAGACAATAGTGAAAGTAAAAAGAATATTTAGTTTTTATTTCAATTTTTATGATACATCTTATGGCCTTATTTAATAGATGTTCATTTATATTCCAAACTTTTTTTTTATTTTCCTAAAGATCACCTCGGAAGCATGGATAATTCTGTGAAGATAATGTACCCGTACCGAATACGTATCAGATTGATACTCCATGGATACTTTTCTACACATATCCATAAAGTGTCCAATTAAAAAATAAAACATGGGCTAGACATCCAAATTTGAAAGAAATAAAGCCACATCTATATGAATACTTACAGATCCACATATGGAAAGAGATAGAATTAAAGGAGACGAGAGAGCAAATAGAAGGGTGTGTAGTGGAGTAGTGGAGTAGTACATATTGTTGGGTAGAAGCCCCCACCAAAACAATTGGTCAAATTTGGGAGGTTGTTCCTTTTCCAAAGTTGGCACTTGGCACCAAAAGGAGTCAAATTGCAAATTGGTTTTGCATTCCTTTTACATTTTACATTTTTCTCCAATAATTTTCTACTTGTGGATTTTATTATTCTAGCAAATTATGCATGTATGATGTATGTTGCACATGATTCAATAGTTTATTGAACTAATATTTTTTAAATATAGTTTTCTCTGCTAAGTTTTCAAGGAACATTCGTAGCAGTGTTAATTACACATTTTTTGGGATATAATAATCACCAAAATAACATGATTATCTTAAAAACAACAAAATAAAAGGTTAGTTCAATCAAAAAATAAGCAAAAATAATAAAAAATATCACAAAATAAGCAAAAAATATTATCATGTAATATTTTCCAATCAGAGACAATAGTGAAAGTAAAAAGGATATTCAGTTTTTATTTTAATCTTTATGGTACACTTTATGGCCTTATTTAATAGATGTTCATTTATATTCCAATTTTTTTCACCTAAAGATCACCTTGAAAGCATGGACACTTTTGTGAAGATGATGTACCCGTACCGGATACGTATCAGATTGATACGCCATGGATACTTTTCTATATGTACCCATAAAGTGTCCAATTGAAAAATATAACTTGGGCTAGACATCCCAATTTGAAAGAAATAAAGCCATATCTATATGAATACATATCCATATATGGAAAGAGATAGAAATAAATGAGACGAGACTGAGAGAGCAAATAGAAGAGTGTGTAGTGGAGTAGTGGGTAGTACATATTATTAGGTAGAAGCCCCCACCAAAACAATTGGTCAAATTTGGGAGATTGTTCCTTGTAGGTCCCAAGGGGTGTGAGTAAGGTTTAGAAGGGGGATTGAATAAACCTTACCAACTTTTCGATTTTAGTCCTTTTAAAATATTATAGAGTTAAATGCACAACAATGTCCTTGATGGACATCTAAGTTAGTTAACCAGCAGAGTTAGCCACTCAACAGACTCGATTGATCTGTTGATAGAATAACTCAGCTGTTTAATCTAAACCTTAACTTGGCTGTGATGAGATTTTCAGCGGAAGACTTAACACCCTTGAATTTGGTTTAAGTAGGTTTTAACACTTGGTTTTAGCACTTTGTTAATTATCAGTTGGAGAGCAAATTATCGTGAGATATTAAATGATACGCAAAAAGTAAATCTTTGAAATGTAAATGACACAAGAATTTTTATAGAGGTTCGAAGATGGGGTAATTCTTCTAATCCTCTCTTCTCCAACTCCTGGAGGAATCCACTAAGTATTGATCGAGTACAAAGTGGTTATCGGTCCGGATGCAGAAGTCTTGATCACACATCCGACTTTATCCTTTGGGACTCGATCGAGATGCCTTGGTCACACAAATGCTTCTCGTCCGACTCGAAACTTCTTCACGGGGTAGCTTTTTGCTACTTCACTCACTTGCTCAAGCTTCTTGGAATTTGATCACAAAGCCCTCCAATAACTTGAGACTGGTTCGACCTTGAACCTTTCTACAATCCTCATTGGAATATAGACCCCTTTTGATTCTTCAAAAGTTTTCTCTTCAACAGTTTGAAGTTGTCTTTCCTTCACAGCTTGGTGTTGGATTGATTTCCTTCGAGATTTATGGTTGAGGATTTGCTTGAATAACTTGAGAATATTTTGCAGGTTACAGTTCGAATGATAACTTGAATGTTCGTGGTCCAGGTAACCTCTTCTCAAAGTGATTCCCCAGCCTTTTATAGTGAGCTTTTAAAAATATGCCCGTTGAAGAGATATGCTGATTTTAAAAGTCACTTGTGTTCGTTGGCTTGCCTTATTGCAGTCCTTGAAATTGACATTTCCTCGTATTAAATAAACCTTGACTTTTCGTAGTCGACACGTGCGAGCTTCCCATTGGTTTATTCCTTTTGCACGCTTAAAGGATCGAGCACTTTAAGACATTGCGGCATGGAAGTATTACTTATTTAAGTAACCTTCTTGACTTACGTAACGGATTCTTTTCATTGTCTTGACTTGATCGGTTCCTTAACTTCCCAGGTGACTTGAGTCAACTCTCAATCATTGGATGACTCATCTCATCAATTCAACTTGAGACTTGGCTATCTTGGGTTGACTTGATGACACTTCACACAATCAGATCATAGCTTACTCCTTGATCGAGTTCTTGTCTTCTCTTCCTTGCTATACTCAGCTGCTTCACAGCGGAGTCTTCATCCCAGTCTTCAGTTGACTTTTTGTATGTCCAGGCGTAGCTGACTTAACTCAGCTAGTACATACCTATCTATTACAATACAAATTATAAAGAAAATAGGGTGCCAACTTTCTAGTCTAAGTTTTACATGGCATTCATCAAAATCTAAATAATAAATTTCCCAACAATTTCCCCCTTTTTGATGATGCCAAAACTTAAAACATACATACAAAATGTAAATAGCAACGATACATACATGCAATGTAGAAACAGAGAATGTATGCGTAGAATTGATCCTTTTATTGATCATAACATTCTTGTCCTTTACACAGCTGTTTACAAAGTGTATCAGAGCAACATGGCGTTCTATATTTACGCAAAAAAATATAGAAATTGCATAACTTTTATTCATCGTACAGAAGACTTACACAAAATGTATTTACAATAGTAAAGTACATGAAGAGGTGGACATCAACACTTCATCGCCTTCGCTGTCTCATTCTTTCTTCTTCAGCTCTATCGTCTTCTGGTCTATTTCTCTTCTTTTCTTCTTCACCGCTTTTTTTTCTCGTAGGCTCTTCCTCGGCGACTTCATCTTTTTCTTCTTCTTTCTTGTCTTTCTTCCCACAGCTGAGTTTGTCTTTTATTTTCCTCTTCGATCCTTTTGACATAGTCAGCATTCTTCTTAGCCACTTCCCGGTTGGCAACTTCATCATATCCAGCCCAGTAGATCCTGTTAGTCCAAGTGGCTACGATAATCTAGAGGGGGGGTGAATAGATTATGCCGATTTTTCACAAATCGCCCTCTTTTTCGAATGAATACGTAATTGACAAGAATGTAAATGCGGAAATTAAACAACACTAGATGATTTATAGTAGTTCAACCCACCTAGGGCCTAATCTACTACCACCCCGATATATCCGAAGTGGATTTCAAAAAGAAAAAAAGATTTTATTAATATCACAATTAATACAACACCACCTTTGAAGATTACCACAATCTTCTTACAACACCTCCAAGGAGATTACCACAATCTTCCTTCAACACCTATGAAGAGTACCACGCTCTTCAACACCTAAGATCACCCAAGTGTGTTCTTACCACAAGAACACTAACAAGGATATCTTGTTTTGGATGATAGAAAAATTCAAGATTACAACTCAATAATTGAAGTATACAAACTTTGAGTGCAAGTGTAATCAAGAAGGAAAAACCTAGACCTCAAGATAGTGCAAGTGCAAGAGCTAGGCTATTACAACAAGAGTATAAAAATGAAGGCTTGAGAATTTGCAGATTTCTTGTTGTGTATTTTGCTTGTATGTGTTGTGTCTTGTGTCTTCAAATTCATCCTCTATTTATAGGAGAGTCTTCAAGATTGGATCTCCAACATAGGCTCCTCCTTCTTCACTTTTGTCTACAAAAAGAGGATCACAAGATGTAGAAATATTGTACAAAAATCAAAAGTAAATCTTGCTGTCAAAAATTTCAAACAGCATAACTTTGCTGTCACAAAATAACATAGGGCGACCGGTTGCCCTGTTTAAGATTTCGAACGTTTGAAAAAGATAGTGCGATCCAGTGCAGTCGAAGGGGGTCGGCGGTCGACCGGGGGTGCGACGGCGCCCCTGCTGACCGTCCCCTCTTCATTTTTTAACTCAAACGTTCGTTTCAAGTTTTCTTTCTTGGTGCAGTCGACACTTTGGGCGACCGTCGACCTCAATCTTGAAATGTTGTCCGATTTTTATCAAAAATAAACTTCAAGAAATACTCCAAAAAATTAGTAAAAACATTTTAAATCACTTGGAAGTATTTGGACAACATTTATAATCATTGTTTTGGTGTAAAAACCAATTAACATAAAAACATTAAATATGTTGTCCAATATTTTATCGAATAATAAACTCTAAGAAATACTCCAAAAATTAGTAAAAATATTTTAAAATATTTAGGAGTATTTTGGACAACATACATAAACAAAGTTTTGGTATAAAAACTCATTTAAACATAATCATCAAAATCTTGATAAAAACATTTATCTAATAGATCACTCCTTTCTTTCCTGGATCTATATATTCGATGTTTTTGGGTAGAGGTCTAGGTCTAAAGCCTCTTCCTCCACTGCTTTTTCCTCTTCCTCTAGGCGTGTATTGTACTGGGGCTTTCTTCTTCCCAGCTGAGTGATCAGCAGAGTGACTCCCAGTAGTCTGCTGTCTGTCAGCTTCTTCGCATAGCTTGAGGCCTTTTTCCCAATACAAATCCCATGCTTGGGCTATGGACATGCCTTCGAAGTATCCTTCGGATTCGAGCGTTTTGAACCCATCAACAGATCTAGGCTCGTTTCTGATGTCTGAAATGGCATCTATGTCTCTTCCTGCCGGAATGCCTCCGTATTATTTCAATATGTCCATCACACGAGCATCCATCTTTCCTTCGACCTCCTTCATCCCTGCTTCCACTATTTTTCTTTTCTCGGACATGGGCACAACAGAGTGTTGGAGTGGCAGAGTCACTGGAAGTTTGCTGATGATGTCAGCTGTGACAAGTCCCTGTTGAGGGGTTCTAGCAACCATTAAAGTTAAGTCTTTTGAACCTTCCCCCTCAACTGCTTTTCCTTTCTCCTTCTTCTTCTTAACAGCTGTGTCTTTCCCTTCTGCGACAACTGTTTCCTTTTCCTTCTCACCAACCTTCCCTTTAAGCATTTTCTGGGATTCCTCTTCCCCCTTTTTGGCATCATCAAAGGAGAGAGGAACTCCTGGGAACATACCAGCAAGGATGAAGTCTAGGCGGTTGATAGCTAAGTTCTGCTTGGATTCTTCACTGCGGAGTATCTTTGTTCGAAATTCGAAAGGGTGACTTTTGATTCAAATTGTCACACTTCATTTCATTTCAAATGGCCATAAGAAGGCTGAATTTTTCATTCATGTTTTCCTCATGCGCAGAAGTTCTTTGCGATGAAATTCTCGTAGTAGTTCCATTTCAGTGGTATGAGAGGCATGCATCCTATCAATGTTTTCTTGCATCCTCGTCTTCATGTCAACATTATCAGCGCTCCAGACTAGCATTTTATTGTACAATGCTTTGAAATATCGAACCTGATCCACACGCATTGTCTGCTGCTGTTGCCACCATTCCCTGATTCTGACTATTATTCCATGCAGATCAGCTGTAAGATTTGCATCTCTGTTATCCAGCCGCATATCCAATGAGGCCTGGTGCCTTCCATCTTCTCGATCTCTACAAAGATTGCCTTGAAGACTTCTCGAACCTCAGCTGTCACCTCTGTCTCAGCTGGCGGCCAAGCAGCATCAAAATCAAAATTTGCTGGGATGATGGTATCTGTGGGAATGACTGGATCAGGTTTGTGGAAGCGTCTCTGCTCTCTAACTGATTCTTCATCCAGGTTAGGTAGCTCCAGTGAGAAGGGGAACGTTTCTTCAAATGTATCATCACGAACATAGGGAATATGTTCAACAGTAACTCGTGGCCGTGATGTGCCTGGTTGAGTCGATCCTGCTGCGACTTTGGGAGCTGCGCGCAGATGACTCGGTCTCACCGGGCCTTGGTGTGAGGTTGGCCGATTGATCGAGCCTTAGCCGCCGAGCGACTTCTTCGGCCTCGATGGTTGCTTTTAAATGAATTTGCGTGTCCTCTCTTTGCACCATCGCCATCGGACGATGATGAGTCTTGAAAAGCTTGGCTCATCATCAAAATTGAACTTTTGACGAAAGCGACCTTGAATTACGCTTACTTGTGCTAGGAAGAACATCCTCAATCGAGTCTTTTGGACTTGCAACAGGGGATGACTCGGCTTCATCTTCACCTTCGGATCCCAAAAAGTTACGTCGGGGTTGTCTTGGGAATCGTGAAGGGCACTTATCTCCTTCTCGGTTGCATCAATGATAACAGGAGGGATGTTCTATTACGCTCTTTACCTCGGGAAGTTTCAACCTCCCGTAGGCCTTGATACCTCTGCCGCAGTTTCAAGCGCAAAGAATGCCTTGAACATTCCCTTGACTGACTCAAATTTGTCTTAGGGTCTTCTACGGTGGCATCTACAAGTGTCTCAACCCCGTGGACGCACTTTCATTGCCCGGAGTATTAACTCCCGAGCGAGATCCATCCCGTGCCTCGACGCATCGCGGCGTCCTCACTGCAGAGCGATTGGCACTTTCACCGTGAGACAATCGTCTCAAGCTGTCACAAGTCGACAACTTTCTTTGTGTTTCTTTTTTGTTGTTCCTTCTCCACTTCGCCTCCTAGATTCTTTGTGGAGTCATCTGCGACATCCTCCGACCTAGGCTGCAATGCGGAGGGGAGTTTCCCCTCGGTGGCACACCACCGAGTGACTTGTGATGGGGTCACTCTTCTCCAAACTCCCTACTGTCCTTTGAGTGTTCACCGTGGGGGGAAGGTGGTAAGACACCTTCAACGAGGATTGGCTCGACTTGGGTCCCCAAGTTCCCGGTTTCATCGCCAAGTCCCCTAGATGCATCCTCTCGAGTGAGTCAAAGTGGTTGCAGCAATAACGGTGGCAATTTGGTGCACCACTCCCAATGGATCAATTTCGGTGAGATTTGGAAGACTCTCCTGGTCCTTCCATCACCGTTTTTGCTCATGCATCATCTTGGATTCCCGCATGGCTTGCTACATTTCCAATTTTTCTGCGTCTCAAAGCGAGGTCCAAGTCCTCATCACTTTCTCGAGAGAACATCGAAGTGGGGATGAGTGTGATCGATGGTTCCAGTGAAGGGACAGATGTTGGCCATCTCACGAGTTTCAGCCTCTTCTGCCAACCTTTCCTTCTCCTTTTCTTTGAAGATATTTAATATATCCAGGCAGTTCTCTTCATCAAGTGCTTGAACCACTGTTGTCAACCCAAGGAAATTTAGCAGTTCTTCTTCTTCTTCAACAAACTCAGGTCTTTGGAACTGTTCCCTTGAGCGACTCAACTTCCACTTCCTCCATTCGCGCAGATGATTTTGGATTTCTGGATATGGTGGAGATAACATGACCACATCATCGTCATCATCTTCCTGCTGTACTTCTTTCTCAGGAATGGAGAGTAGCAAACTTTGTTGCTCAACACCCTCAGCAGCGTCTGTCGCAGGCGGAGACACAATCCTGTCGACAGGAGACTTAGCTGTCTCAGCAGTTACTTGTTCCTTAGCTGTCCTGTCCACAGTTAGGTTTTCGACTTGCCTCTGCTGATCGGCCTCAGCAGACTTGGCAATTTCATTAATGATTTCTGGAGACTCTACTTCTCCTATTATTTCAAAACATTTGTTCCAAATTGAGTGGCGACTAACTATTTTCTCAAGCTCAACGCTTGAAAAGTCTTCTTCTTTTGGTCCTTACCATAGGAATTTCTGGTTCGATTACGGTTTTCTCAGAATCTTGGGCGGCGGGGGCCGATGCTACTTTCTTGGTCTGAGGAGCTGGCTATCTTGGCTTGTCAGTCCTCTTTTTTCTTAACAACTGGAGAGGGTATTTGAGGTTCCTTCTCAATCATGCGGCTGCGAGGGGGGAGACACGGTCTGCAGGGGCGGGTGACTCGGGCTGCGGGGTAGGTGCGATTGTTTTCTTCTTTCTTTGCTAGTAGGCGTGATCTTTCTTTCCAAACGCAGGGGGCAACTTTCTTCTTCTGGAGGCAACATCTGTTTCCTCGGGGTCAGCTGATTCCCCCTCACTAGTGTCCGCTCTCTTGGCATAAGCTCTTCTCGAGCTTCGGAAAGATTTGATCGGAATATTTTCTTATTGACATGGAACGCCTTTCCATGTCGGAGTGGAACTCCTTTCACCTCCATTAACCGGCCAATCATAAGGCCATACCCCAAGGATCCTCCGAACGACCCATCTTCCTTCAAGGACTTATTTCTAACATTCTGGAAGAGTATGCTATATACAAACTTAACCCAGTTTACCTTCTTCTCCTCCATGATCGCAGCCATGACGATCAGCTTGGTTTTGGACAGCTGATTAAAGCTTCCAAATTTTATGTCTACACATTTTGCAACAATATCCAACAGCTTATGATAGTCTTCCTTCAGCAGCTTCTTGTCTGCTGTGTAGACCACCTTCGCTGCACATTCAGGTTTGGCCACTTCCTTCCATGCAGCAGCCAGGTTTACATCAGCTTCGAGTATTTCTGGTACACCTTCCGACGACAGCAAGCAATGCTTCGCAAGGTCTTCAGCAATGATGATAAACTCCTTTCCGTGAACAAAGGACTTGATATTCTCATCGTGAACCTCAGCGTTCACGTAGAACTGTGCTACCTCCTCAACGTAAGTCATCTGAAACTCCATTGTGAGAAAGGGTTTCAGTCCAGACTTCTCAATTTTGTTGGCTATCTTCTTCACGAGGGTTTCATCGGAACCCTATTTGATCAGTCCTTCAAAATCCACGGTAGAACCAGTGTGGATTTGCTTTCCCAACTTAACAAAATCATAGGTAGTTGCCATTTTTGGGTTTTACCGAACGAAACCTTAGAGATTTGCTTTGAATATTTGTAGGGTTTTGAGAGAAAAGAGCTTTCTTTGCTTTTTGGAGAGATGAACAGTTTTGTGTAGTATGAGAGAGAAAGCTGAACGATTGGTATATGTATGGGTTATGAAAGGATGTGCATACGGTTTTTGAAATTTGATCGAGATCAATGGCTTAGATTTAGCATGCTGATTAGCATTTAATTTCTCGCATTTAATGCGACAATATTTATATCCAATCATATGCTTTGTCGTGCAGCTTTTGATCAGTACTGTCATTATTGCTTACGACGTCATCCTTAAAACATTCCCGCTTATTAAAAACGACTGCATTTTTGTCACTTAGTTCATAAATGACTCAGCTTACTCTTTAGCTGATTCAATTCTTCTTCTCTCTTTTCGCATAGGTACTCAGCTGTCAGCTAACTCGATGTAGCTGATTTTCTGATACAGCTGATTCACTTAGCTGATTCACGAGCTCAGCTCTATTTTCATCTTTTCTTGTTTCATCTCTTCTGCTTGAGCCTTCTGAGTGTCAACTTAGCTCAATTAACCCTAGCTCATGCTTAAGCTCTTCAAATCTTGATTCACATAATGGCTTTGTGAATATGTCGCCTAACTTGTTTATCGGTTGAGATGTATTCAAGGAGATGTCTTTCTTTTCAACGTGATCTCTTATGAAATGATATATGACATCAATGTGCTTTGTTCTTGAATGCAACACAGGATTCTGAGTGATTGCAATAGCGCTTGTGTTATCACACATAATTGGAATATCTCTTTCTTCAACATCATAGTCTCTCACCGTTGTCTCATCCATAAGACTTGGGCACAATAGGCGCCCCTGCCTATGTACTCGGCCACTTTGTTTATGTGGCTATTGAATTTTGCTTCTTGCTAAACCAGAAACCAATCTGTTTCCAAGCATTTGACATGTACCGAAGTACTTTACCAAACTCTACATCCAAAGATAGTCAGTCGAATAACCAATAAGCTTGAATCCTCCTTCCTTTGGATACCATAAGCCGACTTCCCGCATCCCTTCAAATATCTTTGGATTCTCTTAGTTGCGATCATATGGCTTTCTTTTGGTGCGATTGAAATCTTGCACATACACTTACTCGCAAAGGTGATGTCCGGCCCGCTTGTCGTTAAATAAGCGATGATCCATAAAGTGCTCAGATCTTATTTGATCCACAGGTTTACCATCTGCATCCATATCCATCTTGACTGATGTATTCATTGGTATTTTCACAGAAGATTTTTCTTCCATACCAAATTTCTTCATTAAATCTTTGGTATACTTTGTTTGACTTATAAAGGTTCCATCCTTCAGTTGTTTAACTTGAAGTCCTAGAAAGAATGTCAGCTCTCCCATCATGCTCATTTCAAATTTCCCTTGCATGAGGTTTGAGAACTTATCACACAGCTCTTTGTTTGTGGATCAAAAAATAATGTCATGCACATATATTTGGACAAGCAGTATATTCTCTCTATCTTGAATTCTGAAGAGTGTTCTATCCACTCTGCCTTTGGTAAATACATATCTATCAAAAATTGAGATAATGTATCATACCATGCTCTAGGTGCCTGTTTCAATCCATATAGAGCTTTCTTGAGCTTGTACACCTTATCTCCAAGAGTCTTCTGCTCAAATCCTGGAGGTTGTTCAACATAGACTTCTTCTTCCAATAATCCATTTAAGAATGCACTTTTTACATCCATTTGGTATACAATGAAGTTCTTGTGTGCAGCATAGACAAGAAACATCCTTATTGCTTCTAATCTTGCAACAGGAGCAAATGTTTCATCAAAATCTATTCCTTCCTCTTGGCAATACCCTTTAGCTACCAATCTTGCTTTGTTTCTTACCACAGAACCTTATTCATTCATCTTGTTTCTGAAAACCCATTTTGTGCCAATAACATTTTGATGGATTGGTCTTTGCACCAATTCCCATACTTTGTTTCTTTTAAATTGATTCAGCTCTTCTTGCATGGCTTGAATCCAATGTGTGTCATCCAATGCTTGGGACACATCTTTAGGTTCTATTTGGGAAATAAAACAAGTGAACATTGCTTCTTATTGAGCTCTGGATCTGGTTCTTACACCGTCTCTTACATCTCCAATGACTAGCTCTGGTGGATGGTCTCTCAGCCATCTCACATCAGGTTGGAGTAAGTTAGCTGGGTTTAGTCGTCTTGTAGCTGTGTTATCTTGAGCAGCTCTTTCATCATCACTTAGCTGCAGATTTTCCAGCTGTCTTTGAGATTCAGCTATCTCATCTTCACCTTGATTAATTGCTCCAGCTTCAGCTTAACATAGGGACTCTTCTGCATAGTTGGCTGATTTAGCTATCATCTAACTCCTTAATGTCTTCTCATTTACATTAGGTTCATCAAAAACCACATGGATAGACTCTCCTGTGACCATTGTCCTTTTGTTCAACACTCTATAGGCTTTGCTTTCAGCTGAGTATCCCAAAAAGATACCTTCATCAGCTTTAGCATCAAAAGCCTTTAGATTTTCCTTGCCATTGTTGTGGATGAAGCATTTATATCCAAATATTCTACAATATCCAACATTTGGCTTTCTCCCTGTCCAAATTTCATAGGGGGTCTTTGTCAGCTGTCTATTTATCATGCATCTATTTTGAGTATAACAAGTCAGATGTATTGATGGCTTCGACCCAAAAATCTTTTAGGCAAACCAAATTGACTAACATGGTTCTTGCAGCTTCCTTGAGAGTTCTGCCTTCTTTCTCGCTTACTCCATTCTGTTTGTGGAGTCCTTGTTGCTGCATAATTCATGAGCAATACCATTTTCAACACAATACGAGTTATTATTCCATTAACAAGCTCGGTTCCTTTATCGATCTTATCTTTATAATGGTTTGACTCTTCTCATTTTGAACTCTTTTCATCACCGTGGTAACTTCTCGCAAGGTTTCCTTCTTTTTACATGAAGATTGTCCATGTATATCTTGAGTAATCATCCACCACTACTAGAGTGTATTTCTTTTCACTTATCTTTGGCTGCTCAATCGGACCAAATAAATCCATATATAACAGATGCAATATCCTTGTTGAAGATGGACTTGACTTCTCTTTAAATGATGATTTAATCTGCTTTCCCATCCGACATGCATTACAAACACTTTCTTTCTTGTACACTCGAGTCCGTAATCCTTCTACAAGATTACTCCTTGCAAGCTTGTTAATTGTCTTGAAATTCGGGACTTTCGACTTCTTGTGCCCACCAACTTGATTCGGCTATACTCTTTGCTAGCGAGACAAGTGCTTGGTGTGGTAGTCGACCAATCTACCACATACATGTTCTTTTGTCCGGATTCTTGCAACACTATGCCATTTGATTGATGTCCTTGATTTGGCACACTCCCATATTGAATCCAACATTATAGCCCTTGTCACGAGTTGGTGATGCTTAACAAGTTGAAATTAAGGCCTTCAACATATGCAACATCCGTGATTTCTAATCCATTTTTCTTAATGGATCCAAAGGTGCCTCTTATTTCCCCCTGAGCTTCATTTCCTCCAAATATGACTTTTGCACCTCTAATCTCCTTGAATTTTGACAGATTTTTCTTGTTTCTGTCATGTATGTGTCCGGAATGCAGCCACTATCCATGTACCAGTTCCTTGGCACTCACTGTTCCTTGAACTGCAATCAAGGAAATCGGTTTTAGGTACCCAAACTTGCCTGGTCCCCGAGGGGTTAGTGTTTGTAAGATGATCCAACCAACCTATAGCCAAATGATTTGACTCTAAGGGGTTTCCATCTATCTGTGCCATAATCATAATTCACTTTGGCAAATTGCTTGGGAGCTTTAGGTTCATACAACTGTCTCTTTTGTGTGTATGTCTGTGTGTGTGTTTTAGCAATTGCTTTCTTTGGGTAGTTGTGATATCTCTGAGTGTAGTACTTGGGTGCATATGTGTGCTGATAATAGCTAAAGCCTTTGGAATGACCTTTGCTGAGTTATAGGCCTTTACCATTTAGGCTTGTATTCCATAAATCTTTGCTGATATTTCTCATTATTCCAATCAGCTTGACTTGGGTAGTTTCTACCATTCCCATCATTTGTGTTCCTTTGATAGAACTTAAGGGATTTTGGTAGCTTTGTTTCTTCTTCACGAGTATTTTCTTTTGGATTTTCTTTGAGGAACTCTGTGGATTTCTTCTCACCGTTGTCCTCTCAAAGATACTCAATCGTCGTTTTCCTTTTCCTTTATACCCAAGGCCAGTTTGTTTGTGATCGTGCTTTGGAATGAGTGTGTGCAACATTTGGTGTCTTAGATTTTTGAGATGATTCATTACTTGAAGATCCGTTTTCCCAAATCACTCTTGGAGTTTGACTGTGCACAAAGGAATTGAATCCTATGCCTGTCTTGTCTCCACATTCTTTTTGGCTCATGATAAGGTCATCCAATGATTTAGATGCCTTTGTGAATGAAGCAATTACATTTTTGAGATCATTTTCCCTCTTTTCTACAACAATTATCTCAGCTACTAGTTTAGCATTCTTAGCCTTCAGCTCTTTGTTTTCATCAGCTATGTGACTTAGAGTACTCAGCTCCTTAGTCAGCTGTGAGTTTTGGCTTTTGAGCTGGCTGTTTTCCTCATTTAATAATGTGTGTGAGGATTTAATGTGCTCAAAGTCTTTCATCATTTTGCCTAATGAATCATAAAGATCAGTGGGTGATGAAGTGTGTGTGTCACAATCACTATCACTAGAATTTGAATGAGATGAGTTAGAGTGTACCTCATCTTCTTGGTCATGTTGATCTTGTTCTTTGGCCATTAGACAGATTAAGGCTTCTTCTTCAGAGTCACTTGAGTAGTCAGCTTCATTACTCTCTGAGTCTGCTGCTTCTTTTGACTTGGCTGTATCAGCAGTCTTAGCAGCCAACATTGCTATTTTCTTTTCTTGTCTTCTTTCTCTAAAGACTTTTCTTTCTTCTTCATTCCTGTATTTATTGAATACAGGATATGGACAGTCAATAGCAAAGTGTCCTGGTTGTCTGCAATTCCAACACAGGTTTTCAACTTTTTGATCAGCTCTCTCATTTCTTGGGTTGTCAGCTCTTTGATATTGGACCTTTTGATAGTCAGTTCTCTTTGGTGGCCTATCTTCCCTTGACTTGGAGGGAGCTGAATGCCTTCTGGAGGATTCACCTTTGTTCCTTTTGTAGTTCTTGTTGAAGAACTTGTTGAAGCTTTTAACCATCAAGGAGATTTCCTCCTGGTCAATGATTTCTTTGGTTTCAGCTCTCTTCCCTTCCTTGATTATGAGTGCAGCTGTTTTGGGTGATTATCTCTTCTTGATCCTTTCTTCTCACTCAAACTCATAAGCTCCTTGAGGTCCGAGAACAACGTTCATGATTGGATGTCTTTGATAGGTCCATCGAGTGCCTTAGAGCCATGGTCTTCATTTCCCACTCAGTGGGAGGCTCGTTAGTATCTTCATACACATCTTCTTCTCGTGTGTATTCTTTCCCAAGTCTTTGAGAGTTCATTTGTAATTTCGGTGAATCTAGCATCCAATGGTCCATTGTTCACTCCGCAAGCATTTTAAAGTTTTCAAATTTTTGAACAACAACGAGATAATTTGTTTTCCTTAATTTGCTCAGATCCTTCACAAATTAAGGTTAATTTATCCCAGATTTCTTTGGCTGTCTTGCAAGATTTGACTTAGTCGAACATGGCTTTGTCCAAGGTCTTATACAGTATATCCTTGGCTACATTGTCCAAGTTGTATTCTTTTCTTTCATCATTTGTCCATTCAGCTCTTGGTTTTTCAACCATAGCTGTGTTCACCTTCATTATTTGCAGTGGCCCATCCTCTATCACTATCCACATCTCATCATGTAAAGCTGATAGATGAGCCTGCATACGTATTTTCCAGTCATCAAATTCTTCAATGGTGAATATAGGAATGCGTGTCAAATTTGCTTCCATGATGATAACCTTAAAAAAACTTTTGAAAGAACAAGTGTTAAAAACTTTTTTGAAGGATTGGAGATCTAGTTCAGTAACCAGTGTGGAAGGCTCAATGAACCAACCGCTCTGATACCACTTGTAGGTCCCAAGGGGTGTGAGTAAGGTTTAGAAGGGGGGGTTGAATAAACCTTACCAACTTTTCGATTTTAGTCCTTTTAAAATATTACAAAGTTAAATGCACAGCTATGTCCTTGATGGACAACTAAGTTAGTTAACCAGCAGAGTTAGCCACTCAACATACTCGATTGAGCTATTGATAGAATAACTCAGCTGTTTAATCTAAACCTTAACTTGGCTGTGATGAGATTTTCAGCGGAAGACTTAACACCCTTGAATTTGGTTTAAGTAGGTTTTAACACTTGGTTTTAGCACTTTGTTAATTATCGGTTGGAGAGCAAATTATCGTGAGATATTAAATGATATGCGAAAAGTAAATGCTTTGAAATGTAAATGACACAAGAATTTTTATAGAGGTTCGAAGATGGGGTAATTATTCTAATCCTCTATTCTCCAACTCCCGGAGGAATCCACTAAGTATTGATCGGTACAAAGTGGTTATCGGTCCGGATGCAAGTCTTGATCACACAAATGACTTGATCCTTTGGGACTCGATGCGGAGATGCCTTAGTCACACAAACAAGCTTCTCGTCCGACTCGAAACTTCTTCACACTGGGCCGCCTTGCTACTTCACTTTCACTTGCTCAAGCTTCTTGGATTTGATCACAAAGCCCTCCAATGACTTGAGACCGGGTTCGACCTTGAACCTTTCTACAATCCTCCTTGGAATGTAGACCCTTTTGATTCTTCAAAAGTTTCCTCTTCAACATTTGAAGTTGTCTTTTCTTCACACTTGGTGTTGGATTGATTTCCTTCGAGATTTAGGGTTGAGGATTTGCTTGAATAACTTGAGAATATTTTGTAGGTTACAATTCGAATGATAACTTGAATGTTCGTGGTTCAGGTAACCTCTTCTCAAAGTGATTCCTCAGCCTTTTATAGTGAGCTTTTAAAAATCTGCCCATTGAAGAGATAGGCTGATTTTAAAAGTCACTATTAAATAAACCTTGACTTTTTCAGAGTCGACACGGTGCGAGCTTCCCATTGGTTTATTCCTTTTGCACGCTTCGGGATCGAGCACTTTAAGACATTGCGGCATGGAAGTATTACTTATTTAAGTAATCTTCTTGACTTCGTAAACGGATTCTTTTCGATTGTCTTGACTTGATGCAGTTCCTTAACTTCCCCCAGGTGACTTGAGTCGGCTCTCAATCATTGGATGACTCATCTGTCACTTCAACTTGAGACTTGGCTATCTTGGATTGACTTGATCGACACTTCACACAAACAGATATCATAGCTGCTACTCCTTCAGTCGAGTTCTTGTCTTCTCTTCCTTGCCATACTCAAATTCTTCACAAATGAGTCTTCATCCTAGTCTTGATTGACTTCTTGTATGTCCGGCGTAGGCCGACTCAACTCAAATAAATACGGACCTATCTATTACAATACAAATTACAAAGAAATGGGGTGCCAACTTTCTAGTCTAAGTTTTACATGGCATTCATCAAAATCTAAACAATAAATTTCCCAACATTCCTTTTCCAAGGTTGGCACCATAAGGAGTCAAATTGCAAATTGGTTTTGCATTCCTTTTGGTGCAATTGCTCCCTCAGTTTTCCTATAAAAAGGCATGGGGGAGCAGATGCAAATATACATCCAATCATAAAGAAATTAAGAGAGAAAAATAAGAGTGTCGGCCTTTGGGGTGATCAATTTGTGTGAGTCAAATTTTGATAAGTGCGGAAAACACTTGGGTTTTTTCTCTCTCTCTAGGGGCAATACAAACCAGTTGGGAGAGTATTCTTTCATAACTAATAAAGTAGTTCTACGAGTCTTTTATTTTCTTGGTTTTGGTCCATAAAACTCAAGGGTGTATTTTTCCTGTACCGGAAAATTCTTTATTACTAAAGAACAAAAATTCTTGTGGTTGTAGGCGGGTATTGCCAAACCACACTGTTAGGGAGATTTTTTTGATCGCCTAAAAATAATTTCCTAAATTATAAAGTTTGGATTTTGATTTGTTTTGCCTTTCTAGACTTATGGTATGATTAGGACTTTTTAGATTTGGAAAGAAATCATATTGATATATTATGATTCTTGGATAGTTATCTTGTTTCCTAACATAAGTGATTTACTTGTCATATATTTGTATATATCTTCTTTCCTTGTGTATTAGATCTCTTGAAGGGTTTGGACGCTATATAAAGGGAAGATGACGTGCATAATGATGATACAAGAAATACATAAGAGTTATAAGAGTCTTGAGAGAGTTAAGAGTCATTCAAGCACAAGAAGTCTGAACTGCCCTGGATGCGATCTCGAATGTGACTACATCTGAGATCACATTAAGCCCTGCAAATTGTGTTTGTTAGCTTTTCATCCATTGTTTTAGTATTGTGATTAACAAAGTTCACACATGTCTATTGTTGGATGAGTTGAATTACATAGATCAGATATACTCTAGATAGGAGTTTTCCGTTGAGTTTCTACTAGTTGGATTTTAGTATTTTTGTGTACAGAATCAAACTATTTTTACTAGTGGAAAGTTTTGCCATATTGGCACGTCTACAAGCTTGTTGACTTGTAGACAATTTTTATTTCGTGTGTCTTGTTATTGTTTTCAAAATTCCGCTGCATGTGATTGTGAATGTGACCACATCTGCAATCACATCCTTACTCTGCAAAACTTTTGGTAAATATCCGTGCTATAATTCTTTCAATTGGCATCTAGAGCCTACACTTGACGACACTAAGTGTTGATCCTAAGTGTTTGTTAGCATGGATACTCAAAATAACCCCACTTTTCGTCCCCCCATTCTTGATTGCTCCAATTATTCTATTTGGAAGGTCAAAGTTCGGGCCTACATCAAATCAATTAATGAAAGGGCCTGGCGTACAATCCTTACCAGGTGGTCACCTCCAAAACTCATTGATATTGAAGGTGACTACAAGGACAAAGAAGAAATTGATTGGACTAATGATGAATTAATTTTGTCCAATTATAATTCGAAGGCATTGATGGCAATCTTTGGTACTGTGGACAAAATATGTTCAAAATTATAGCAAATTTTACTGTTGCCAAAGATGCTTGGGATACTCTGCAGAGTCATTGTGAAGGATCTGCTAGTGTGCGAAAAACCAAACTTAGGTTGTTTACCAATAAGTTTGAAAACCTTAGAATGCGTGAGGATGAGAATATAGCCACCTACAATGCCAAACTGTGTGATATTGCCAATGAAGCTCAGACCACAGGTGAACCCATTTCCAATGATAATCTTGTGAGCAAAATGATGAGATCTCTGTAAGTCCAAGCGGCTACGATAATCTAGAGGGGGGGGGGTGAATAGATTATCTCCATCTTTTCGATTTCGCCCTCTTTTTATAATCGAATGCTCAAACACAATAATAAAGGTGCGGAATGTAAACAACACACGTCGATTTAAAGAGGTTCAACCCACCTAGGCCTAATCCTCTACCACCCCAAGATATCCGGATGGATTTCAAAGAAAAAGAATTTTATTAATTACCAAAATTAATACAAATTCAACTTACAACACCTTGAAGAGCACCACACTCTTCTTCAACACCACCTTTGGAGATTACCACAATCTCCCTTTGAAGATTACCACAATCTTCCTCCAACGGCACCTAGTGAAGATTACCACAATCTTCAACCTTGAAGAATACAAAATTCTTCAACACCTCAATAAGAAGATCACCACAATCTTCTTCACCTATCACATAGATCATCCAAGTGTGTTCTTACCACAAGAACACTCACAAGGATATCTTGTGTTTGAATGATAACCAAAAATCAAGATTACAACTCAATAATGAATAATACAATTTGAGTGCAAGGTGTAATCGAGAATAGCCTAGACCTCAAGGATGTGAAAGTGATAAACTAGGCAAATTTACAACAAGAATAATAACAATGAAAGACCAAGTATTTGCTTGAAGTGTATCTTGTTGTGTTGTATCTCAATTGTTGTTTTGGTTGCTCCAAAACTTCCTCTATTTATAGGAGATGATTGAACAAGCATAGGCTCCTCTTGGGGATTGAAAATCTACAGAAAAATACAATTAAAATCAAGAATATAGCTGTTAGAAATCAATCCCACAATTTAAGGAAATGTGTCTCCGTTTGTCAAACGGTCATATTTTTTCATCAATACACACGTCAATACCATGCGACCGATGCGCACGAAATAAGAGAAATAAGAACACTTAGAAAAATTCAACAAGGCGACCGGTCGACATAGGCTTCGACCGGTCGACCCCTGTCTCAACCGATCCCCCTCATCTATTTTGTTGGAAAAAATCAATTTGTTTCATCGCCAACTTGCAGTACTTGGTCGACCCAGGCGGCCGATCGACCGGCCGACGGCCTTGATGCCGACGGCCGACTTTGCTGTTTTTTTACTCCGTCTCATTTTCTGTTTCTAAAAACATCTTGGTGCACGGGTTGCCCTATAGGGCGACCGGTCGACCACGAGACATAAATGTTGTCCAATTTTTGTCAAAAATAAAACTCAAGAAATACTCCGAAAATTTAGTAAAAACATTTTAAACCAATCGGGAGTATTTAGACAACATTTAGAAATCTTGTTATAGGAGTAAAAACCCATTGATATAAAATCATTAAAAGTGTTGTCCATTATTATCAAAAATAAACTTGAGGAAATACTCCGGAAAATATTAAAACCATTTTAAATCATTTAGGAGTATTTGGACAACCTTTAAAAACATTGTTTTGGTGATAAAATAAAATCATCAAAATTAAGATAAAAACATGTATCAAACAATCTCCCCCTTTTTGATGATTACAAACCAAAACAATTTTAACACAAACTAAGAGAGCAACCAAAATTTCCAAAAATATTAAAGCAACCAAGTAGGGAGTAAATATATTCAATAATAAGCATAAGCTCCCCCTATCAACATGCATAACAAAAATAATGTAAAAGCAATTTTCCATAAGCTAAAAGCTTTAGCTTTTACAATTTGTTCAAGAGCTTATAAGCTCCCCCTGTCACAAAACATCATTAAACAATTATATAAGTCCATCAAGCAACAATTGGACTAAGAACAAATCACAACTTATGGCTTTTATGAGCCATAGCTTATAGCTATTATGACAAGCTTTTATTAGCTTCTTTGAGCTAATGAGCCAATATCCTGTTTTTCCCCCTTTGGAATCATCAAAAAGAATGTTAGAATGGTGAAAACACCATACAATAATATCAAAGTGCGCCAAAGGGACGGTTTATTAACCGTTGATCCATTAAAGCATAATAATCCAAGGAAAATGGGAGAAATGTAATATGAAGAGTTCATACGCTTGTTTTGTTTGTCAAAACATGATCTCAATAAGTATAGAAAACTTTTGAAAGCAAGAGAATCATGTATAAGTTGAAATTTTCATTGCGACATATCATCGAACACCTTGTGTGCGTTAAAAATAAAAGAGGTTGCATATAGTCCTTGTAAAGGTTTCAAGCCAAAAATTTTCATATCATCAATCAACCTCATTCCAAAGCTCAAAAAGATCATATGCACCATATGCAACATTTGTACATCAAATAAGAAGCTCAAAGTAGATTCTCAAGGGTTCAACCCAATTGAGATAAGCTAAGAATGATCAAGGCATTACAAATGCCAAAAATTAGAACATCTATCAAGTAATAAGTCATGCCTTAAACAATATATGTATCAAAAAGTCCCAACATATCTATCTAAGCATAATGATCAAAGTATCAAAAGAAGCACTTTTACCATCAAGTACTTCATACCAATTATCAAACAATGCTTAAATTAGAGTATTTTTACCATCAAATACTCCATCAAAATCATGATCATCCACAAGTCATTATCAACTTGCAATTTTAACCCTTTTAAGAAAAACAAGCAAATATCATTAGTACAAAGGAGTTTTACAAAAGTTCATAAAAATACAAAGCATCATTAATGAAAATGCTAGAAAGTAAAGGGGGTGGGGACATCATTCCTCATCCGAGGAGAAGCAAGATCCGGGAATAAAGTCCTTGATGAATTTCTTCAACTTCCCGATAGACTTTTGCATTTTGGAGGTCTTTTGCTCCAAAGCCTCATACCTCGTCTCATGAAAAGCCCTCATCTCATCAAATTCGGCTTGAGTATACCTCCTAGGTGGTTGAGCACCGGTATTACCCTCCGGATTGCTCGGTTCGCCTTCTTCCGCCAATCTTGCAGCCTCGACATCATCAAAGTAGTCATTAGGATCGGGGGACTCTTGACCTCTTCCTCTAGCCATTTTGGTTGGTCGGATGTCCATATTCTTGCGCATCGTGACCATTTGGGAGATGTTATCAATGTCGAAGTCATTTTGAAATACTTCCGAGTTACACTCCGACGAAGGTAGTCCCGATTGAATAAGAAGTTTACAAATCCAATTTCCCATAACCAACTTCTTATTACCTTGAGTGATGGACTCGATTAGACATTGAATAAGAAGTTTACAAATCCAATTACCGAGCTCCGCGGAACAATTTCACTCCAAAATTGCCGTTGGGCGAAAGGTAAGAAATCTTTTGTTACTCAAGCTCCTAATTCCCACAATGTTCTTAATTTCATCAATAAGTATGCGGAATGGTACTATGAGGATTCGGGGATGGGAGGAAAATCTATTGCTCGGACTAAAATGTGTCGTTTTAGTTCATTTACAAATGAGTATCCTACTATAAGAGGATTTTTTGAGGAGCAAGGTTGGATGTATTTATGGGAGCATGCTTATGTTTTGTATGATGATGATATTATCCAACTCTTTTATGCCAATATGTGGGTGGAATATGATGTTGAAAGGAAGCCGATAGCCGTAAATTAAAAATAAGGGGTCGTCATTTTAGATGGACTCCCAATGATATTTGCTTTTTACATGTTAGAGAAGGTGGTTGGGATTATTTCTCTTGTGGGACTTGGAATGATGAAATGTTGGGGGTGTCAATGAAAGAAGTTAAGACGTATTTGGGAGTATGGCCAAAGTATTCTTTGTTGGCAATGACACTTGAGCATCGTATTTTATCGGTCATTGTCGCATATTGCATTTGTGGCAAGTCGGGAAAGATGCCTAGCAACATGGATTACTTTTTGACTTATAAGATTGCTAGGAGGGAACCACTTAACTTTGGCGCCATACTTATTCAATGTCTAATTGAGTCCATCACTCAAGGTAATAAGAAGTTGGTTATGGGAAATTGGATTTGTAAACTTCTTATTCAATCGGGACTACCTTCGTCGGAGTGTAACTCGGAGGTATTTCAAAATGACTTCGACATTGATAACATCTCCCAAATGGTCACGATGCGCAAGAATATGGACATCCGACCAACTAAAATGGCTAGAGGAAGAGGTCAAGAGTCCCCCGATCCTAATGACTTCTTTGATGACGCCGAGGCCGCAAGATTGGCGGAAGAGGGCAAACCGAGCAATCCGGAGGGTAATACCGGTGCTCAACCGCCTAGGAGGTATACTCAAGCCGAATTTGATGAGATGAGGGCTTTTCATGAGACGAGGTATGAGGCTTTGGAGCAAAAGACCTCCAAAATGCAAAAGTCTATCGGCAAGTTGAAGAAATTCATCAAGGATTTTATTCCCGGATCTTGCTTCTCCTCGGATGAGGAATGATGTCCCCACCCCCTTTACTTTCTAGCATTTTCATTCATGTTGCTTTGTATTCTTATGAACCTTTGTAAAACTCTTTTGCACTAATGATATTTGCTTGTTTTCTTAAAAGGGGTTATAATTGCAAGTTGATAATGACCTGTGGATGATCATGGTATTGATGGAGTATTTGATGGTAAAAATACTCTAATTTAGCATATTGTTTGATAATTGGTATGAAGTACTTGATGGTAAAAGTGCTTCTTTTAATGTTTTGATCATTATGCTTAGTTGGATATGTTGGGACACTTGATATATCATACACGTATTGTTTAAGGCATGACTTGTATTATTTGATGGATGCTCTAATTTGGCATTTGTAATGCCTTGATCCTTCTTAGCTTATATTATCTCAATTGGGTTGAACCCTTGAGAATCTACTTTGTTTGAGCCTCTTATTTGATGGACTAATGTTGCATTTTTTGCATATGATATTGTTGAGCTTTGAAATGAGGATGATTGATGATGTGGAAATTTTTTGGTTTGAACCATTTACAAAGGTTATATACAACCTCTTTTATATTTCACGCACACATAGTGTTCGATGAAATGTCGCAATGATACTTTCAACTTTTACATGATTCTCTTGCTTCCAAATGTCTTAAAATCATTTTGAGATCATGTTTTTGACTAACAAATGAGCTTATGGATTTCTTATGATATATTTCTCCAATTCTTGTTGGAGTTTTTAAGCTTAAATTGCTCAACGGTTGATCAACCGTCCCTTTGGTGCACTTTGATGACATTATATGATGTTTCTATCATTCTAACATTCTTTTTGATGATTCCAAAGGGGGAGAAACAGGAAATTGGCGCATTAGCTCAAAGAAGCTAATAAAAGCCTATCATAAAAGCTATAAGCTATGGCTCATAAAAGCCATAAGTTGTTATTCGTTTTTAGTCCAATTGTTGTTTGATGGACTTATATAATTGTTTAATGATATTTTGTGACAGGGGGAGCTTATAAGCTCTTGAACAATTTGTAAAAGCTAAAGCTTTTAGCTTATGGAAAAATTGCTTTTACATTATATGCTTGTTGATAGGGGGAGCATGTGCTTATTATTGAATATATTTACTCCCTACTTGGTTGATTTAATATTTTTGGAAATTTTGGTTGCTTCCAAACGGTCAAATGTTTTTTTACCGGAAAATCATTTCTAAAATTGCTCTCTTAGTTTGTGTAAAAATTGTTTTGGTTTGTAATCATCAAAAAGGGGGAGATTGTTTGATACATGTTTTTATCTTAATTTTGATGATTTTATTTTATCACCAAAACAATGTTTAAAGGTTGTCCAAATACTCCTAAATGATTTAAAATGATTTTAATATTTTCCGGAGTATTTCCTCAAGTTTATTTTTGATAATAATGGACAACACTTTTAATGATTTTATGACAATGGGTTTTTACTCCTAAACAAGATTTCTAAATGTTGTCTAAATACTTCCGATTGGTTTAAATGTTTTTCACAAAATTTTCGGAGTATTTCTTGAGTTTTATTTTCGACAAAAATTGGACAACTTTTCTGTCTCGTGGTCGACCGGTCGCCCTATAGGGCAACCCATCAAGATGATTTTTGAAACGAAAAATGAGACGGAAAGAAAATCGGCGCGGTCGACCGAGTAGCCGACGTCGACCGTCCGATCGACCGTCGCCAGTCGGGTCGACCGTGCACAAGTTGGCGTTGAAACATAACTCAAACCTTGCATTTTTGAGTTAGGAGGACCGGTTGAGATAGGGGTCGACCGGTCGAAGCCTATGTCGACCGGTCGCCCTGTTGTAATTTCCAAAGTGTTCTTCAAATCTCTTATTTCGTGCGGCCGATCGCCTGCATTATTGACAAAAAAAATATGACCGTTTGACAACAGACACATTTCCTTAAATTGTGGGATTGATTTCTAACACTATATTCTTGATTTTAATTGTATTTTTACAGAGATTTTCAATCCCCAAGAGGAGCCTATGCTTGATCAATCATCTCCTATAAATAGAGGAAGTTTTGGAGCAACCAACACAACAATTGAGATACAACACGACAAGATAAACTTCAAGCAAATACTTGGTCTTTCATTGTTATTATTCTTGTTGTAAATTTGCCTAGCTTATCACTTTCACATCCTTGAGGTCTAGGCTATTCTTGATTACACTTTGCACTCAAATTGTAATATTCATTATTGAGTTGTAATCTTGATTTTTGGTTATCATTCAAACACAAGATATCCTTGTGAGTGTTCTTGTGGTAAGAGCACACTTGGATGATCTAGGTGATAGGTGCAAGAAGATTGTGGTGATCTTCTTATTGAGGTGTTGAAGAATTTGGTATTCTTCAAGGTTGAAGATTGTGGTAATCTTCACAAGGTGCCGTTGAGGGAAGATTGTGGTAATCTTCAAAGGGAGATTGTGGTAATCTCCAAAGGTGTTGTTGAAAAAGAGTGTGGTGCACTTCAAGGTGTTGTAAGTTGAATTTGTATTAATTTTGGTAATTAATAATTTTTTTTTTCTTTTTGAAATCCATCCCGGATATACTGGGGTGGTAGAGGATTAGGCCCTAGGTGGGTTGAACCTCTTTAAATCGATGTGTGTTATTTACATTCCGCACCTTTATTATTGTCTTTGAGCTTTCGGTTCGAAAAAGAGGGCAAAATCGAAAAGATGGAGATAATCTATTCACCCCCCTCTAGATTATCGTAGCCGCTTGGACTTACAGATTTTAGATTCTAGGTATGTTATACATGTGTGCTTTAGAAATGATTATTTTGATTCACTTCAATTGCAAAGGGCAGGAATTTTGTCCTTAGGTGATGGTTTTACTTGTAGAGTCATAGGATTTGGAGTGATGAAAATCAAAATAGGTGATAGAGTGGATCGTACATTGGGTGGTATGACCTATGTCCCAAAGATGCTGAGAAATTTAATTTCCTTGAGCCAACTGGATTCCAGGGGTTGTGAGTATTCAACTGATGTTGGAGTTCTGAAAGTCACATGTGGCAGAAGGGTCCTAATGATGGGGGAGAGGTATCGGAATTTGTATCGTCTGGCGACCTCAAAGGACTACTGGAAGTGGAGCGCGCCAGAAGGCTTCCAGGGAGCAGATGGGTGTGTGGAAAATCCTGTTGGGCGAGAGGATGAATCGAGGTTGTCCCTCTCGGCAGTCAACTAGTGGTGTTGACTGGATTGCACATGTGCATTGGCCGATTGAATCAGGTGGAGTTAGGACCTTACAGATTTGGCATGGGTAGAGAACCAAAGTTTAATGGTATTTGATATTTTGGTTTGCGGGTAATGGTGTGTTGGGAAATTATTTTTAGATTTTGATGAATGCCATGTAAAACTTAGAATAGAAAGTTGGCACCCCATTTTTGTTGTAAATTGCATTGTAATAGATAGGGCTGGTCGAGCTGAGTCAAGTCAGCTATGCCTGAACATGCAAGAAGACAACTGAAGTCTAGAAGGAAGACTCCGCTGCGAGGCAGCTGAGTGTGGCAAAGAAGAGAAGACATGAACTCGACTGAAGGTGCAGCTGAGATACAACTGAGTTAAGTATCAATCAAGTCAACTCAAGACAACCAAGTCTCAAGTTGAAGTGACAGAAGAGTCATCCAATGATTGGAAGCTGACTCAAAGTCACCTGGGGAAATCAAGGAAATGCAGTTAAGTCGAGATAACTGAAAGAGATCCGTTGCACAGAAGTCAAGAAAATTACTTAAACAAGTAATACCTCCATACTGCCTTTCTTAAAGTGCTCAGTCCCTTAGCGTGCAAAAGGAATAAACCAATGGGAAGCACTCGCACTTGTGTCGAACTCAAAAAGTCAAGAATCATTCATACGAGGAAATATCAATTCCAAGGACTGCAACAAGACAAGCCAACGACCACAAGTGTCTTTTGAAAATAAGCCTATCTCTTCAACGGGCAGATTTTCAAAAAGAACACTATAAAAGGCTGAGGAATCTATTTGAGAAAGAGAGTTGGTTACTTTGACAATCAGAATCAAATACGAGCAAGAACAGCAATATCTGTAACCAAAAATATTCTCAAGTCATTCAAGTTCAATCCTCAAGCCTACATTACGAAGGAATTCAATCCAACACTCACCTGTGAAGGAAAGACAACTTCAATCAGTTGAAGAGAAAACATTTGAAGAATCAAGGGGTCTACATTCCACGGAGGATTGTAGGAAGGTTCAAGGTCGATCCAGTCTCAAGTTTTTGGAGGGCTTCGTGATCAAATCCAAGAAGCTTGAGCAAGTGGGTCAGTAGTAGCAAGCGCAAATTGCCCAGTGAAGAAGCTTAGTCGCATTTAGAAGCCACTGTGTGACCAAGGCATCTCCGCATCGAGTCCCAAAGGATCAAGTCACCGTGTGTGATCAAGACTTGTATCTGGACTCATAACCACTTTGTATATTGATCAATACTTAGTGGATTCCTCCGGAGTTGGAGAAGAGAGGAGTAGAAGAATTACCCCATCTTGAACCTCTATAAAAACTTATTGTGTCATTTACATTTCAAAGACTTTAATTTCTCGCATATTACTTTAATATCTGTGATAAATTTGCTATCCAATTGATAATCAACAAAGTGCTAAAACCAAGTATTAAAACAAACATAACCAAATTCAAGGGTGTTAAGTCTTCCGCTGAAAATATATCACAATCGAGTTAAGTCTTTAGTCAAAACAAATTTGAGTTATTCTATCAACAAATCGACAGTCTATTGAGTGACTAACTCTATCGAGTAACTAACTTAGTCATCCATCAAGGACTCACCAGAAGTATTAACTCGAACGTTTTAAAAGGACTAAATCGAAAAGTTGGTAAGGTTTATTCAACCCCCTTCTAAACCTTACACTCACACCCATTGGGACCTACAAGTGGTATCGGAGCGGTTGGTTCACTGAGCCTTCCACACTGGTCACTGAACTAGATCTCCAAATTTTTCAAAGGTTGTTTTAGCACTTGATCTTTCAAAACTCTTTTATTCTGCAAAGTTATTATCATGGAAGCAAATTTGACACGCATCCCTATGTTCACAATTGAAGAATTTGATGATTGGAAAATTCGTATGCAGGCTCATCTATCAACATTACACGATGAAATGTGGATAGTAATAGAAGATGGGCCACTCCAAATCTTAAAAGTGAACACAACAAGGAGGAGAGGCACGGTGAAGGAGAAGAAGATGTTGCTCCCGGACAAATATGGTTGAAAAACCAAGAGCTGAATGGACAAATGATGACATGAAAAGATATAACTTGGACAATGTGGCCAAGGACATTCTTTACAAAACTTTAGACAAAGCCATGTTCAACAAAGTCAAATCATGCAAAACGACAAAAGAAATCTGGGACAAGCTAACCTTGATTTGTGAAGGCTTAGAGCAAATCAAGGAAAATAAACTATCTGTTGTTGTACAAAAATTTGAAAACTTTAAGATGTTTGCGGGAGAAACCTTGGATCAACTGGATGCTCGGTTCACGAAAATTACCATGAGCTATCTTGCACTTGGAAAAGAATATACACAAAAGGAAATGTGTATGAAGATTCTAAGAAGTCTCCCAACTGAGTGGGATATGAAAGTCATGGCCATGAGACATTCCATGGACCTATCAAAGACATCTAACCATGAGCTATTCTCAGATCTCAAAGCCTATGAATTTGAGCTGAGAAGAAAAGACCAAGAGAAAACAGCTGCTCTAATTGTTAAGGATGGCAAAAGAGCTGAGGTCAAAGAAGTCATTGACACAGAGGAGATCACACTGATGGTTAAAAGGTTTAACAAGTTCTTCAATAAGAATTACAAAAGAAGCAAAGGTGAATCCTCCAGAAGACACTCAGCTCCCTCCAAGTCAAGGAAAGAAAGACCACCCAAGAGAGCAGAGCATCAAAAAGTTGAATATCAAAGAACTGACAATCCAAGGATGGAAAGAACTGATCAAAAAGTTGAAAATCTATGCTGGAACTGTAGGCAACCCGGTCACTATGCCATTGAATACCCATATCCTGTAGTCAACAAATACAGGAATGAAGAGGAAAAAAAAGTCTTCAGAGAAAGAAGACAGGAAAAGAGAAAGGCAATGTTGGCTGCAGAAACTACTGAGACAATCAAGTCAAAAGACACATCAGACTCGGAGAGTAGTGAAGCTGACTACTCAAGTGACTCTGGAGAAGAAGCCTTGATCTGTCTAATGGCTAAAGAACAAAACCAACCTGACCAAGAAGATGAGGTACACTCTAACTCATCACACTCAGATACTAGTGATAGTGATTGTGACACACACACTTCATCACCCACTGATCTTTATGACTCATTAGGCAAAATGATGAAAGATTTTGAATACATTAAATCCTCACACACACTACTAAATGAGGAAAACAACCTACTCAAGAGCCAAAACTCACAGCTGACTAAGGAGCTGAGTACTCTAAGTCAAATAGCTGATGAGAATAAAAGTCTAAAGGCTGAAAATGCTAAGTTAATAGCAGAGATAACTGCTATAGAAACGAGGGAGAATGACCTCAAAAATGTGATTGCCTCATTCACTAAGGCATCTAAATCCTTGGATGATCTTATTATGAGTCAAAGAGAATGCGGAGATAAGACAGGCTTAGGATTTAATTCCTCTATACTATGTCAATCTCCAAAAGTGATTTTGGAAAAAGGATCTTCAAGTAATGAAGCATCTCTAAAATCCAAAACTCCAAATGGTGCACACACATTTATTCCAAAGCACAATCACAAGCAAACTGGCCTTAGTTATAAAGGACAAGGAAAACGGCCAGTTGAGTGTGCTGAGAGGACAGCTGAGAAGAAATCCAGCCAAGTTCCTCAGCAAACTCCAAACAGGAGATACTCTGTAAAGAAGAAACAGAGCTACCAAAAGCCCTAGAAGGTCTATAAGAGAAACACATATGATGGGAATGGTAGAAAGTACCCAAGCCAAGCTGATTGGAATAATGTGAACTATCAGCAAAGACCTATGGAATATAAGCCTAAGTGGCAAAGGCCTAGAACTCAGCAAAGGCCATTCCAAAGGCATAAGAGCTATCATCAGCACACATATGCACCTAGGCACTACACTCAGAGATATCACAACTACCCAAAGAAGACAATTGCTAAAACACATTCACAGGCATACAGACAAAACAGACAGCTGTATGAACCTAGAACCCCCAAGCAATTTGCCAAGATTAATTATGATTATGGCACTGATAGATGGCAACCTCTTAGAGTCAAATCATGTGGCTATAGGTTGGTTGGATCATCTTACAATACTAACCCCTCAGGACCCAGGCAAGTATGGGTACCTAAAACCTAATTTCCTTGATTGCAGGTTCAAGGAGCAGCTGAGTGCCAAGGAACCTGGTACATGGATAGTGGCTGCTCCAGACACATGACAGGAAACAAGAAAAATCTATCAAAATTCAAGGAGGTTAGAGGTGCAAAAGTCATATTTGGAGAAAATGAAACTCCAGGAGAATAAGAGGCATTGGATCTATCAAGAAAAATGGATTAGAAATTACAGATGTTGCATATGTTGAAGGCCTCAATTTCAACTTGCTAAGCATAAGTCAACTCTGTGACAAAGGTTACAATGTTGGATTCAATATGGGTGTATGCCAAATCAAGGACACTGAAACTAATGAAATAGTGTTGCAATGATGCAGACAAAAGAACATGTATGTGGTAGATTGGTCAACTGCAACACCAAGCACTTGTCATAAAAAAAGAGCACATCCAATTAAGTTGGGTCATGTGGCACAAGAAGTTAAGTCACCGAACTTCAAAACTATTAACAAACTTGCAAGAAGTAATCTTGTGGAAGGACTTCCAGACTCAGTATACAAGAAGGAGAGTATATGTGATGCATGCCAAATGGGAAAACAGATCAAATCATCATTCAAAGAAAAGACATGTCCATCTTCAACAAAAATATTGCACCTGCTACATATGGATCTATTTGGTCCAGTTGAACCAGCCAGCATAAGTGGGAAGAAATATATCTTGGTGGTAGTAGATGACTACTCAAGATATACATGGACAATATTCATGTGTAAGAAGAAAGAAAACTCTGCGAAACTACCACACCGTGATGAAGAGAATCCAAATGAGAAGAGTCAAACCATTATCAAAATAAGATCGGCGAGAACCGAGTTTGTCAATGGTATAATAACTTCGATATTGTATTGAAAATGGTATTGGTCATGAATTATCTGCAGCAAGGACTCCACAATGAGAATGGAGTTGCGAAAGAAAGGAATAGAACTCTCAAAGAAGGCTGCAAAGACCATGTTAGCCAAGACAGCAGATCGCTTAAAAGATTTTGAAATGGAAAGCAATAAACACAAGATGCTATACTCAAAATAGATGCATGATAAACAGACGGTGACAAAGACTCACTATGAGATTTGGACAAGGAGAAAGCCAAATGTTGCATATTTTAGAATATTTGGATGCAAATGCTTCATCCATAACAACGACAAAGATAATTTAAAGGCTTTTGATGCTAAAGGCGATGAAGGTATCTTCTTAGGATACTCACCAAAGCAAAGCCTACAAGTGCTCAACAAGAGGACAATGGTTACAGAAGAATCCATCCATGTGGTGTTTGATGAACCCAACATAAATGGAGAAGACATTGAAGAGTCAGTTGATAAGTGAATCAACCAACCATGCGAGAAGAGTCCCTATGTTGAAGGCTGAAGTTTGGAATTATAAGTCCGATGAAGATGAGATAGCTGAGTCTCAAAGACACCGGAAAATCTGCAACTAAGTGATGATGAGAGAGCTGATCAAAATAACACAACTGCAAGACGACTGAATCCAGCTAACTTACTCCAACCTGATGTAAGATGGCTGAGAGGCCATCCACCAGAACTAATCATTGGAGATGTAAGAGAAGGTGTAAAAACCAGATCCAGAACTCAACAAGAAACTATGTTCATTTGCTTTATCTCACAAATAGAGCCAAAAGATGTGTCACAAGCATTGGATGACACACATTGGATTCAAGCCATGCAAGAAGAGCTGAATCAGTTTGAAAGGAATAAAGTGTGGGAATTGGTTCAAAGACCTACCCATCAAAATGTTATTGGCACTAAATGGGTGTTCAGAAACAAGATGAATGAGGAAGGTTCTGTGGTGAGAAACAAGCAAGATTGGTAGCCAAAGGGTATTGCCAAGAAGAAGGAATAGATTTTGATGAAACTTTTGCTCCTGTGGCAAGATTGGAAGCTATAAGGATGTTTCTTGCCTATGCAGCTCACAAGAACTTTATTGTATATCAAATGGATGTAAAGAGTGCATTCCTTAATGGGTTATTGGAAGAAGAAGTATATGTTGAACAACCTCCAGGATTTGAGCAGAAGACTCTTGGAGATAAGGTATACAAACTCAAGAAAGCTCTATATGGATTGAAACAGACACCCAGAGCTTGGTATGATACATTATCACAATTCCTGACTGAGAACGGATTCACAAAAGGCAAAGTGGATAGAACACTCTTCAGAATTCAAGATGGGAAGAGCATACTGCTTGTTCAAATATATGTGGATGACATCATCTTTGGATCCACAAACAAAGAGCTGTGTGATAAATTCTCAAATCTTATGCAAAACAAATTTGAAATGAGCATGATGGGAGAGCTGACATTCTTCCTTGGACTCCAAGTGAAACAACAAGGATGGAACCTTCATAAGTCGAAAAATACACCATAGATTTAATGAAGAAATTTGGTATGGAAGAGAAGTCTTCTCGTGAAAATACCAATGAATACATCATCAAAATGGATATGGATGCGGATAATGACAAGCCAGTAGATCAAACAAAATCTGAGCACTTATTGGATCATTGCTCTATCTCACGGCCAAGCGGCCGACATCACCTTTGTCGTAGGTGTATGTGCAAGATTTCAATCTGCACCAAAAGAAAGCCACATGACAAAGAAAAACAAGAGAATCTTGAGATATTTGAAAGGAAGCCAAGAAGTTGGCTTATGGTATCCAAAGGAAGGTGGATTCAAGCTAATTGGTTACTCAGACTCTGACTATGCTGGATGTAGAGTTGACAGGAAGAGTACCTCAGGCACATGTCAAATGCTTGGAAATAGGCTAATTTCCTGGTTTAGCAAGAAACAAAATTCAATAGCTACCTCCACGGATGAAAGCAGAATACATAGTCATGGGGGCAAACTGTTGTGCCCAAGTCTTATGGATGAGACAAAGAAATGAGAGACTATGAGGTTGAAGAAAAGGAAATTCCAATTATGTGTGATAACACAAGTGCAATTGCAATCACTCAAAATCCTGTGTTGCATTCAAGAACAAAGCACATTGATGTCAGATATCACATCATAAGAGATCATGTTGAAAAGAAGGACATCACCTTGGAATATATCTCAACTGATAAGCAATTAGCTGACATATTCACAAAACCATTATGTGAATCAAGATTTGAAGAACTCAAACATGAATTGAGGTTAATTGAGCTGAGTTGACACTCAGAAGACTCAAAGAAAAGAGATGAAACACGAAAAAATGAAAAAGAACTGAACTCTTAAATCAGCTAAGTGAATCAGCCGTATCGGAGAATCAGATGCATCGAGTTAGCTGACAGCTGAGTATTTATGTGTAAAGACAAAAGAGTTAAATTAGCTAAGGAATAAGCTGTGTCATTTATGAGCAAAGTGACAAAAATGCAGTCATTTTTACTAAGCGGGAATGTTTTTAAGAATGACGTCAACATAATTATGACGTGTACAGTCAAAAGCTGCACACAAAGCTTATGGTTGGACATAAATGCTGCCGCATTAAATACGAGAAATTAAGTGTAAATTGGCGTGCAAAATCTGAACCATTGATCTTGATCAAATTTCAAAAACCACCCGCACGTCCTTTCATAACCCATACTTATACCATTTCGTCCGATTTTCTCTCACTTTACCAAAACTGTTCATCTCTCTCGAAGGCGAAGAAGAAATTTTCTCTCAAAACCCTAACAAATCCTCAAGTTCATTCTCAAAGTTTCGTTCGGTAAAACATCGAGAAATAGCATCTACTCATGACTTCGTCAAATTGGGAAAGCAAATCCACACTGGGTCTACTGTGGACTTCGACGGCATGATCAAACAGGGGTCTGACAACACCCTTGTGAAGAAGATAACACAGAAGTTGGAAAAGTCTGGGCTGAAACCATTCTTGACGATGGAGTTTCCGATGACCTACGTGGAAGAGGTCGCACAGTTCTACGTGAACGTTGAAGTTCACAATGAGGGCATCAAGTCCTCTGTTCACGGAAACGCTTTCACCATTACTGCCAAGGATCTGGTAGAACACTGTTTGTTGTCGGCGGAAGGAGTGCCGGAAATTTATGAAGCTGATGTTAACCTGGCTGCTGCTTGGAAAGAAGTAGTCAAGTCCGACTGTGTTGCGAAGGTGGTCTACACAACTAACAAGAAGCTGTTGAAAGAAGACTACCACAAATTGCTGGACATTGTTGCCAAATGTATAGACATCAAATTTGGAAGCTTTGACCCAATTGTGTAAAGCTAAGTCGATCGTAATGGTTGCGATCATTGAAGAAAAGAAGGTGAATCAGGTTGAGTTTGTATCTGACAGACTCTGCGAGAATATTGGGAATAAATTCTTCAAGGAGGATGGTACATTTGGAGGTTTCTGGGTACGGCCTGGTAATTGGCGGATGACGGAAGTAAAAGGAGTTCCTCTTCGACATGGAAAGACATTCCATGTAAACAAGAAGATGTTCGATCTAACCCTTCCGGAGCACGTGAAAGAGAGCATATGCAAAGAGAGCGATACGAGTGAGGGGAATCACCGGTAGTCTGAAGAAACAACTGTCTCCTCCTCTCCCAAAAGAAAAGGCGCCCCTGCGCACTAAGAAAAGATCACGCCCTGCGACAAGAAGAAGAAAACGAAAGATGCCCCCGCCCTGCGGCCGAGTCACCTACTTCCGCACCGTGTCTCCCGCCCCTGCACGCAGCAGAGAAGGAACCTCAAATACCTTCTCCGGTTGTCAAGAAAAGGAGAACCGACAAGCCGAGACAACTAACTCCTCAAAAGAAGACGACATCACTGGCCCCCGCCGCCGCCAGACTCGGAAGAAACTATATCCGAACCAAATCCCTCTCGGTAAGGACTAAAAAAAAAGACTCTTCAAGCGTCCCGAGCTTGAGAAACCGGGCCGAGTCCGCCACTCACCAAACAAATCTGAGACTGAAGAAGTAGAATCTCCGTAAATCATTGATGAAACAAATGACCAAATCTGCTTAAGCCGATCAGCAGAGGCACATTGAAGACACAGTTGTCGTGAAACCGGTGAGAGCAGAAAAAACGATTGAGAAAGCAAACTCTCCTGTGACGGGTTGCATCCCCTCCTACAACTGGACGCTGCGAGGGTGTGAGCACCAAAATTTGCTACCCTCAATCCCCGAGCATGAGGGACAGCAGGGAGAAGATGACAAGGATGATGATGTGATGATCCTATCCCCACCATATCCGGACATCCAAAATCGTCCCGCGAGAATGGAGGAAATGGAAGCCGAGTCGATCCAGGAAACGATTCCAAAGACCGGAATTCATTGACACGAATCGCTTGAACTTTCTTGGATTGACCAATGTGGTCAAGCACTTGGATGAAGAAAATCGCATAAATATCTTGCGATCTTCAAGGACAAGGAGAAGGAGAGATCGGCGAGAGGAAGGCGAGGCTCGTGAAAAGGCCGATTTGTCCCCTTCATCGGAACCATCGATCATACACATCCTCATCTCGACATTCTCTCCGGGAGTGATGAGGATCTGGACCTCTTCTGTCACAAGCTGAGAAGAATTGGAGATGCAGCAAGCCATGCGGGAATCTAGGGCCCTACATGAGAAACGATTGTTGGAAGGTCGGGAATCTTCCACATCACGATTGGAGATTGATCCGATGGGAGTGGTGCAGCATATTGCCACTATTGTCGCCACCACCACTTCCCGACTCACTCGGAAGAAGGTGATAAGGGAATCGCGATGAAACGGGTTTTGGGGGACCCCGAGCCAACCCCAATGAAGGTGTCTTACCACCGCCCCAACAAATGAATACTCAAAGGGAACAACCGGAAGTCCGGAGACGAGTGATCCCATTCCAAGTCACTCACCGGTGTGCCACCGTGAAGGGGAAACTCCTCCACCGCAGCAAGGTCGGAGGATCTTTGCTGACTGACTTCACAACGAATCTCGGAGGCGAAGTGGAGAAGGAACAACAAAATACACATCAAGTTGTCAGCGATGAGGCTCGAGGCGCTTAAGACTCGTCACGGTGAAGTGCCAATCGCTCTATGGCCGATGACGCTGCTTGATGCGATCGAGGCCTGGAAGGAACCGCCCGGAGTTAACACTGGGCACCGAAAGTGCAATCTATGGAGTTGAGACCCCAAAGATGCCACCTCGAGAAGACCCCAAGACACCGTGACACCGCCGAAGGGTGCATCCCAGAACCTCATTGCTAACGAGCTTGAGACTGCGGAGGTAATGAAGACCAACGGGAGGTTGAGACTTCTCGGGGTAAAGAGACGGACGCACGAACATCCCTCCTACTATCATTGATCCATCCGAAAAGGAGATAAGTGCTCTTCACGATTCCCAAGATAACCCGATGTAACCTTTCCGGATCCGAAGGTGAAGACGGGCGAGTCATCCCCTGTTGCCGATCCAAAAGACTCACTTCGAGGATGTTCTTCCAAGCACGAGTAAGTCTGACCTTAAGACTACTCGCCAACCATTTAATTTTGATGATGAGCCACCCATGGAAATCTCATCATCATCCGATGACGCTTTCCGATATGGCCAAGGACACACAACTCATGTGGAAAAACCAAATTTGAGACCGACAAAGTCATAAGACTGGCCGAGGCTCGAACAAGTCGGGTCAACTTCACAATGGACCACAAATGAAACAGAGTCAATCTGCGCGGGCTCCCAAGCTACAACAGGATCGACTCCACCGGGAACTTCACGAGCACAAGTTGTCATTGAGCAGATTCCCGTTGCCCGTGATGATCCTTTTGTAGAATCATTTCCCTTCTCTTTGGAAGTACCTGACCTCCCTGAAGAATCAACTAGAGATCAAGAACGCTTCCATAAACCTAATATTGTTATTCCAACAGACACCATCGTTCCAGCAGACTTTGACTTTGACGCTGCTTGGCCGTCACCGAGACAAGTGACAAATGAGGTTCGGGGAAGTTTTCAAGGCCATATTTGCAGAGATAGAAAAGATGGAGAGGCACCAGGCCTCACCGGGACATGAGGTCGATAACGAGACGCAAACCTTCGCCGATCTGCGAGGCATAATTGTCGATCCGGAATGGTGGCAACAATAGCAGACCATGCGCGTAGAACAAGCTCGATATTTCAGGATATTGTTCAATAAATTGCTAGTCTGGCGGGCTGAGAATGCTGATGCAAAGACAAGAATGCAAGAGAACATCGAACGATTACATGAATCTCACACCACGAGATGCAAACTGCGTGAATATAATAAGAAAGAGCTCCTGCGCGTGAGGAGAACATGGATCGGAAATTTAGCCTCCTCATGGCTGAAATGAAGCTGGTAACAACTGAATCCAACGCCACCCGCTACGAATTCCGTGCAACATACTCCGCAGCAGATTCGAAGCATAACTCAGCTATCAACCGCTTAGACTTCATGATTGCTAGCTTGTTTCCAGGGGTTCCTCTCTCCTTTGATGATGCCAAAATGGGGGAAGAGGAATACCTAAAGGCGTTGAAAGGATCTGAAGCTGAAAAGGAGGACACAACATTTGTGGAAAAACAATTGAGGAAGAGAGAAGAGAGAAGAAAGGAAAATCTGTTGAGGGGGAAGGTTCGAAAAATATGACCTTGATGATTGCTAAAACCCCCCAACAAGGTCTTATCACAGCTGATATCATCAGCAAACTCCCAGTGACTCTGCCACTCCAACACTCTGCAGTACCCATGGCTGAAAAGAGAAAGATAGTTGAAGCAGGGATGAAGGAAGTGGAAGGAAAGATGGATGCCCGAGTTATGGATATTCTGAAACAACATGGAGGCATTCCAACAGACAGAGACACCTATGCCATTTCAGATGTCAGAACCGAGCCAAAATTTGTTGATGAATTCAAGACGCTCGCATCTGAATGTTACTTCACAAATATGTCCATGGCTCAATCCTGGGATTTGTGCTAGGAAAAATGTCTCAAACTATGTGAAGAAGGCGACAGGCGACTCTGGATCCCTCTGCTTCAGTCACTCTGCTAGTCACTCACCGGGAAAAAGAAGGCCCCAAGATAGTACACGCCCGAGAGGAAGAGGAAGAAGCGATGGTGGAGGAAGAGGTTTCGGACCTAGACCTCTGCACAAAAACATTGAGTACATAGATCCAGGCAATAAAGGAGGGATCTATTGGACTGGATTCGACGAAGTAGCTAACCTGCAAGTGGCTAAAAACAATGCTGAGTATGTGAAGAGGATTGAAGAAGAAAATAGAAGACAAACTCAGCTATGGGAGGAAAGACAAGAAAAAGAAAAAGAAGAGATGAAGGCGCAGAGAAAGGCTTATGAGAAAAAAAAAAAAGGCGGTGAAGATGACAGGAAGAGAAAAAGGTCAGAAGATGACATAACTGAAGAAGAGGAAAGAAGGAGACAACGAAGGAGATGAAGTGTTGTTGTCCACCCCTTCATGTATTTTACTATGTAAATACATCCTTATGTAAGTCTTCTGTACATCGAATAAAAAAATTGTATAAGTTCCATACTTGCGTAGAAATAGAACATCATGATTACCTTAAGTTCCGTTTAAGCTTTGACATACTCTGTAAACAGCTGTGTAAAGAACTAGAATGTTATGATCAATAAAAGATTGATTCTACGCATATTTTGTGATTCTACATTGTCATGCGTATCTTTCTTTGTTTAATTATTGTATGAATGTTTTAAGTTTTGGCATCATCAAAAAGGGGGAAATTGTTGGGAAATTATTTTTAGATTTTGATGAATGCCATGTAAAACTTAGAATAGAAAGTTGGCACCCCATTTTTGTTGTAAATTGCATTGTAATAGATAGGGTGGTCGAAATGAGTCAAATCGGCTATGCCCGAACATGCAAGAAGACAAGCGAAGTCTAGAAGTAAGACTCATTGTGAGGCGGTGAGTGTGTGGCAAAGAAGAGAAGACAGAACTCGATCAAGGTGCGGTGAGATACAACTGAGTTAAGTATTAGTCAAGTCAACTCAAGACAACCAAATCTCAAGTTGAAGTGACAGAAGAGTCATCCAATGATTGGAAGCTGACTCAAAGTCACCTGGGGAAATCAAGGAAATGTAGTCAAGTCGAGATAAGCTCGAAAGAGATCCGTTGCCGCGAGAAGTCAAGAAAATTACTTAAACAAGTAATACCTCCATCTTGCCTTTCTTAAAGTGCTCGAGTCCCGAGAAGCGTGCAAAAGGAATAAACCAATGGGAAGCACTTTGCACCGTGTCGAGAACTCTAAAAAGCTGAAGAATCATTCATACGAGAAAATGTCAATTCCAAGGACTGCAACAAGACAAGCCATCGACCACAAGTGTCTTTTGAAAATAAGCCTATCTCTTCAACGGGAAGATTTTCAAAAAGAACACTATAAAAGGCTGAGGAATCTATTTGAGAAAGAGAGTTGGTTACTTTGACAATCAGAATCAAATACGAGCAAGAAAAGCAATATCTGTAACCAAAAATATTCTCAAGTCATTCAAGTTCAATCCTCAAGCCTACATTACGAAGGAAATCAATCCAACACTGATCTGTGAAGGAAAGATAACTTCAATCAGTTGAAGAGGAAACATTTGAAGAATCAAGGGGTCTACATTCCACGGAGGATTGTAGGAAGGTTCAAGGTCGAACCGGTCTCAAGTTTTGGAGGGCTTCGTGATCAAATCCAAGAAGCTTGAGCAAGTGGGTCAGAGTAGTAGCAAAGCGGATGCCCCTGTGAAGAAGGCGAGTCGTCTGACGAGAAGCCACCGTGTGACCAAGGCATCTCCAGACTGAGTCCCAAAGGATCAAGTCAGCTGTGTGATTCCTCCAGGAGTTGGAGAAGAGAGAGAGGAGTAGAAGAATTACCCCATCTTCGAACCTCTATAAAAACTTATTGTGTCATTTACATTTCAACACTTTAATTTCTGCATATTACTTTAATATCTGTTGATAAATTTGCTATCGAATTGATAATCAACAAAGTGCTAAAACCAAGTATTAAAACAAACTTAACCAAATTCAAGGGTGTTAAGTCTTCCGCTAAAAATATATCACAATCGAGTTAAGTCTTTAGTCAAAAGCAAATTGAGTTATTCTATCAATGGCTCGGTCCGAGTCGGTTGAGTGACTAACTCTATTTGAGAAACTAACTTAGTCCATCAAGGACTCACTTTGTGAAGAGTATTAACTCGAACGTTTTAAAAGGACTAAATTGAAAAGTTGGTAAGGTTTATTCAACCCCCCCTTCTAAACCTTACACTCACACCCCTTGGGACCTACATGGTGTTTTGTGGTGGAGGTGGATATTGTTAGGTAGCAGTCCCCACCAAAACAATTGGTCAAATTTAGGGTGTTATCCATTTTCCAAGGTTGGCACCGAAAGGTGTCAAATTGCGAATTGGGTTTGCATTCTTTTCAGTGCAATTGCTCCCTTAGTCTCCCTATAAAAAAGGCATGGGGAGTAGATGCAAATTGATAAGTGCATTTTTATTTACATTTTTATAACCCTTTTTTGTCATTTTCTTTAACTTTTTAATTTATTGACCAACAAATTCAAGAAAAATCACTTTGGCTTGTTTTAAATGATGAAGGTAAAGACATGGAGCAAATTCATATGGATTTCGTATCAAATTCTTATACGAACAAAAATGAAGGAAGTCAAACATCGATCGAAAAGAGTGTGAAAAGACTCAGTTTCGTACAAAATGCACCCCTAGTGTATTGGAAAACACGGGCATGCTTCAAAAAGCACAAAAACAAGAAAAACAAAGAAACACGACCATGCCGTGTTTAAAAACACACCCATGCCAAGAACTTCCAAAGACGTACAAAACACGGCCTGGCCGTGTTCATAAGCACGACCGTGTTTTCAAAATTGCCGAACACAGCCTGGCCGTGCTCGTCAAAATTGCCGAACACGGCCTGGCTGTGCTTTTCTTCCAGGCTGAGACTTTTTTGGGCAGAAATTGTGGAAGCCTTCCCTTTTTGCTTTTTGACAACTTTTGTATAACTTTTACATCTCATTTTGCTGCACTAAGCTCCATTATTCCCTCAATTATCACATGAAAACAAGGATTCAACAACCCAACATTGGTAGTGGAGCAATTATTTGTCAAGAGATGACATTGTTAATGTGTTCTTTCACAAAACAATGTCCATTAAGCCAAGAGTTTGGGTTGGAGGAATTCATTCATTCACTCTAGTTTCGTTCCTAGTTAGAAAGCGAAATACATTGAGAGGATAAAAGGGAGGTAGAGTTGGAGATTGAAGAGCATTGTAGAGGAAGGTTTGGAGCTCAACATCATTGAAATCAACCAAGGAGAAAGTCTTGTTTGGTCTTGAATAAAAGATAAGTACACCATGTCTATTTCATTCAAATCTTCTTGTCTAGCTTATTCCTTTGTCAAAACTATGTGTAGCTAAATTCCTAGTGTTTGAATGTAATGATCTCTAGAATGAATTAGTGATTAAGATTTGTATGTTTTTAATAAAATCTTCATGTTTTGTGTGATTCAGTTATATCAGGCTTTGTTCATTCGAGTTAATATTTCCGGTATATTGTTTTGAAATCTATTCCTCACCGGGTAATCAAGAGATTTATAATGAGAAAGAACCTTTATAAGTGAAAAGAGTTGCATGCAATCCTATATATAGGGCGACACAAATCTTCTGGATTAGGGTCAAACCTAATATGAGAATTCTCAAATCGTTATAATGCAATCTTGGGGGTATTAACTAGAAAGAGATTTCAGTTAATCAACTTGAGATTAGGAGTTTTTCACCTTGAAAGAGGATTTAACTTAAATCGGGAATTTCTACGGTCCATGAAACATAAGATTTTATTAAAAGAGGATGGTTTTTACTTAAGGGCTTATGGTTGTATTTTTATCTTGTTAAATCACAAAAACATTCTAGAGGGATTTACATTCAAACACATTTATAGCTCTTGATTTCTTATTTAACAATCTCCTTTTATTTGATCTATTTTAAGTTGTTGATTATTTTAAATTCTTTATTTTCCAATTTTATCCAACAAACCTATGAAAATTGTTAGATTAGATAACAAAAAGACGGTGATTACTAGTACTTATAATCATCGTGGGAATGACACTCGGTACTTAATAATCTATTCTATAAAATGATAGGTGCACTTGCCTAAGGTTTTTAAAGTCGCTTTTGAGCCATCAAGTTTTTGGCGCTGTTGTCGGGGATTGTAATATTAGGAATGCTTTAATTTTGTTAATCTAATCATTTTTTTACTTTACCATTGTTTTTCTTCTTATCTATCTTTGTGAGTCTTGATTAACACTTCCCATCTTTATTTACCGCAGTGCATGCCTACTCGTCGTCGAGGCGGGAAACGCGAGACCACCGGTAGTAACATAAAGGAGAGCATTAATACAAACTACGAGGAGGATATAGACGAAAGCAAAGATTTTGCCACGGAGGATGAACCACAAAGAACTATGTACAATTACGCCAAGCCATCCATGGATGGCACGTCGTCAAGCATTGTAAGGCCCGCCGTTGCCGCCAACAATTTTGAAATTAAACCCAATGTTATTTAAATGGTGCAACAACTTGTCCAATTCGACGGTCTACCAGACGAAGATCCCAATAATTACATCGTAAACTTTCTTGAAATTTGTGACACTTTTAAAATCAACGGGGTCTCCGGTGATGCCATCCGCCTACGCTTGTTCCCATTCTCTCTTTGGGGACGAGCAAAATAGTAGTTAAATACTTTGCCAAAAAGAACGATTACAACATGGAATGTTATGGCGGAAAAATTCCTTTTGAAGTATTTCCCACCGGAAAAAACCGCAAGATTGAGGAATGAAATCTCCTCATTCACTCAAGTAGATGATGGAACCTTATACGATACTTGGGAAAGATTTAAGGAATTGTTGCAGAAGTGCCCACACTATGGCCTACCTATTTAGATGTAAGTCCAAACATTCTATAATGGGCTACTTTCTTCGAGAAGACAAATGACTGATGCAGCAACCAAGGGAACTCTGAATTACAAAACGCCAGAATCTGCTCAAGATTTGATTGAAGGAATGGCCATGAACGGCTACCAATGGCAATCCATATGAGGTAAGACTAACAGGTTAGTGGGTGTGTATAATGCAGATGCAGTGGTGACGTTAGCCGCATAAGTCGAAGCTCTGACCCAAAAGATTGACGAGTTGGCAACTCCGAAACCACCACTACAAGTTTTATCATGCGAAACTTGTGGAGGATCACACAATCACCAAGAATGCCCCCACGTAATACCGCCACATAAGCACGTGGATCATCTAGGTAACCAATCTCGACCTTCCCAACATAATCCTTTTAGTAACACTTATAATCCAGGGTGGCGCCAACATCCGAACTTTAGTTGGAGTAATCAAGGTCAACAACGACCTAATCCAAACGCACTCTCCAACTCGTTTGCACCTCCTGGTTTTCAACCACGAAAACCAAGTTTGGAGGATTTATTGACCAAGTTCATCCAAACAATGAAAACCCATTTCACGGCCACCGAAATATCACCATGGAACCAAGAAGCGTCTCGCAACTTGGAAAATCAAATTGGCCAAATTGCTAAAATGATTTCAAAAAAGCCGCAAGGGAGTCTACCACGCAACACCGAACCAAATCCGCGGGAACAGGTAAAAGCAATCACTTTAAGAAGCAAAACAAAACTAGACGAGGTGCAGATACCAGAAGTTGACCCCGATCAAACCCCTATACAACAAAAAGGCGAACATGTAGTCAAGGAAACAAAGAAAAAGATGGTGCCAGAATACCAACCACCCGTTCCATATCCGAGCCAATTGCAAAAGGATAAACATGACGATCAATTCGGTAAGTTTTTAGATTTGTTTAAACAATTGCACATAAATATTCCTTTTGTCAAAGCCCTTTCGCAGATGCCAAAATATGCCAAGTTTTTGAAAGATCTCCGCTCGAACAAAAAGAAGCCTGAAGAATTATCCATGGTACAATTAAACGAGGAGTGCTCAACAATTCTGCAAAAGAAATTACCTCAGAAAATCAAAGATCTAGGGAGTTTTACTATTCCTTGCAATGTTGGTAATTTAACTGTTGATCGGGCATTGGCTGACTTAGGGGCTAGCATAAATTTGATGCCTTATGATTTGTTTAAACAAATGGGTCTAGGGGAACCAAAACCTACTAGGATGAGCTTACAATTAGCCAATAGGTCCATTAAGTATCCTAGAGGTAGTGTCGAAGATGTTCTGGTCAAGGTTGATAAATTTATATTTCCTATTGATTTTGTAATCCTTGATATGCATACCGACGTTGAAGTCCCCTTAATCCTAGAGCGTCCATTTTTGGCTACCGCTAAAGCAATTATTGATGTGCATGATGGTAAACTAATCTTACGAGTCGAAGACGAACAAGTTATCTTTAAAATTGCTACATCAATGAAAAATTCAATAGATAAAGATGACTCTTGTGTTGCCATTGATCTCGTTGACATGGAGATAGCTAATTCTTTACCAAACATGATTTCTAATGAGTTTTTGGAGACTTGTATTATTCAAGGTGCAGGTGTAGCGAAGGAAAATCCCTTTCTTAGGGAATCTATTATCACGTTGGAATCAAACACACCCACAGATCACTAGAAGGAATTCGAAAAAGTCGAAAATTCTCAAGTGGGGCATAACAAACCGTCCATTGAGGACCCACCTTTGTTGGAGTTGAAGGAACTACTCGAGCACTTGGAATATGCCCTTTTAGCCGATGGTTCCAAACTCCCCGTGATTATTTTCTCCAATTTATCCTCACACCAAAAGGATAGACTGTTGACAGTATTACGGGAACACAAGAAAGCCATCGCTTGGAAAATCTCCGACATTCAAGGGATCAATCCCTCCTTTTGCACTCATAAATTTCTGATGGAGGAGAATTTCAAGCCAATTATTCTATCTCAACGACACTTAAATCCAAATATGAAAGAGGTAGTCAAGGCGGAAGTAATCAAACTACTTGATGCTGGGCTCATATACCCCATCTCTGACAGCAATTGGGTGAGTCCAGTTCAAGTGGTCCCAAAGAAAGATGGTGGTCCCGAATGAGAAAAATGAACTTATCCCAATGAGAACGGTAACATGTTGGCGAGTTTGCACCGATTACCGACGACTAAACGATGCTACTCGCAAGGGCCGTTTTCCCTTACCATTTATTGATCAAATGCTTGAACGATTATCTGGTCACCTTTATTATTGCTTTCTTGATGGTATGTCGTTAGGTTATTTTTAGATTCCGATAGCACCGGGGGACCAAGAGAAAACCACTGTCACTTATCCTTATGGTACTTTCGCCGATCGATGCATGCCTTTCGGGTTGTGCAATGCACCGACAACCTTTCAACGGTGCATGCTCGCCATCTTCGACGAGCTTGTGGAAGAAATCATGGAAGTCTTCATGGATGACTTCTCGATTTTTGGGGACTCTTTTGATAATTGTCTTGGTAATCTTGAAAAAGTCCTTGTTCATTGCGAAGAAACTAATCTGGTTCTTAACTGGAAAAAATGTCATTTCATGGTGCAAGAAGGAATCATTTTGGGACATAAAATTTCCTGCCGGGGCATTGAAGTCGACAAGGCAAAGGTTGAGACAATCTCCAAATTTCCACCACCTACCTCGGTGAAGGCAATCTGAAGCTTCAAAAATCGCCCGACCACTTACTCGCCTTTTAGAGAAGAATGCAGTTTTTAATATCAATGATGAATGCCTTCAAGCATTCAATTTTATGGTGGCCCTAGATTGGTCTCAGCCGTTGGAACTTATGTGTGATGCTAGCGGCTATGCAGTACGTGCAGTACTTGGGCAACATAAAGATAAACATTTTCGGCCAATTTACTATGCGGGTAAAACTTTGACTCCTGCTCAATCCAATTATACTACTACTGAAAAGGAGTTAATTGCAGTGGTCTTTGCTTTTGACAAATTTCGTTCATACTTGATCCTATCAAAAGTCATTGTCTATACGGATCACTCCGCTTTATGCTACTTGCTTGATAAAAATGACGCAAAGCCGCGATTGATTCGATGGATCCTTCTACTCCAAGAGTTTGATATGGAGATTAAAGACAAACAGGGCGCCAAAAATCTTGTCGCAGACCACTTATCTCGACTCGAGCACTCCTCTACCGACAAGCAACACAATGGACGTATCAATAACTCTTTCTCGGATGAGCAACTCTTTGCCCTTAACTCAGTTTCCATTGATATTCCTTGGTTTGCAGATTTTGCTAACTATCTTGCAGAACAAGTTCTACCAAAGGGGATGACCTATCAATAAAACAAGAAATTCTTTTCGGATCTCAAATATTATATTTGGGACGATCCCCACCTCTTCCGAATTTGTGCAGATCAGATTATACGAAGATGTGCAACAATTCCTGAAACAATCTCCATTCTGGATCACTGTCACAAGGGACCTACCAGTGGACACTACCAAGCAAACACTACAGCACACAAGGTTCTTGAGTCTGGTTTTTATTGGCCCACACTTTTTAAAGACACGAAATGGTACATTGAAACATGTGATAGTTGTCAACGGACACAGAATATTTCCCAAAAAAATGAAATGCCCCAAAATAGTATTCTTGTTTGTGAAATTTTTGATGTTTGGGGTATTGATTTTATGGGACCTTTTCCTGCGTCATTTGGTAATAAATACATCTTAGTAGTCGTTGACTATGTGTCTAAATGGGTAGAGGCTCAAGCCTTACCTAAAACTGATGCTCAAGTGGTGATACATTTTCTCAAAAAACATTTTACTCAATTCGATACACCAAGAGCCATCATTAGTGAAAGAGGCACTCACTTTTGTAATAGTCAATTTGAAAATGTGTTAAAACGTTATAGTGTCACGCATCGAGTCGCCACCGCCTATCACCCCTAAACTAGTGGTCAAGTTGAAGTGTCTAATTGAGAATTAAAATGAATCCTAGAAAAAATGGTTGGACACTCCCGTAAAGATTGGTCCCTCAAGCTTGATGATGTTTTTGGGCCTATAGAACGGATTTCAAAACACCGATAGTGACTACCCCATACCGACTCGTCTATGGTAAGGCATGTCATTTGATGGTTGAGCTTGAACATAAAGCCTTTTGGGCTATTAAAATGCTTAACTATGATTTGTCAAGTGCAGGAAATAACCATTTTTTGCAGATTAACGAACTCGAATAATGGCGAAATTCAGCATACGAGAATTCGAGGATTTACAAGGAACGAACAAAGAAATGGCAGGACAAACAAGCAAACGAGGGAATTCCAACCTGGTGATCAAGTACTACTCTTTAATTCCCAACTCCGGTTATTCTCAGGTAAGTTAAAATCCTAATGGTCCGGCCCATTTACTGTCACTCAAGTATTCCCTTACCGGACTATTGAAATCACGCACAAGGAGATAGGTACCTTCAAGGTGAATGGACACCGTCTGAAGCTCTATTTTGGAGGCACCATCGATGATAATTATCGAGATTCTATCCATCTTGATGCTCCCCCAAATACACCATACGATTAGGGGTAATGGTCCAGCTATACGACTTTAAAGAAGCGTTACCCAGGAGGCAACCCGGTGATTTGTGTGTATTTTCTTTTTGCTCAAATTTTGGTTGCTTGGAGATGTTTTGTTTTAATTTTTTTCAAGAAAAAAACGCACAAAAACACGGGCAGGCCATGGTCATTTCATTAGCGAACACGCCCTAGTCGTGTTCAACAATCACAGGCCATGTTTCGGATTGATGTACGAAACACGGCCTTGTTGTAATTCAATAAAAAAATAAAATAACATGGATGGAAAAATTCGTACCGAACAGGGGCCGGCCGTTTTAAATAACACAACCGTGTTTGTATAAAAAAAGGGAGGAATCTGGAAAATACGTACCCAACACGGCCGTGGTCGGTACCCAGATAACAGTCCCCCCTCCTCCCCGTTTTCTTCCCCCTTTTTCTCACACAAAAACCCATATTCTCCCTCCTTTCTCCCCCTTTTCTCACTCTCTACCCCTCATATCCCCACTTCTTCCCCCTCCCCACTCAAATTCTTCACTCACACCACACCACACGCCTTCACACCTCCAAGGTTCTATACTTCTCCTCAAAATGCAACCAAGGTATGTGTTCTTGTTCTTTTTCTCTTTTCGATTATCCTTTAAATTTCAAATTTCTCCATGTTTCAATTAGTATATTTATTCTTTTATGTGTTGTTGTGAAGGTCCTTCCATGTTGTAATTGAGAAATTCATGACTTTATGTTGTCAATTTTTCATACCCTAGAAATTGCACTTTAGGGAAATTGAAATTTGTATATATGTTGCTCAGTGATACCTTCATGAATCTTCTATTGTGGTGTGTTGTTTTAATTCATAGGAATTTGTTTGTGGTATTTTCTTGCCTCTTGTGTTAATGGTAAGGACTTGCTCTTTTGATGTTTGTGGTATTTTTCCTAAGGCATGTTGTGTAGTTAGTCATGTGTTCTTGTTGTTCATGGATATTGTCCCATACACAGATATGTTTGTTGCAATTGATTATGGACAAATATGTTGAATCTACAGTAGTTTTGGGGGTTGAATATGTTCAATATTTTGGATTGTTGTTGAATGTTGGCTATTGTCAAGGGAATTTTTGTTGTAAACCACAAGTACATGCTCACCTACTAAGCTTTCCATCATTGCGTATTCTTTTGTTCGGTATTTGTGTTGCAAATATGGTGGGTTTGTAGAGGAATTGGTATGTCTTTCATACTTGAGTTTGATTCAAGTATAGTCTATGATTATGATTGTTAGTCATTTTCTTTGACCCCTACTATGTCTATTATAATGCTCTCTCACGCCATTTTAAGCTTCTTTTGACATAGGAATCCGAGGTCCAAGTGCAGTCGTACCGGAGGCACTTCCTCCTCCACGGCTCCCACACCCGGCGGCCGCCGAGCCCCTCGCGCCAAACAGGCCTCAATATCTACTTTTTGTCTAAGATCAAAATTGAGAATTTTCCGATGCGAACTAAATACCATTGATCAAGAGGTGACTTTCATGATGGATTTTCCTTTTTTTACCTGCTATTCGTGCTATCGCGCTTGTCATTCTTCTTACGCGTTACATATCCAATTCGAGTGACCATTCATGTATAGTGGAGGAAGGTGAGCCGAAACCGTGCCATTAGGAGCTCTTTCCCACTTCTTGTTTGGATGAGCGAAGACAGCAAACCCACTGGCGCACGCTGCACCACATGGCATCTCTTTTTGGGATGCCGATCATGAGACAAATTATCACCGCCTAGCCCAACGCCCTGTGCTCAACACACGTTTTTCAGAAAATTTCACGTTGGATGATCTCGGGCTCCGTTCGGATGTGGAGTGGATCTTTGAATAGATTAGGTGGGGGCTATTTCATGAACTTATGCTTGCCCAACTACATCCGCCTCACTCTGGAATTTCTCAGCTCTTATAATGCCGAAATAACATCGGGTCCACATGCTAAAGAAGGGCTAATCACTTTCCGACTCTTCAACAACGAGCACATACTTACGTTGGTGGATTTCAATACCATCTATGACTTACCCACAGGTGGTCTACACATTAAACCTTGGAATTTTGTGATCATCAATTTTGGCGAGCCATCACACGGGAGCAAGAGTATCACCCATCCTCGGCCAAGTCATCCGGTATTGTCAACCCGTGCTTTCGCTATGTTCACCGGGTCTGACTTGATGAGCTATATTTCCTATGGGCTATGGTTAACGCCTCTTCGGTTGATACGGGCTCCTACTTAGCCAAACATTTTCTAAATGTCAGCCGGAAGGATAGAGGTAAAATCGTTATTGGTGGCCTCATTACCCCTATTGCCTCCTATTTCGGTTATGACCTAATGGGATTCAAACAAGCCCGGGGACCGACCCAGATTGACTTTGAGTCTTGTATTGCGATGGGTATGATTCAGTGGCGTGGTGATAGATACGTCCTCCGGTTCAAAAAATACCGATCAAACACTTCGGTTAGGGATCGAGACAATTGGAAAATGCTTTACCCTTATGGCGGTGGCACAGACGTGTTACAATTACCTGCCCCACCTGCCACAGACACGAAAGACTACCAAAGTGAGGATCCGGACTTTGATGCTCTCTCCGCCTCACAATCACCACGAAGACCATACCTTCCCACGGATGACACTAGATCTCTACTCTGAGCTATTCAGTTGGAACAAATGCACAAACGTGTAATCCTAGATCAACAGGAAGGGAGAATAGCGCAACACTTTGCTCGTCTTGATGAACAACAAAATCAACATTTCATGAATCTTCAATAGCAACATCAACAACATTACGATCTCCTGCGCCATCAACAACAACAACAATATGACCAACATCAGCCCTACTTTGCCATGTTGGACCGGATTCAACAATGGCATATTTCGCAGGGGCATTTTCCACCACCACCACAATGAGGTCGTATTTTTTCTTGCTTTTTGTTGCATTTCTTTTTTTTTCTTTTCATCTGTATTGTATCCTATCTCTTTCTTCACATTGGGAACAATGTGACCCTTGAAGTTGGAGGTGGTGAGATTTGTTAGCACTTTTAGACGTTTAGACATTTTTAGACATTTGGTAAGATTTGCGTGCTATTTTAAACTCTCCCTTATTTTTGGTATTTTTGCTCTTTTCTTTCCTCCTTATGCACTTTATCAATTTCTTGCGAACAATCATGAAATGTCTTTATTACAATTAGATGGGTTGCTTGTTGATTTGTTTTAACCATTTGTTTTTTCCGAAAAAGCCTTCTTTTTGAGAATTCAAAACTGCCAAAATGTTTTAAACTGTGTGACTCTAGTGATAGGATGAACTTAGCCAAAAGAGTACAATGTCATGAAATTAGATTGGATTTTGGTTAAATGAAAATACTTTGTGTCATGATCACTGGAAAAATCACAATTCGGGTAAAAAAAATCAAACTTCAAAAAAATGTGTTTATATTTTTATAGAGGGACAAATCAAGGTTATACTCAGTTGTTTGTTGTCGCTTAGTAACTAGGAGCATTCATGAGCCCCATGTTTGTCTTTTACGTAAAAAGGCAGCATAAATATGAGTATGGGAGACCACCCTATGAGCTTTTGGAAAGACATTCAAAATTTAAACCTAGTGGAAGTTTGCCTCAAAATGTCCTAATTTATAACTATACACATGTTTTTTTAGAAAAAAAAGGAAAAAAAAAGAAAACCCGAATTTTGAATATCTCCTTTTATCATTGCATTCTTGTATTCGGTCTAAGCGAATGAATAACAATTTCTGTGATATGACAACTTTCATTATTAACAATTCCAATTACTGAAGTCACTCTCTTTTAACAAATTGGTTGTCTTGGAAAATCGAATCGATTGGTTCAATTGGGAACAAAAAAGGGTCAGCGAATTACTTCAATCATGTAAAAATTGTGAAAATAGATACCTCTTTTTGTTTTCAATCCCACTCTTTGTTTTAAAATTGCTTGAGGACAAGCATAATTTCCAAGTTGGAGGTGGTTTGATAAGTGCATTTTTATTCACATTTTTATAACCATTTTATGTCATTTTCTTTCACTTTTCAATTTATTGATCAACAAATTCAAGAAAAATCACTTTCGCTTGTTTTAAATGATGAAGGTAAAGACTTGGAGCAAATTCTGATGGATTTCGTATCAAATTCTTATACGAACAAAAATGAAGGAAGTCAAACATCGATCGAAAAGAGTGCGAGAAGACTCAATTTCGTGGAGAACACACCCTTAGTGTGTTGGAAAACATGGCCATGCTTCAAAAAGCACAAAAAAGGAAAAATAGAAAAACATGCCCATGCTTTTAAGCACGGCCGTGTTCGGCCCTCCGGCAAAGAAAACACGGCCATGCCGTGTTTAAAAGCACACCCATGCCAAGAACTTCCAAAGACGAACAAAACACGGCCTGGCTGTGTTCATAAGCATGGTCGTGTTCGTCAAAATTGCCGAACACGGCCGTGCTTTTCTTCCAGGCTGAGACTTTATTGGGCGAAAATTGTGGAAGCCTTCCCTTTTTGCTTTTGACAACTTTTGTAAAGTTTTATTTCTCATTTTGCTGCACTAAGCTCCATTATTCCCTCAAATATCACATGAAAACAAGGATTCGACAACCCAACTATGGTAGTGGAACAATTATTCGTCAAGAGATGACATTGTTAATGTGTTCTTTCACAAAAACAATGTCTATAAAAGCCAAGAGTTTGAGTTGGAGGAATTCATTCATTCACTCTAAGTTTCATTCCTAGTTAGAAAGCAAAATACATTGAGAGGATAAAAGAGAGGTAGAGTTAGAGATTGAAGAGCATTGTAGAGGAAGGTTTGGAGCTCAACATCATTGAAATCAACCAAGGAGAAAGTCTTGTTTGGTCTTGAATAAAAGATAAGTACACCATGTCTATTTCATTCAAATCTTCTTGTGTAGCTCATTCTTTTATCAAAACCATGTGTAGCTAAATTCCTAGTGTTTGAATGTAATGATCTCTAGAATGAATTTGTGATTAAGGTTTGTATGTTTTTAATAAAATCTTCATGTTTTGTGTGATTCTGTTATATTTTGCTTTGTTCATTCGAGTTAATATTTTCGTATATTGATTTGAAATCTATCCCTCATCGGGTAATCGAGAGATTTATGATGAGAAAGAACCTTTATAAGTTAAAAGAGTTGCATGCAATCCTAGATATATGACGACATAAATCTTATGGATTAGGGTCAAACCTAATATGGGAATTCACAATTCGGTATAATGCAATCTTGGGGGTTTTAACTAGAAAGAGATTTCAGTTAATCAACTTGAGATTAGGAGTTTTGCACCTTGAAAGAGGGTTTAACTTAAATTGGGAATTTCTACGGTCCATGAAATATGAGATTTTATTAAAAGAGGATGGTTTTTACTTAAGGGCTTATGGTTGTATTTTTATCTTATTAAATCACAAAAACATTCTAGAAGGATTTACATTCAAACACATTTCTAGCTCTTGATTTCTTATTTTACAATCTCCTTTTATTTGATCTATTTTAAGTTGTTGATTATTTTAATTTCTTTATTTTCCAATTTTATCCAACAAACCTCTGAAAATTATTAGATTAGATAACAAAATGACGACTAATACTTATAATCCTTATGGGAATGATACTCAGTACTCAATAGTCTATTTTATAAAATGATAGGTGTACTTGCCTAAGGTTTTTAAAGTAGCTTTTGAGTCATCACAAATATAAATCCAACCAGATAAATCAAGAGAGAAAAATAAGAGTGTAGGCATTTGGGGTAATCAATTTGTGTGAGTCAAATTGTGATAAGTACGAGGAATTACTTGGGGTATTTTTTTTCTCTTGGAGCAATAAAAAGGGGCTAGGAGAATGTAGGTCCCAAGGGATGTCAGTTAAGTCTAGAAGGGAGTGAGGTGAATAGACTTAACCAATTTTTGGATTTTAAATTAAATCAGAGTTTTACAAGTATTTTGGAAGACAAATGGGTTCAACTTCAACAGGAGAGTTAACCACTCAACAGACTCGAGTGAGCTGTTGATAGAGTAACTCAGTTGAGTGAAGTGAGCTCTTTTAGAAAATCTGTTTACTTGGTTTTTACAGCGGAAATCTTACACCCTTTTTATAGAATGGTTTTCAACACTTGTTTTAGATTAAGTTATTATCAGTTGAGTAAGCAAATATAAATCAACATAAAATGTGCAGAAATAAAATGTTGAAAGTAAATGACACAAAGAAATTTTATAGTGGTTCGAGGATGGGGTGATTCTTCTACTCCACTCTTCTCCAACTCATGGAGATAATCTACTAATGCAACAGTTGTGTTACAAAAACGATAGAACAATCCGAGTAAACCTTAATCACACTGCTAGCTTCATTCCTGGGACTCAGCTTCTTCGTAAGGCAGCTGCCTCACTACTTTCAGCTCTTCAAACCCTTCGGACTTGATCATACAACCTTCCGTTGAATTTGAAACAGGCTCTATCTTGAACCTTACTATACGTCCTTCACCACGTGAAAGTGTAGACCTCTTGTTCTTGAATAACAAGATTTCCTCTTCAACAGGTTGAAGCTTTCTTCCTTTATTCACTGAATGTCTTGGTTCAAATCACTTCGAGAGTTGAGGCTTGAGGATTTGAATGAATAGCTTGAGAGAATATTATACAGTTGCTTATTTGCTCAGATTTCTCTTATATGTGTCACGTGTATTTCTGTCCGATTTTTCCTCAGCCTTTTAGTGATAGTTTGAAAAAAGTGTCCGTTGAAGAGATAAACTTTTTTAAAACTTCACTTCTTGATCATTGACTTGTCTTGTTGTGCAGCTTTTGATGTTGACCTTTCTTTAAAATTTATGCTCTGCAGGTTACCTGTCACACCAGGTTTCTGCAAACATCTCATTGGTTCACAGTTACTTGCGTACTCTTTCAGCAAGACAACTTTTAAGGTGCAGGTCTGTCCTTTACCGTTTCGGGTAAGTCTCTGAATTTTCTTTGCAACGGACTTCTTCAGCTATCTTCGAGTTTTAAGTTGCTTTACCCCTTTATTGAGTCTTTTCCATGAATCTTGAATGACTCAGTTGTTAGTCTATTGAAAGACACATCTTCTTTACTTGGCTGATATCTTCTTCAATACTCAGCTGCGACACAGCTGAATCTTCACTGCAATTCTTCAGTCAGTCTTTTGTGATCTTCAACTCTGCTGCTTCATGACTCAGCTAATTTCCTATTTATTACATAGTTCAAATACAACAGAAAATGAGGTGCCAACTTTCTAATCAAAGTTTTCTATGCATCACTAAAATCTATGTAAATAAATTTCCTAAAAGCGAATATTCTTTGATAACTAATAAAGTGGTTGTACGAGTCTTTTATTTTCTTGGTTTTGGTCCATAAACTCAAGGGGTGTTTTTTTCCTGTGCCGCAAAATTCTTTATTGGTAAAGAACAAAAACTCTCGTGGATGTAGGCGGGTTTTGCCGAACCATGTAAAATCTCTGTGTATATTTTATATTATGCCTGTATCATTTATTTTTTGTCTTCATCTTGTTGGTGTGATTTGTCGGTATTCCGAATAAATCAAATCTTGGATCACGACATGCCTCCGATGCGCCCAACATATGTTTATGATTTAAGAAGAAAGTTATCGATTTTTTATTGACGACATCATGTTTTTTCTGTGTTATGTGATTTATCATTTGAGATTTGAGTATTTTTGAAATTATAGTTTTTTTATGATTGAAACATTGATTTTTTAAATTATATTTAGTACGTCTATATTTTTAATAATATAAAAATATATAATTTTATATGTCTATATATGCCGTACTCATATCCTTAAAATTTCAAAACATGACATATTTTCGTACTCGTGTTATTCATACATGTGTCCCATTCTTGTGAACCGCACACTCGATCCCACCGATGTCGAAGGAGAGAGTGAGGAGGGAAAACACCACCTTCATGTGATTATTGGCATTCATATTAAGGGATGATAATTACAAAAACGCCCTTAAGGTTTGGGTTGATTACAAAAATGCCAATTGATTTTTGAAAATAATAAAAAAAACTTAAGGTTTGATTTCGTCTTGCATTTTTTTCCCTTCATAAACAAAAAATATTTTAAAAATTCCTTTGATATCCCCTTAAATTTAAGATTGAGTCAAGTCTCAAAGGGTTTTTTTGTAGTTTTCAAAAAATTCTCAGGATTTTTTTTTGTAATTAGGCCCAAAACCTGTTTTTTTTATCCCTTCATACTAATTAGTATTTCAAAGGGTATCTTAACCCAACCGAAATTCACACAAACGTTCACTTTTACATTACTTATAAGGTGCACGTGCGTTGCACGTAGACAACAAATCCTATTTAATTAATTAGTTTGTTTAATAACCTAATGGTGTAAACTTGAATTGTTGGAAAATATTTCATAAACCAGAAATAATTATAAGAAATTTATCAATACGCTATAAATAATTCCAAGGCACGCACTTCTAAAATGTAAAAGAATAACTTACTAATTTGAATGATGTGAATGATGAAATAAAATATTCAATGAATGAAATTCAAGACTAAAAAAACATAAACATTCGATTGATGTTAATTTTAATCCCCTATGATATTTGGACTCGTGTTCTTTCTTAATACATAATAAATTTAAATAATATATTTATAAAGAGATAAATTAATAAACAAAATATATATAGTTGTGACATCATCGAACATTGTACTACGTGTACTATCATTTTCGTGACGAGATTTAACACTCACCTAAATCTACACTTAAATAAATATCTTTTTTGTGTATTAATGTATGTATAGTTATAGTTTAATTTATCACCTCGTTATTGTTTCCACCTCTTCTTCATTACACTTTTTGCAGGGAGTGGGATACTAATGTAGAAATACTTGGCATACAATCAATGACGTAGCCAGAAATTATTACGGGGTGTGCCAATACTCGAAATTGGGGTAGGCCAAATAAAAAAATTAAAAAAAATACACATAAATATTGACTAAAAAATTTAAAAAATTTTACCTAGTAAAAAAAAAATTAAAAAGGGGAGGAGGAGGCCGAGGCCCGGATTGCCCCCTATCTCCGCCATTGGATACAATGTAAAGGCAAAATAAACAATCAACCAATATTAGATCATCTAAAAAAAATTGGTGCATATAATGCTTGACAAAAAGTTAGTGGAAATATAAGTTGAATAAGATCTAGAAAGCCAATATTATATCATGGAAATATTATACAATTTTATCTTATAGTTAAAAGATAACTCCCAAACATATTAAATGGGCAGTGGACACTAAATCTCAAATATCATCCACCACGTGTCATTCATTCTGTTATATTATGTTATAATCTTAACCCACGGCCCAACCCCACTTCCTATAACTCATGACAATCAAAGTTTTATTAAGGAAGCATTTGACTCAAATTATTCTCAATATACAGAGTCATGTTGATGTTAGAAAAGTGGACCATCATTTTAGTTTAGTCAACATATCGACTTCATAATAGAGCAACTTTGAAAAAACATGCAATCAAGGTAAATATCTTCTTGATTTTACTATTAAACATGAGAAAAAACTTGTAGATATGAGCAAGAATAGTTAATTAGATTTTCTCTAAATAAAGGACTATAACCCAGAGAAAGACAACATCTACAACTCAAAATAGAAGATGAATGATTTGTGCTAGAAAAGAACCTAAAACTCCACCACCCATTCACATTTAAAATCAAAGACTACGACGTGGAGCAACGAACACACCACACCAAAAAATAATATAAGCCACCTACAGTACAAAGGCAAATCTTTTAACCGCGGCCTGCAATCCAAAGGCGAAACCACCTTCTCCATCCAATGTTCGATCTATCAATCAAATCTCTGTATTGCTCAAAGCAAATCTTTCAAATCAACCATTCGTCCTCTGAGCTTGCGCACCATTCACCATCTTGCCTACTACTTGAAAGTGTCTACCGCTGACTTAGAGAAAACCGATCAGAGCGAAAAGAGAAATAAAAAAGAGAGTGAAATCCCTTTTATACCAAGATTAAACCGACTCAATTTTAATGGTTCCGCAAAATAGTGACGCCTTGAGAAAAGAGAATGAAAAAAAGGGTCGGGGGGGGCGGGAACGCTGAGAGATCGTTACGGCTCTCTAGTTGTTCCCCTCTCTTGTTGTTCCAGTTTCTGTTATTTTCTATGTGCATAAGTTAGAACTAAACAAACAAGATACCTATAATTACACTTTTGCCATTAAAAATATTGAAACAAAAGGGTGTTTTAGTCTCTTAAAATTTCTGCAGATAGATATCGATATACATAAAGCTCATTTGAGGCCAGTTTGATAAATTAATATACGAAAGTTAAAAAACATTCCCGATAAAATCTATCGAGCTACTCGATTAATACAAAAAGAATGCATATATAACGATCAAACTATTAGAGCTCAAATCTCAAATCGTATTTAACTCAATTAAAACTCTTTGAGTTTAATTCAATAAACAACCAAACCAAGCTCAATACAATTGTTAAAAATCAATAAAAGTTCATATAAATTTGATCAATGCCTTGGTTCGGCTCATTTGTACTCCACAGTCTGAATAAAAACTCATTCTCAAACACACAAATTACATATACACTTCCCGTAGAGAACTGTCAAAAATGTGAAAGTTTAAGTTTAATTTCTGATGAAGTTCCCTGTGATTTTCATATTAAATACTACATTTCAAAGAGTGCTTAGTGAATTAATTGAAACAGGGCATTTGCAATGATAAGTGAAACAGGTTAAAGTAACTGAATGCAAGTCTTATAATTATCATAGTACTTGATAAATGTTACTCAACTACTTCATCTCAATTATTTCAACAATTCTGTGTACTAATCCAGATTCAACCAAAGAACTAAGTGCATATAACCACTTTGCAAACTCATATTTATGTTAATGAATGAAACATACCTGCACAGAGTTAGTATGGTGCCAATGAATAAATGAATCGGTCAATGATTGACCTGCTTCCAGTTACGCCTTCAACGAACATTGTCTCCACCCTCGGATCCCCTCCCTCCACAACTGCCTAAGGAATCAGGTTAATTCAGTTCTATACACAATTTGATTCAGAGTTTAAATAACTGAAAATCATGCTTATTTTGGACCATGATTGGTTAGTTTTTCTAGGCTGCGAGCAGTAATTGTAGCATTTTTGCTGAATCATTGACGAGATGTTTTTGTTTTTGTTGGTGTAATGGTTGCAGCTAATTAATGCGAAATGTCTTATCAAAGACTATGTTTTTTTTTTTGTTAAAGCAATTTGCATTATGTGAATGCTGGTAGTGTTACATATATAGATACTTGCACAAAAAATTATATCTTTCCTATTGAGGATTATGTCAGTCTTTGTGATCTCGATGGTTGGGAGTGGCAATTTGCAATATGGAGTTGAAATGAAACATGATGGTGATGATGGGTTTAGAAAGTAAGGATTGGAACTTAGGTAAGACATTATACTAACTACACATTCCTAATACTTTGTAATATATGTAAATATGTAATGGTGCTTGACTGACATATGCAACCAGGAGTCTGTTTCTGAGGGGTTTTGAAGTAATTGATGTATTGATTGTTCATGATAAGAATTATGCATAAGTAGAAAATAATGCGGGTGATGCTATATATTTCAGGTTTTAGGAATTTTAAGAAAATTGTTATGATCAATACAAGCGTTGATTGGAGTTGTACTGGATCTGAACTTAAATATTTGATATTTTTTAAATTGGTGTTTTAAGGGTCAAGACAAGCTAAATATTTTCTACTATTGCTTGTATGCAATTGGCGTTTATTTGTTATCGTGATTTATATGCTAAAGAACTCTTTGAGGCCGACTAGATTTTAGAAAGATATAATGGGATCACGTAATATGTTAAGAGTAAAGAGAAGGTATATATTTAAGTACTTGATCACTCATGTTTATATAATATCGCAGTTGAAATGAGCGCCCAAATACAAATGATATGTTTACTTAAAAAATGTTACATCTTTCCGTTGAGTCTTAACAAATGCGGCTCACAGCTTATAGAAAATGTCCAAAGAATATGTTATTTCAACATAACATATTTCATGCTTATATTACAGAACTAACCAGCTAAAATAACATGCTGTGACTTAAAGCTTCATATTTGTCACCACATTAAATGTTTTTAGTTCAATAAATCATCATAGTCATGTATTTAATAAATTACTTTTATTAGCTTGGATTCAATCCATCCAACTCTGTTTCATCGTGCCAAACTTAGCTGGTATGTTAAATTAAACAGTGTCTGTCGCTCTAAATGTAGATATAAATCTGCTTCCTAGTTAAACAAAATTTTTAATAGTTAGTCAAAAACACAAAAATAATCGTGTTTGATCCTATAAATGTAAATGTAGTAAAATTCACATGTAAATGAAGTATGTTGACGTGAACAAACGTTATTGTAATCAAATAATATTTGTAGGCAGAAACAATCAGTATAATGGATAACGTTAAGTGTATCGGTCCATATTATCGCTTGTAATACAGAAAAATGTAAAAGTAGTCGGTCTGTGGTTGTTAAGATATATCGTGAAAAATGTGCACTCACAGGTATGATCTAAAAACAGTAAATGGTAGATATGGTATAAGAATCATGATGTGCTTCTAAATAATATATAAATGTAAAACAGTATGCCTTCAGTGTTTATGTATAGTTTATGTAAAAGGTAATTCACAGTAACATAACACAACAATGTGTGCATTCTTATAAATCGAGCCAGTAAACATAAATACCATAAATAAAAATATATGTGTCAAACTGGTTGCGTTAACAAATGGTGATAATGTGAACATAAAAATGGTCGTGTGTGTATGTTTCTGTATCAGTAACTATTGGTAAATAAAAAACAATTTTGTGTCTGAATTCTGATACTTGTGAACGTATCGACTTAGCCTTTCATTGTCTTCGAAAAGTCGTAGGTAAAATGTAATAATGATTTCAGCACGTGTATAGTAATCAATGTTATGTTAGCTGAGTAAAAACAAATGATGTTTTAAAAATCATCGTATAATTGTAAAATTAACCAATGCTTGTTTTGTATCAACGTGTATGTTGATCCACATTTAGTTTAAAATGCTTTAACTTGTAGTAAAATCGTCAAAATCAGTTGTGGAATAAAATGTCAATTTGGTAATATCATAATGTTTAATTGAAGTTTAAAATAATATGTCATGGTAACCGCTGGAACAATAACAGATGGTAAAGTGTCGTATAGTGGAAAAGTGACATTTTGTATAATCAATCAGTCTGTAGGAAATAACTGGATCGAGTGTACGTTAAATGCAAAGTTAACAGCTTCGTGGCATTGCAGCTAGCTTGGCTAATAACATATAATAAGATCATCGCAGCTTGAATCTTTTTATAAAATAAATTCTCAGTCAATAAGAAAATGGAAGCAAGTATCACTGTTTCAACAAAACAAAAACGCTGTATATATGAAATAAATCACATGTCGTAAAAGATCAAACATAAGAAGGACAATCAAGTGGTGTTATGTACGTAACTGATAAAGTTTTCTACAATCGTTGAAACATATCTTCTGTAAAGCAAATTAGTATGGTGTAACAATGAAAACAGCCGATACTTCAAATATTGGTGAACTGCTTCAGCCCCCATGGTCTGTACTGATCCGTAGTCATAATGGTAGTAACAGTCATATAACAACAAATGCTGTTGGTAGCTAAGTAAAAGGCTGTTATGGAATTCTTAGTAAAAATAATGCATAACAGCAAAAACTTTTAGTAGTGAAATAAAAGAGCATAGTTGATCTTTTTCATGTTAGTGTTGGTGTTTAAAATCATAAAACAGTAAAATGGAGAGATCGCTTATGATCCATCTCATTTTCTAAAAAAGCCCACAATCAATAAGCTAGTCCGAACGAACATGAAAAAGGTGAGAGGATCACAAGTCCATCAGATTTTTCCTGGCTGGTGGCGTGAAAGCGAGAGGATCAGCTTTCATGACGCGACAAATCTATTTGAAAAATTAATTGTAAGCTAATTAATGGTAAAGGAAATCGTATTATAAATTTGTATACTAAACATATTCTCATGATAAAACTTAAACATTAATTCAACTATTCGAGCAAATATAGTTTTTCCTACAATCAACATGTTCTAAATAATTCATTTTTGCTTACGGTACTTATTATCCCAGTGAATCAGCAACTTTTTGATCTAATTATTTTTCTTTCAAAAACATTCACGGAGATAATATAACCCTTGAAACGACTATGCCACTTCCAACTTCATATCAGCAATACTGTAGGTCCCAAGGGGTGTGAGTGTAAAGTTTAGAAGGGGGGGGGGTTGAATAAACCTTACCAACTCTTCGATTTAGTCCTTTTAAAACGTTCAGAGTTAATACTTCACAGCTGAGTCCTAGATGGACAGCTAAGTTAGTTAATCAACAGAGTTAGCCACTCAACAGACTCGACTGAGCTGTTGATAGAATAACTCAGCTGTTTTGACTAAAACTTAACTTGACTGTGATATGCTTTCAACGGAAGACTTAACACCCTTGAATTTGGTTTAAGTTTGTTTTAATACTTGGTTTTAGCACCTTTTTGATTATCAATTGGATAGCAAATTTATCAGCAAATATTGAAATAATGTGCAGAAATTAAAGTGCTGAAATGTAAATGACACAATAAATTTTTATAGAGGTTCGAAGATGGGGTAATTCTTCTAATCCTCTCTTCTCCAACTCCTGGAGGAATCCACTAAGTATTGATCAGTATACAAAGTGGTAATAAGTCCAGATGCAAGTCTTGATCACACAGCTGACTTGATCCTTTGGGACTCAGTCTGGAGATGCCTTGGTCACACAGCTGGCTTCTCGTACGACTCAGCTTCTTCACAGGGCAGCTGCCTTGCTACTACAACTCACTTGCTCAAGCTTCTTGGATTTGATCACGAAGCCCTCCAAAAACTTGAGACTGGTTCGACCTTGAACCTTTCTACAATCCTCCTTGGAATGTAGACCCTTTGTTTCTTCAAATGTTTCCTCTTCAACTGATTGAAGTTGTCTTTCCTTCACAGGTGAGTGTTGGATTGATTTCCTTCGTAGTGTAGGCTTGAGGATTGAACTTGAATGATTTGAGAATAGTTCAGGTTACAGATATTGCTTTTCTTGCTCGTATTTGTTTTCTGATTGTCAAGGTCACCCTTTTCTCAAAGTGATTCCTCAGCCTTTTATAATGTTCTTTTTGAAAATTTGCCCGTTGAAGAGATAGACTAATTTTCAAAAGACACTTGTGGTCGTTAGCTTGTCTTGTTGCAGTCATTGGAACCGACATTTCCTCGTATGAATCATTCTTCATCTTTTCAGAGTTCTGACATAGGTGCAGTGTTTCCCATTGGTTTATTCCTTTTGCACGCTGCAAGGACTGAGCGCTTTAAGAAAGGCAGTATGGAAGTATTACTTGTTTAAGTAATTCTCTTGACTTCTCAGTAACGGATTTCTTTCATTGTCTCGACTTGATTGCATTTACTTGACTTCCCCCAGGTGACTTGAGTCGACTTCCAATCATGGATGACTCATCCGCCACTTCAACTTGAGACTTGGCTATCTTGAGTTGACTTGATCGACACTTCACTCACCGCATCTCACCTGCACCTTCATCGAGTTCCCCGTCTTCTCCTCTTGCCACACTCACCGCCCTCACAATGAGTCTTCCTTTTAGTCTCCTATTTCTTCTTGCATGTTTAGGCATAGGCGACTTAACTCACTTCGACCAACCCTATCTATTACAATGCAATTTACAACAAAAATGGGGTACCAACTTTCTATTCTAAGTTTTACATGGCATTCATCAAAATCTAAAAATTAATTTCCCAACAATTTCCCCCTTTTGATGATGCCAAAACTTAAAACATTCATACAATAATTAAACAACAAAGATACGTACAGACAATGTAAAATCACAGAATGTATGCGTAGAATCAATCTTTTATTGATCATAACATTCTTGTTCTTTACACAACTGTTTACAGAGTGTATCAGAGCTTAAATAGAACTTAATGTAGCCATGCTATTCTATATCTCTGCAAGTATAGAAATTATACAAGTTTATTCGATGTATAGAAGACTTACATAAAGATGTATTTACATAGTAAAATACATGAAGGGGTGGACAACAACACTTCATCTGCTTCGCTGCCTCCTTCTTTCCTCTTCTTCAGCTCTGTCTTCTTCTGATCTATTCCTCATCTTCTCTTCTTCAGCTGCTTTCTTTTTCTCATATGCTTTCCTGGCAGCTTCATCTCTTCTTTTTCTTTCTTGCCTTTCTTCCCACAACTGAGTTTGTCTTCTATTTTCTTCCTCAATCCTCTTCACATACTCAACATTGTTCTTGGCCACTTGCAGGTTGGCTACTTCGTCGAATCCAGCCCAATAGATCCCTCTTTTCTTGCCTGGATCTATATACTCAATGTTTTTGGCGGAGGTCTAGGTCTGAACCTCTTCCTCCTCCATCGCTTCTTCCTCTTGCCTGCGGCGTGTATTATCTTGGGGCCTTCTTTTTCCCAAATGGAGTGACTAGCGAGTGACCAGAGTGATCGCGGTGGTCTGCCGCATCGCCTTCTTCACATAGCTTGAGGCCTTTTTCCCAATACAAATCCCAGGCTTGAGCCATGGACATATTTGCAAAGTAACCCTCGGATGCGAGCGTCTTGAATTCATCAATAGATCTTAGCTCGGTTCCGACGTCTGAAATGGTATAGGTGTCTCTGTCAGTTGGAATGCCTCCATGTTGTTTCAGAATATCCATAACTCGGGCATCCATCATTCTTTCCACCTCCTTCATTCTGCTTTAACTATCTTTCTCTTTTCAGCCATGGGTACTGCAGGATGTTGGAGCGGCAGAGTCACGGGAAGTTTGCTGATGATATCAGCTGTGACAAGACCTTGTTGGGGGGTTTTTAGCAATCATCAAGGTCATATCTTTCGAACCTTCCCCCTCAACAGATTTTCCTTTCTTCTCTCTTCTCTATTCCTCACTTGTCTTTCCCTTCACAAACGTCCCACCTTTTCAACTTCAGATCCTTTCAATGCCTTTTAGGTATTCCTCTTCCCCCTTTTTGGCATCATCAAAGGAGAGAGGAACCCCGAAACAAGATAGCAAGTATGAAGTCTAAGCGGTGATGGTGAATTATGCTTGGAATCTGTGCATGCGGTATCTTTGCACGGAATTCGGAGCGGGTGGCGTTGGATTCATTGTTACTGCTCCATTTCAGCCATGAGGAGGCTGAACTTCCTATCCATGTTCTCCTCTACCCGCGTGCTCGCTCTTATGAAATTCATGCAACAATCGCATCTGTGTTGTGAGACTCATGCATTCGATCGATGTTCTCTTGCATTCTTGTCTTTGTATCGCATTCTCGGCCGCCAGACTAGCAATTTATTGAACAATGTCCTGAAATATCGAGCTTGTTCTACGCGCATTGTTTCTTTGTTGTTGCCACCATTCCCGATCCCGACAATTATTCCTCGCAGACGACAAGAAGATTTGTGTCTCGTTATCCACCTCACGCCCGGTGAGGCCTCAGTGCCTCTCCATCTTCTCTATCTCTCGCAAATATGGCCTTGAAAACTTCTCGAACCTCACCGTCACTTGCTCACCAAGCGGCCAAGCACCAAAGTTAAAGTCTGCTAGGACGATGGTGTCTGTTGGAATAACGGGATCGGAGTTTATGGAAACGTTCTTGATCTCGAAAATGATTCTTCGGGAAGGTCGTACTTCCGGAGAGAAGGAAATGATTCTTCAAACGGATCGTCACGGCAATGGAATCGCTCAATGACAACTTGTGCTCGTGAAGTTCCCGGTGGAGTCAATCCTGCTGCAGCTTGGGAAGCCTGCGTAGTTGACTCTGTTTCAGCTGTGGTCTGTTGTGGAGTTGACCCAACTTGCCGAGCCTCAATCGTCTTAACCTTCGTCGGTCTCACCCGATTTTTCCATATGAGTTGATCGGGTCCTCGGCTATATTAGAAGCGTCATCGGACGATGATGAGATTTGCATGGGTGGCTCTTCATCAAAATTAAAGGTTTGGCGAGTAGCCTTAAGGTCAGAATTACTCGTGCTTGGGAGAACATCCTCAGCTGAGTCTTTTGGATGGGCAATAGGGGATGACTCGGCCCGTCTTCACCTTCGGATCCCGGAAAGGTTACATCGAGGATTTTCTTGGGAATCGTGAAGAGCACTTATCTCCTTTTCGATGGATCAATGATAGTAGGAGGGATGTTCTGCTTCCGTCTCTTTACCCCGGAAGTCTCAACCTCCCGCCTTCATTACCTCCTACATCTCAATCGCAGCGGGGCCTTTGGCCCCCCCGGCGACAGTGTCATTGTCTTGGGGTCTTCCGAGGTGGCATCCATCAAGTCTCAACTCCATGGATTGCAATTTCATTGCCCAGTGTTAACTCCCGGGCGGTTCCTTCTTCGTGCCTCGACCGCATCAGCAACGCGTCATTAGCGAGAGTAGTTGGTACTTCACCGAGACAGTCTTAATCGCCTCGAGCCTCAAATCGATGACAACTTGATGTGTATTCGGTTGTCGTTCCTTCTCCACTTCGCCTCCAAGATTCGTTGAGGAGTCACCGCAAGATTCTCCGACCTTGCCGTAGTGGAGGGAGTTTCCCCACCTCGGTGGCACACCGAGTGACTTGGAATGGTGACACTTGTCTCCGGACTCATTATTCCTTTGAGTATTCACCGTTGGGCGGAGGTGGTAAGACACCTTCATTAGGGGTAGGCTCGATCGGGGTCCCCACAATCCCGCCATCGCCTTCCTTAACACCTTCTTCGAGTGGCGGGGAAGTGGTGGCGGAACAATCGTAGCAATATGCTTTGCACCACTCCCATTGGATCAATCTCCAACAAGATGTGGAAGACTCCCTGGTCCTTCCAATAATCAATTTGCTCATGTAGGGCCCTGGATTCTGCATGGCTTGCTGCATCTCCAATTCTTCAGAGCGGCCAGGTCCGTGATCCTCATCACTCCCGAGAGAGAATGTCAAGATGAGGATGTGTACGATCGGTGGTTCCAGAAAGGGACAACATCGGCCTTTTCACGAGCTTCACTTCCTCTCGCGATCTTTGCTTCTCCTTGTCTTTGAAGATCTACAAGATATCTGCGATTTTCTTCATCCAAAGTGCTTGGACCACATTGGTCAATCCGAAAAGTTCAACAGTTCGTCTTCTTCTTCAATAAACTCGGTCTTTGGAATCGTTTCCTGGATCGACTCGCTTCCACTTCCTCCATTCTCGAGATTTTTTGGATGTCCGGATATGGTGGGGATAGGATCATTACATCATCATCATCTTTATCATCTTCTCCCTGCCGTCCCTCGTTCTCAGGGATTGTAGGTAGCAAACTTTGGTGCTCCACACCCTCAGTAGCATCTGTTGCAGGAGGGGATACAACTCTGTCAATAGGAGAGTTTGCTTTCTCGATTACTTCTTGTGTCTCACTTTGTTCGACTACAATGTGTCTTGATTTGCCTCTGTTGATCGGCTTCAGCAGACTTGGCTGTTTCATCTATAATTTCGAGACTCTACTTCTCAGTGAGTCTCCTGATCTCTTTTTTGCTGAGTGGCGACTCAAATGGTTTCTCAAGCTCGGAGCGCTTGAAGATTCTTCTTCTTCTTTTTTTGGTTTTCACCAGAGGAATATCCGTTCCACTTCCTTCGTTCGTCGAAGGTAAATGCCTTCGCAGTTGTCTTAGAGGCAGCTACCTTCCTTGTTGTGATAGTCCTCTTCTTTTTAATCACTGGAGAAGGGATTAACGGTTCCTTCTCCACTGCGGCTGCAGGGGCAGGAGACACGGCGGGGCGGTGACTCACCGCAGGGTCGGGGCATCTTTTGTTTTCTTTCTCTTTCTTCTTTGGGGCATCAATCTTCTTTGCAACTGCAGGGGCAGACTTCTTCCTGGGGGAGAGGAGGAGACAACTGTTTCTTCAGGGTCAGCTGATTCCCCCTCACTCGTATCAGCTCTCTTGGCATATGTTCACTTCTGTACTCCGGAAAGGTTAGACCGGAACATTTTCTTGTTGTCATGGAACGCCTTTCCATGTCGAAGAGGGACTCCTTTCACTTCCATCATCCGGCCAATCACCAGGCCGTACCCCAGGAATCCTCCAAACGAACCATCCTTCTTGAAGGATTTATTCCCAACATTTTGGCAGAGTCTGCTGTATACAAACTCAGCCTAGTTCACCTTCTTTTCTTCTATGATCGCAGCCATCACGATCGACCTTAGTTTTGAGACGGTGATTAAAGCTTCCAAACTTGATATCAACGCACTTGCAACAATATCCGGCGGACTTGTGGTAGTCTTCCTTCAGCAGCTTCTTCTCAGCTGTGTAGACAACCTTCGCAGCATAGTCAGGTTTGGCTACTTCCTTCCAAGCAGCAGCCAGGTTAACATCAGCTTCATAAATCTCCGGCACTCCTTCCGCCGGCAACGAACAGTATTCTGCGAGATCCTTGGCAGTGATGGTGAACTCTTTTCCGTGAACAGAGGACTTGATGCCCTCATCGTGAACTTGGCAAAGATTCACGTAGAACGTGCGCGACCTCTTCCACGTAGGTCATCAAAAACTCCATCGTCAAAAATGGTTTCAGTCTAGACTTTTCCAGCTTCTCTGTTATCTTCTTCACAAGGGTGTCGTCAGACCCCTGTTTGATCATGCCGTCGAAATCCACAGTAGACCCAGTGTGGATTTGCTTTCCCAATTTGACAAAATCGTGAGTAGATGCCATTTCTCGATGTTTTACCGAACGAAACTTTGAAAATGAACTTTGAAGATTTGTAGAGTTTTGAGAGAAAATTTCTTTCTTTGCTTTCAAGAGAGATGAACAGTTTTGGTAAAGTGAGAGAAAGTTGGACGAAACGGTATATGTATGGGTTATGAAAGGACGTGCGAGTGGTTTTTGAAATTTGATCAAGATCAATGGCTTAGATTTTGCACGCCGATTAACATTTAATTTCTCGCATTTAATGCGACATCATTTATATCCAATCATAAGCTTGGTATGCGACTTTTTGATCAGACACGCCATAATTATGCTGACGTCATTCTTAAAAACATTCCCGCTTAGTAAAAACGACTGCGTTTTTGCCACTTTGCTCATAAATGACTCAGCTTATTCCTTAGGTGATTTAACTCTTCTCTCTTTGCACATAGGTACTCAGCTGTCAGTTAACTTGACGCAGCTGATTCTCCGATATGGCTGATTCACTTAGCTGATTCAAGAGTTCAGCCCCTTTTTTTCATCTTTTCGTGTTTCATCTCTTTTCTTTGACTCTTCTGAGTGTCAACTCAGCTCAATTAACCCTAACGCATGCTTTAGTTATTCAAATCTTGATTCACATAATGGCTTTATGAATATATCAGCTAACTGCTTATCAGTTGAGATATATTCCAAGGTGATGTCCTTCTTTTCAACATGATCTCTTATGAAGTGATATCTGACATCAATGTGCTTTGTTCTTGAGTGCAACACAGGATTTTGAGTGATTGCAATTGCACTTGTGTTATCACACATAATTGGAATTTCTTTTTCTTCAACTTCATAGTCTCTCACTTTGTCTCATCCATAAGACTTGGCTGCAACAATTTGCCAGCCTATGTATTTTGCTTCATCTCAGGGAGGTGGCTATTGAATTTTGCTTCTTGCTAAACCAGAAATTAGCCTATTTCCAAGCATTTGACATGTACACGAGGTACTCTTCCCGTCAACTCTACATCCAAAGATAGTCAGTCCGAGTAACCAATTAGCTTGAATCCACCTTCCTTAGGATACCATAAGCCAACTTCTTGGCTTCCTTTCAAATATCTCAAGATTCTTTTGGCTACAATCATGTGGCTTTCTTTTGGAGCAGATTGAAATCTTGCACATACACCTACAAAGAAAGGTGATGTCCGCCTCGCTTCTTTGTGAGATAGAGCAATGATCCAATAAGTGCTCAGTATCTTGTTTGATCCACGAGGCTTGCCATCCGCATCCATATCCATTTTGATGATGTATTCATTGGTATTTTCTGTAAGACTTCTCTTCCATGCCAAATTTCTTCATTAAATCTCCGGTGTATTTTGTCTGACTTATGAAGGTTCCATCCTTCAGCTGTTTTACTTGGAGTCCAAGGAAGAATGTCAACTCTACCATCATGCTCATTTCAAATTTGCTTTGCATAAGATTTGAGAATTTATCACACAGCTCTTTGTTTGTGGATCCAAAGATGATGTCATCCACATATATTCGAACAAGCAGTATACTTTTCCCATCTTGAATTCTGAAGAGTGTTCTATCCACTTTGCCTTTTGTAAATCCGTTCTCAATCAGGAATTGTGATAATGTATCATACCATGCTCTTGGTGCCTGTTTCAATCCATATAAAGCTTTCTTGAGTTTGTATACTTTATCTCCAAGAGTCTTCTGCTCAAATCCTGGAGGTTGTTCAACATATAATTCTTCCTCCAATAACCCATTAAGGAATGCACTCTTTACATCCATTTGATATACAATGAAGTTCTTGTGAGCAACATAGGCAAGAAACATCCTTATGGCTTCCAATCTTGCCACAGGAGCAAAAGTTTCATCAAAATCTATTCCTTCTTGTTGGCAATACCCTTTGGCTACCAATCTTGCTTTGTTTCTTACCACAGAACCTTCCTCATTCATCTTGTTTTCTGAACACCCATTTAGTGCCAATAACATTTTGATGTGTAGGTCTTTGAACCAATTCCCACACTTTGTTTCATTCAAATTGATTCAACTCTTCTTGCATGGCTTGAATCCAATGTGTGTCATCCAATGCTTGTGACACGTCTTGTGGCTCTATTTGTGAGATGAAACAAGTGAACATAGCTTCTTGTTGGGTTCTGGATCTGGTTTTTACACCTTCTCTTACATCTCCAATGATTAGTTCTGGTGGATGGTCTCTCAACCATCTTACATCAGGTTGGAGTAAGTTAGCTGGATTCAGTCATCTTGCAGCTGTGTTATTTTGATCAACTCTCTCATCATCACTTAGCTGCATATTTCCCAGCTGTCTTTGAGACTTAGCTATCTCATCTTCATCCGGTTTATAATTCTAGCTTGACTTCAACATAGGGACTCTTCTCGCATGGTTGGTGATTCAAACTTATCACCGACTCTTCAATGTCTTCTCCATTTACATTGGGTTCATCAAACACCACATGCCTGGATTCTTCTCAGAACCATTGTTCTCTTGTTGAGCACTCTGCAGGCTTTGCTTTCACCGAGTATCCTAAGAAGATACCTTCATCAACTTTAGCATCAAAAGCCTTTAAATTATCTTTGCCATTGTTGTGTATGAAGCATTTGCATCCAAATATTCTAAAGTATGCAACATTTGGCTTTCTCCTGTCCAAATCTCATAGGAGTCTTTGTCAATCAATGTCCTGTTTATCATGCATCTATTTTGAGTATATCATGTTGTGTTTATTGCTTTAGCCCAAAATCTTTTAGGCGACCTGTCACTAACATGGTCCTTGCCGCTTCTTTGAGAGTTCTGTTCCTTCTTTCGCAACTCCATTTTGCTTTGTGGAGTCCTTGCTGCTGATAATTCATGACCAATACCATTTTCAACACAATACGAGTTATTATACCATTGACAAACTCGATTCCTCACCGAGATCTTATTTTGATATTGGTTTGACTCCTCTAATTTTCGATTCTCTTCATCACCGTGGGTAGTTTTACTCAGCAGAGCTTCTTTCTTCTTACACATGAATATTGCCCATGTGTATCTTGAGTAGTCATCTACTACCACCAAGGTGTATTTCTTCCCACTTATGCTAGTTTGTTCAACTGGACCAAATAGATCCATATGTATCGTGCAATATTCTTGTTGAAGATGGGCATGTCTTTTCTTTGAATGATGATTTGATTTGCTTTTCCATCGCATGAATCACATACACTCTCCTTCTTGTATATCGAGTCGGAAGTCCTTCCACAAGATTGCTCCTTGCAAGCTTGTTAATTGTTTTGAAGTTCGTGGTGACTCGACTTCTTGTGCCACAGCCCAACTTGATTCAACCAGGTGCTTTTGCTAGCAGACAAGTGCTTGGTGTTGCATTGACCAATCTACCACATACATGTTCTTTTGTCTCGCATCCTTGCAACACTACTTCATTAGATTCATGTTCTTGATTTGGCATATACCCATATTGAATCCAATATTATAACCCTTGTCACAGAGTTGACTTATGCTTAATAAGTTGAAATTGAGGCCTTCAACATATGCAACATCTGTAATTTCTAATCCATTTTTCTTGATGGATCCAATGCCTCTTATTTCTCCTGGAGCTTCATTTCCTCCAAATATGACTTTTGCACCTCTAACCTCCTTGAATTTTGACAGATTTTTCTTATTTCCTGTCATGTGTCTGGAACAACCACTATCCATGTACCAGGTTCCTTGGCACTCAACTGCTCCTTGAACCTGCAATCAAGAAAATTAGGTTTTAGGTACCCATATTTGTCTGGATCCTGAGGGGTTACTATTGTAAGATGATCCAACCAACCTACAGCCAAATGATTTGATCCTAAGAGGTTGCCATCTATCAGTGCCAAAATCATAATTAATTTTAGCAAATTGCTTGGGGATTTTAGGTTCATACAATTGTCTCTTTTGTCTGTATGCCTGTGTATGTGTTTTAGCAATTGCTTTGTTTGGGTAGTTGTGATATCTTTGAGGATAGTGCCCGAGTGCATATGTGTGCTTGATGATAGCTCTTTTGCCTTTGGAATGGCCTTTCTTTGAGTCTTAGGCCTTTGCCATTTAGGCTTATATTCCATAGATCTTTCTTTGATAGTTCACATTATTCCAATCGACTTTGACTTGGATAATTTCTACCATTCCCATCATATGTATTCCTTTTATAGAATTTACGGGGCTTTTGGCGACTCTTTTCTTCTTTCAGAGTACTTCCTGTTTGGAGTTTGCTTTGAGAACTCGTGGATTTCTTCTCACTGTCCTCTCAAAGACACTCAACTCGGCCATTTTTTCCTTTTCCTTTATAACCAAGGCCGCTTTGCTTGTGATTGTGCTTTGGAATAAATGTGTGTGCACCATTTGGAGTTTTGGATTTTTGAAATGCTTCATTACTTGAAGATCCTTTTTCCAAAATCACTTTTGGAGCTTGACATAGCACAGAGGAATTAAATCCTAAGCCTGTCTTATCTCCACATTCTTTTTGACTCATAATAAGATCATCCAAGGATTTAGATGCCTTAGTGAATGAGGCAATCACATTTTTGAGGTCATTCTCCCTCTTTTCTATAGCAGTTATCTCTGCTATTAACTTAGCATTTTCAGCCTTTAGACTTTTATTCTCATCAGCTATGTGACTTAGAGTACTCAGCTCCTTAGTCAGCTGTGAGTTTTGGCTTTTGAGTAGGCTGTTCTCCTCATTTAGTAGTGTGTGTGAGGATTTAATGTGTTCAAAGTCTTTCATCATTTTGCCTAATGAATCATAAAGATCAGTGGGGGATGAAGTTTGTGTGTCACAATCACTGTCACTAGAATCTGAGTGTGATGAGTGAGAGTGTACATCATCTTCTTAGTCAGGTTGGTCTTGTTCTTTGGCCATTAGACAAATCAAGGCTTCTTCTTCAGAGTCACTTGAGTAGTCAGCTTCACTAATTTCCGAGTCTACTGTGTCTTTTGACTTGACTGTCTCAACAGTTTCTGCAGCCAACATTGCCTTTTTCTTCTCTTGTCTTCTTTCTCTGAAGACTTTTCTTTCCTCTTCATTCCTGTATTTGTTGGCATTCAATGGCATAGTGACCGGGTTGTCTGCAGTTCCAACATAAATTTCAACCTTTTGATCAGTTCTTTCCAATCTTGGATTGTCAGCTCTTTGATACTCAATCCTTTGATCAGTTCAAGGGCAATCTCCTCTTGGTCAATGACTTCCTTGACCTCAACTCTTTTACCATCCTTAACTATTAGAGTAGCTGTTTTGGGCACAACTATCTCCTCTTGGTCTTTTCTTCTCAGCTCAAATTCATAGGCTTTGAGATCTGAGAATAGCTCATAGTTGGATGTCTTTGATAGGTCCATGGAGTGTCTCAGGGCCATGACTTTCATTTCCCACTCAGATGGGAGACTTCTTAGAATCTTCATACACATTTCCTTCTGTGTATATTCTTTTCCAAGTGCATATAGCTCATTGGTAATTTCTGTGAACCGAGCATCCAGTTGATCCAAGGTTTCTCCTGCAAGCATCTTGAAATTTTCAAATTTCTGTATAGCAACAGATAGTTTATTTTCCTTGATTTGTTCTGAGCCTTCACAAATCAAGGTTAGCTTGTCCCAGATTTCTTTTGCCATTTTGCATGATTTGACTTTGTTGAACATGGCTTTGTCCAAGGTTTTGTAAAGAATGTCCTTGGCCACGTTGTCCAGGTTATATCTTTTCCTGTCATCATTTGTCCATTCAGCTCTTGGTTTTTCAACCATAGCTGGTCTAGGAGTATCATCCTCTTCTCCTTCTGCTGCAGCTCTCCTTGCAGCTGTGTTCACTTTTAAGATCTGGAGTGGCCCATCTTCTATCACTATCCACAATTCATCGTGTAATGCTGATAGATGAGCCCGCATACGAATTTTCCAATCATCAAATTCCTCAATTGTGAACGTAGGGACGCGTGTCAAATTTGCTTCCATGATAATAACTTTGCTTTGAATAAAAGAGTTTTGAAAGATCAAGTGTTAAAGCAGGCTTTGAAAAATTTGGAGATCTAGTTCGGAACGATGCGGAAGGCTCAATGAACCAACCGCTCCGATACCACTTGTAGGTCCCAAGGGGTGTGAGTGTAAGGTTTAGAAGGGGGTTGAATAAACCTTACCAACTCTTCAATTTAGTCCTTTTAAAACGTTGATTTAATACTTCACAAACAGAGTCCTAGATGGACAACTAAGTTAGTTAATCGTGAGTTAGCCACTCAACAGACTTGGTAGCCGTTGATAGAATAACTCACCGTTTTTTGACTAAAACCTAACTTGACTGATATGCTTTCAAATGGAAGACTTAACACCCTTGAATTTGGTTTAAGTTTGTTTTAATACTTGGTTTTAGCACCTTTTTGATTATCAATTGGATAGCAAATTTATCAGCAAATATTGAAATAATGTGCAGAAATTAAAGTGCTAAAATGTAAATGACACAATAAGTTTTTATAGAGGTTCGAAGATGGGGTAATTCTTCTAATCCTCTCTTCTCCAACTCTGGAGGAATCCACTAAGTATTGATCAAGATATACAAAGTGGTAATCAGTCCGGATGCAAGTCTTGATCACACACGGTGACTTGATCCTTTGGGACTCGATGCCGGAGATGCCTTGGTCACACACCGCTTCTCGTGCGACTCGGCTTCTTCACAGGCGGCGTTTGCCTTGCTACTACACTCACTTGCTCAAGCTTATTGGGTTTGATCACGAAGCCCTCCAAAAACTTAAGACTGGTTCGACCTTGAACCTTTCTACAATCCTCCTTGGAATGTAGACCCCTTTGTTTCTACAAATGTTTCCTATTCAACTGATTGAAGTTGTCTTTCCTTCACAAGTGAATGTTGGATTGATTTCCTTCGTAGTGTAGGCCTGAGGATTGAACTTGAATGATTTGAGAATAGTTCAGGTTACAGATATTGCTTTTCTTACTCGTATTTCTTTTCTGATTGTCAAGGTCACCCTTTTCTCAAAGTGATTCCTCAGCCTTTTATAGTGTTCTTTTTGAAAATTTGCCCGTTGAAGAGATAGTCTAATTTTCAAAAGACACTTGTGGTCGTTGGCTTGTCTTGTTGCAGTCCTTGGAATTGATATTTCCTCGTGCGAATGATTCTTGACTTTTGAGTTAACCGCACAGTGCGATGCTTCCCATTGGTTTATTCCTTTTGCACGCTTCTGGGACAGAGTACTTTAAGAAAGGCAATATGGAAGTATTACTTGTTTAAGTAATTCTTTTGACTTCTATGCAACGGATTTCTTTCAGTTATCTCGACTTGACTGCATTTACTTGACTTCCCCAGGTGACTTCGAGTCAGCTTCCAATCATTGGATGACTCATCTGTCACTTCAACTTGAGACTTGACTATCTTGAGTTGACTTGGTGACACTTCACTCACCGCATCTCACCGCACCTTGATCGAGTTCTGTCTTCTCTTCTTGCCACACTCACCGCCTCACAATGAGTCTTCCTTTTAGTCTCTAGTTGTCTTCTTGCATGTTCAGGCATAGCTGACTTAACTCAGCTCGACCAGCCCTATCTATTACAATGCAATTTACAACAAAAATGGGGTGCCAACTTTCTATTCTAAGTTTTACATGGCATTCATCAAAATCTAAAAATTAATTTCCCAACAAATACATTATGATACAACAGTTTATAATCACTTAGTCTAAAATCAGGGATACAGAAAGCTTACTCACATCATTTGTAGCACATGCTTCTGTCAAGTATGTTATAATTCATATTCAGCTGGTATTACATATGATTGCAGACTTTCTTGGATTATCCAGGTTAAAAGAATGGCCGGGTTTATCTCTATATAAATTTGACTACAAAATCTTGGTTAAAGAAAAAAAAATCCACAAAAATCTTGGATCAACCTTGTTTTGTGTTGGACCTCTAGCGCTACTCGGATTGACGACTGTCCCCACAAACCAACACGAGTCTTTTCTAGCGTGCTTTGTCCTCACTCACGCACACCCTGGAAACTTCCCAGGGGGTCACCCATCCCATGTCTACTCCAGGCCAAGCACGCTTAACCTCAGAGTTTCTATGTAATGAGCACCAGAAAAGAAGATGCATCTGTTGGTATAGGTAGTCCAAATCATATCCTTTAAGCTATCCTTTAACTATGCAATCCAGCGCTCACGAGTTCGAATCGCGGGCCGCGCCTCGCGCCTCTTTTAAAGCCCATTGCAGGCAGGATGCTGGACCAAATCCCAACAATCCCCTCGGCCAAAGATCTCGGCTCGTGCTTGGCAACCTCCGCTGCTCGCCAAACTTCTTCAGTTCTAACGCCAACTTCTTCAGTTCAAGCGTCGCGTCACGCAAGCCTCTCAGTTCCGGCCACCCAGCAACCTACACCTTCAGTTCCAGTCTGTTTACCTCAGTTCCGGCCACCTGGCAACTTACCCTTCAGTTCTGGTCCACCCAGCAACCTACACCTTGTTCGATCTATTTTACCTCGATTCGGACATCGGCAACCTACCCTTCGATTACGGTCCACCCAAAGAACCTACAACTTCAGCTTGATCCGTTTTACCTCGATTCACGGCCACCTGGCAACCTACCCTTCGATTCTGGTCCGTTTACCTCATTCCAGCTGCACCAAAGATCTCGTTCCACCGCTCCTGGCAAACCTCCACTCCAGCGTGCTTCCAAGGGAATTCGAACTCGTGACTTGCTCTGATACCAGTTGTTGGACCTCTAGCGCTACTCGGATTGACGACTGTCCCCACAAACCAACACGAGTCTTTTCTAGCGCGCTTTGTCCTCACTCACGCACACCCTGGAAACTTCCCGGGGTCACCCATCCCATGTCTACTCCGAGGCCAAGCACGCTAACCTCGGAGTTTCTATGTAATGAGCACCGAAAAGAAGATGCATCTGTTGGTATAGGTAGTCCAAATCATATCCTTTAAGCTATCTTTTAACTATGCAATCCAGCGCTCACGAGTTCGAATCGCGGGCCGCGCCTCGCGCCTCTTTTAAAGCCCATTGCGGGCGGGATCTTGGACCAAATCCCAACAATCCCCTCCCGGCCTGACGGTATCTCGGCTCGTGCTTGGCAACCTCACGCTCGCTCAAACTTCTTCTTCGATTCTAACGCCAACTTCTTGATTCAGCGTCGCGTCACGCAAGCCTCTCGATTCCGGCCACCCAAAGAACCTACACCTTGATTCGATCTTTTACCTCGATTCGGCCACCTGGCAACTTACCCTTGATTCTGGTCCACCCAACAACCTACACCTTGATTCGGTCTATTTTACCTCGATTCAGGACATCGGCAACCTACCCTTGATTCCGGTCCACCCAAAGAACCTACAACTTCCGACTTGATCCGTTTTACCTCGATTACGGCCACAGGCAACCTACCCTTGATTCACTCGTCCGTTTACCTCCATTTTGCACCAGCATCTCGGTTCCACCGCTCTGGCAAACCTCCACTCCAGGCGTCTTCCAAGGGAATTCGAACTCGTGACTTGCTCGATACCGGTTGTTGGACCTCTAGCGCTACTCGGATTGGGATTGTGTCCCCACAAACCAACACGAGTCTTTTCTAGCGCTTTGTCCTCACTCACGCACACCCAGAAACTTCCCGGGGTCACCCATCCCATGTCTACTCCGGGCCAAGCACGCTTAACCTCGAGTTTCTATGTAATGAGCACCAGAAAAGAAGATGCATCTGTTGGTATAGGTAGTCCAAATCATATCCTTTAAGCTATCTTTTAACTATGCAATTCAGCGCTCACGAGTTCGAATCGCGGGCCGCGCCTCGCGCCTCTTTTAAAGCCCATTGCAGGCAGGATGCTGGACCAAATCCCAACATTTTGTCTATCAGGGATCGGGAATGGTGCTGGGCCAAAGCCTTCTGAAAATTTTTGACCTGGAGGTTTATTTGTTTCTACAGATACCATCTTGTTTCCTGTTGACTCCAAAACCTCACTCCTGTAAAAGATAAAAAGCCTCGGTTACTAGAAAGCACACAATCAAGAGAATTTTTTTTAAAACTTCTCACTAAAGGAAAAAGGAACAATGAAGAGGCTTACTGGTATCAGTGGTATCAATTCTCATGAAGTGGAAAATCTACCTGAAAAATGAATATCATGTTATAGCCGTATATGGTGTAAAGGTGATTAAGCTGAAGAACAGAACAATTTTGTTGAATGTGAGAATAATTGCAAGAGTGTTGGATTTTTGTTGAAAATAATTGTTAATGAGTATTTATGTTAGGGTTTTTTACATTTTACTTGATAATGAGGCATGAAATGGTGTTTTGTTGAAGTTGGGTGTTTTAAATTTGTTTCTCTGGATTGGGTGTCGAAAATCAAGTTGCAAAGTTTATGTTTACCCGATATAGTGTAGAATACGAAGAGGCACGATTAGCACGATATAGGCACAATATTGGCACGACATCGTGCATATTGTAGCATGACTATGGTTTATAGCATGCCACATCATAAACCTATATAGTGCCATATCGTGCCAATATATGCACGATATAGGTTATGACGTGGCACATATTCTAAAACTATATCGTGCATATAGTGGGGCGATATGACACGATATAGGTTTATACATGTGGCATGTTATAAACCTTAATTATGCCACAATATGCACGATATAGGTTGTATCGTGCCACAATATGCACAATATAGGTTATAACGTGCCATATGTCGTACCACATATCGTGCCATATCGTGCCACTCTCTAGTCTGTCTTGCTGAGTTGTTTTTACTTAATATCTTACTACTTTTCTTGACTTATTTTACCAATTTCTGTTATTAAATTGCTTTGAATTCATGTTTTAGGTTGGCTTTGTGGATGTGACTCTCTTATCATAGACAGAGGGCCCATATTACTTGGTACGTTCGACATAGTATAATTTAGGATATAAAACATCAGTTGCAATTGACCGGTGGTGGTGTATATGAGGAGTTTAGAGACTCCATTTTTGGGCATTTCTTGGATTTTTAGTACAACGGTTTTAGTTGTAATGCTGCCCTCCATACATTGGTAGGAATGGAGATACGCATGTTGGATGCTCTAGAATCAGAGTGTTAGTTCCATATCGGAGATCAAAGTATTAGATTCTCCAGCGTGAGTTTGCTATGGTTAGTGGAATGAGGTTTGCGAGGTCCATGTTTGACTCTACTCGTGTATATGAGCCACCTGAAACTGGTATTTATCAACAATTTTGGCCTCAGGGTAATCGTGTTCTGGGTAGTGAGCTACACAATTTATTTACCGACGGAACCTTCTGCGAGTCACTAGTTGTGCCCTAAAGGTGGCAAAGGTTTTATTTGCATTTTATACGTTGTGCTGTTTTGATAGCTGACAGATCACAGTGGATCGTTGGCTATGGTTTCTTATAGAGAACACTGCACAGTGGGAGACTTTTCCTTGGGGAAAATACTCATTTCAGATTCTGATACATTATCTTTGGAATCTGAATGATGTTCTGTTGCCTTGTCAACATACAACTAGGACTCCACCACGATATTGCCCACCTAGTTATCATTTTTATGGCACCACATATGCGTTGCTGGTACATATATTAATTTATTTTAATTATTATATGTAGTTAGGTTTTTAAATATTTAATAGTATCTTATTTGTCATTTATCTATGTTCTGACATATTTGGACATTCGAGGCAATATCTCATCTGGATGATGTTTGTGCAACTCGAGTATCCGACACCGGGATGCCTAGGTGCCTTTATTGGAGGTTTTAGAAGATCATGGTTGACTTAGTTAATTTCTCATTTGACCTGGTATACATTGTAACATTGTTTACTTATTTTATTTGTTTTTAAGTTTTACATGTAGTTACTTATTTATTTATGAAGTATAAATCATTTTTAACAAAGGTTAGTGTCTTATGAGATGTTGGATCCGAGTGCGGAGGAGCTCCAACAAATATATATGGATCCTATCCAAGAGGATGTTATTCTGTTAGGTCTTCCTCGGTTCATCCCGAAAAGAATCGGTTTTTGGGAGGTGGTGGTGGGAGGGGTAGAGGTAGGGGTATAGATTCAACGGCTCATACTACCACCATTGGCAGGGGCAGGGGTAAAATGTCGGAGATGGATGCTCAAACTACTTCTAGGGGCAGGGGTAGAATCAGGGCAGATTCAGAGGCCCCCACTACTACTCCCATGATTCATAGGCCGGAGAAGCGGCATAGGACAGATGTAGAGTTGAAGGGATGCTAGGAAGCTGGCTTATGGTATCCAAATGAAGGTGGATTCAAGCTAATTGGTTACTCAGACTCAGACTATGCTGGATGTAGAGTTGGCAGGAAGAGTACTTCAGGTACATGTCAAATGCTTGGAACTAGATTGGTTTCTTGGTTCAGTAAGAAACAAAATTCAATTGCCACATCCACAGTTGAAGCAGAGTACATAGCTGCGGGCAGTTGTTGTGCCCAAGTCTTATGGATGAGACAACAACTAAGAGATTATGATATTGAAGAAAAAGAGATTTCAATTATGTGTGATAACACTAGTGCTATTGCAATCACTCAGAATCCTGTGTTGTATTCAAGAACAAAGCACATTGATGTTAGATATCATTTCATAAGAGATCATGTTGAAAAGAAAGACATCACCTTGGAATACATCTCGACTGATAAGCAGTTAGCTGATATATTCACAAAGCCTCTGTGTGAATCAAGATTTGAAGAGCTCAAGAATGAGTTAGGGTTAATTAAGTTGAGTTGAATCTCAGAAGACTCAATCAGCAAAGAAAGAAGATGAGAAAGTCAAAGCAGAGCAAGTTTCACACTTCAACCAAGTGAAACAGCCTTATCGGGAAGTCATCTGTATCAAGTTAGGTGACAGCTGAGTTACTTCATAAAAGAGAGAAGCAGAGTTAATTCACGATGGATATAAGCTGAACAATTTATGAGCTAAGTGACAAGAACACAGTCATTTTAATTGAGCGGAAATGTTTTTAAGGATGACGTCAGCGTAATAATGACGGTCATAGTAAAAGTTGCACAGTAAGCCATATGATTGGATATAAATGCTCTGCATTTAATGCGGGAAATTAAATGTGGTTTTGACGTTTAATCTTAGCGTTTGATTTTGATCAAAAATTTCAAAATCCAAAATATGTCCTTTCACATCCCTTATATACGGAACTTTGCACTTCTCTCTCCTCACGCAAACTGTTCATCTTCAAGCAAAGGAAGCATTTTCTCTATGAAACAGAGTGCAAACCCTAATCTTTCTCAAGCAAGATTTTTGTATTTTCGATCGGTAAAAACGTCTGAAATGGCCCCAAAGTATGATTTTGTAAAGCTTTCAAAGAAAATCCACACTGGTTTTTTAGTAGATTTTGACGGGATGATCAAATAGGGTGTCGATGAAACCCTGATTCAGAAGATAGCTGCGATGTTGAAAAAGTCTGGGCTGAAGGACTTTTTGACAATGGAATACTCTCATACGTACCTCGAGGAGGTAGCTATGTTCTACGTAAATGCAGAAGTGCAGGACGATGAAATCAAATCTTCCGTCCACAGCAAGGTCATAAAAATTAATGCAAAAGACCTTGTTGAGAACTATTTGTTGCCCTCAGAGGGCTTGAAGGAGATCTATGAGGCTGATGTCGACTTAGCTGCTACTTGGAAGGAAGTTTCCAAGCCTGAGTATGCTGCGAAAGTGGTATATACGGCCAAGAATGATCAACTGAAAGATGACTATCACAAGCTGATGGATTTCGTCTCGAATGCATTGACATGAAATTTGGAAGCTTCAATCAGCTGTCCAAAACTAAGCTGATCGTGATGGTTGCGATCATACAAGGAAAGAAGTTAACTACGCTGAGTTTGTTTACAGCAGACTCTGCCAAAATGTGCTGAATAGGACCTTCAAGAAGGATGAGTCCTTTGGATGCTCATTGGGCTATGGCATTGTGATTGGCCATCTCATGGAGGTAAAGAGCATTGCTCTTCGCCATGGCAAACCTTTCCACGTGAATAAGAAGATGTTCAAGGCAAACCTCTCCTATGCCCAGAAGAGATCTCATGCTAAGAAAGCCGATACAAGTGAGGAAGAATCGACTGACCCTGAAGACTCAGCTGAGACCCTTCCCGCGAAGAAGAGAGCTGCGGCATCCAAGCCTGCTCCTACCTCCGTAGCCAAGCCAAAAGCACCTGCTCCCGCAGCAAAGTCCAAAGCACCTACCCATGCGGCGGTCACTGCTTAAAGAAACAAAAACTCCTACCCCCGCAGCCAAGATAGAGGAGGAACACCATATTCCCTCCCCTATCATAAAGAAGAAGAGGACTGCCAAGTCAAGAAAGGCAGTTGTCTCTAAGAAAAGTCCAAAAGCTTTCACTTTTGAGGAACCTGAGGATGTTGAACCAGAAGTTCCTCTGCTCCCATCCAGGAAGCGAAGGTTGTTCAAGCGATCTAAGCTTGAAAAGACAGCCAAATCCGGTACTCGACCAGAGAAAGAAACTGAGACTGCTGATGCCCAAGAAGAGCAGTCTCCGAAAATTGTTGATGATGTGATGCAGTCTGCTGATGATGATCAGTAGAGATCTGTTGAAGACTCAGCTGTGAGAAAGACATCTGAGGAAAGCAAAGAGGCTGAGACAACTGAACCTGATGTTGAAAGAGTTGTCTTCCTTCCTATAACTGATGTTACTGCATCTGAGGAAGAACAAGGTCTCTTGCCTCCCATTCCGGAAATTGGAGGTGAAGATGATGATGGTGATGATGTGATCATGTATTCTCCAGTTTATCTAGTAATTCAACAACTCTTAAGAGAATGGAGAGCATGGAAGCTGGATCACTCAAGGGTACAGTTCACTCGCCCTGAGTTTATTGAAGAAGAAGAAGAAGATCTTCTCCGATTCCTCTGCGTAAATGATGTTCGATCTGCCCTAAATGAAGAAAACTATTTAGACATCATTTGCATTCTTAAAGAGGAAGAAAATGAGAGAGATGCCGAGCAAGCCCGAGCCTTGGAGAAATCGAAGATGTGCCAATTTACAGGCTCTCTAGAGTATACTCATACGCATTTTGATATGCTCTCAGACAACGATGAGAACATGGATCCTGCTGCTGCAACTGAGAAGTTGGAGATGCATCAAGCCTTGCAGGAATCCAAAGCCATGCACGAGCAATGTTTGTTAGAAGGTCCATGAGAGTCATCTCAAACTTTTCTACAGACTGATCCCCTGGGAGTGGCACAACAGATTGCGTCGGACATTGCTGTAGCCATGTCTCCCGTGCAATCAGAGGATGGCTCTAAGGGAATTGGCGATGAAGCTGGGAAGTTGGGCACCCAAGCTAAGCCTACCTCTGAAGAAGGTGTTCTCACACCTGACTCAACGGCTGAACACTCAACGGACAAAGCCGCGTCTCAGGAGCAGAGTGACCACTCTCTCAGTCACTCAGCTGGTGCGCCAGCTGAGGGGGAAACTCTCTCCACAACAGCTGGGGTGGAGGTCGATGTGGGAGACACATCAATGGTGTTAGGAGGCGGAGGTGAGAAAGAACTTGAAAAACAGCAGAGTGACATTGATGAAGCTTAGACAGTTGAGTCTGTCTCAGCTGAAATGTTAACTGCTTTGAAGGCCAATGACGTTGTTATCACAGTTGAGGCAAAGGATGGTGAAGCCCCGAGAGTTAACACTCTGGGCCCTGAAAGTGCAATCCAAGGGGTTGAGACTCCTTTGGATGCCAATGTCCAAGACCCTAAGATAGCTGAATTTATCGAAGTGAGAATGGAAGACCCTAAGACAGTTGAGACTATCGAAGGGATTGTTGAAGGCCCTGCTGCAGTAGAGACTGTTGGGGGTCTTGAAGGCCAACGGGAGGTTGAGACTTCCCTTAGTAAAGGTGTTAAAACTGAGAACATTCCTCAAATTGAAGTGTTACCACAGAAGAAGTCATTGGTGCCCTTCAAGACTCCCAAGAAAACATTGACACATCATTTCTGGGGTCGGAAGATGAAGCTGAGTCTATTCAACATGATGATCCTACGAAGGACACAACTGAGGATGTTCACAAATCTCAGAGCCAAATCAGTGAATAGACGGCTCCCATGAGATTCAATTTTGATGATGAGACACCTCCACAGGTCTCATCATCCTCCGATGACGCTGATAATACAGTTGAGGACACATTTACTCAATTGGAAAAACCCACTGAGACCGAGGAAGCTGAGGCTCAGTCAGTTGGCAAAACATCTCAAATGCCCCAGTTAGAACCGAGTCATCTACGCAGGCTCCCATAGCTGCAGCAATAACGACTCTCTCAGCTCAGTCACAAGCTCCTACAGCTGTGAACACTATTGATGAAGCTACCGCAGCTGAGGCATCGAGAGCTAAATCCACTCATCCAGAACAAGGGAAGGCCATGCAAGCAAGAGACTCGTTGATCCCCGTTGTTTGCAATGATATTTTTGAGGAAGACTTTCCTTTCAACATTGAATTTCCAGACTTAGAAGCTGAATCTGCCAGGGAATTAAGGAAATATACAGTGCACAAAGAGCCAGTCATCCCCATGGATACGATTGTTCCAATGAACTTTGACTTTGATGCAGAATGGCTAGCAGCCGAGTCCGCCTCCGCAGCTGAGTTCTGGAAAGCTTTCAAGACTATCTGTGAAGAGATTGAGAAAATGGAACGCCATCAAGCATTGTTGGACCTCCTCCTGGACGATCGTGATGCCACCCTCACAGCCGATTTAAGAGGGATTGTTGTGCGCATTAGGGAATGGCCTGCGCAGTAGACAACCATGAGATCTGAGCAAGACAACTATTTTAAAGCATTTTTTGCGAAAATGCTATTGTGGAGTGCGGATAATTCAGCATATCAGATAAGAATGAAGGAGTACATCGAAAGGATCAATCATTCCCATAAGCCGGAGATGGAGCTGCTGCAACATTTCCACAAGAATGAAATTGCCAGACTCGAGAATCCCCTGAATGACAAATTCAGCCTTCTCATGACTGAAATGAAGATAGTATCAGCCGAGTCTAAGGCAACACACTCAAGATTTCGTACATCGTATGATGCAGCCGACTCCAAGCACAACTCCACTATCAGCCGATTGGACTTTATCCTTGGGGGTATGTTCCCTAGGATACCTCTCTCCTTTGATGATGCCAAAAAGGGGGAAGAGGAGTCTCTCAAGGGCTTGAAAAAAGAAAAGCTGAAGAAAAGTGATGCAGCTGAGGGGGAAGGAAGTTCAAAGAAGTTAGAAGTGATGTTCGCTGAAACCCCTCAGGTAGGTCAAGTCACAGTTGATATTCTCAGCAAGCTACCCGTGAAATTACCTATCGAGAAAGCTGTAGTTGCCATGAAAGATAAGAGAAAAGTCATAGAAGCTGCATTTGAAAAGGTAGCTGAGAAAATGGGAATCACATACTGGGCTGGCCGTTACCATCTTGCAAATTTAGAAGTCACTCGAAAAATAGAAGAAGCGAGGAAGAGGATGGCAGAAGAAAGTGCCAGAGCAACCCGTGAATGGGAAGAAAGGCAACGAAGGGATGATCCTGTTGCAAAGCGATCTTATGAGAAGAAGAAAAGAGAAGAAGAAAAAGAAGAAAAAAAAAGGCAGAAAGCTGATGAGGAAGAGGAAAGAAAAAGGAAACGAGCAGGAAAAGAACTGATGAAGAGAAAGGAAGGAAGCAGCAAAGGCGTTGAAGTGTCGCTGCAAACCCCTTCGTGTATTTTTGTGTAAATACATCTACGTAAGTCTTCTGTAATAAGCTTAGTGAATTTCCCTGTAATTTTCACTCTTTATGTATCTTAGCTTAGATATACTATGTTGTGACATGTATACATTTTTATTGCTCTGATACCGATTGTAAGCAGTTGTGTAAAGGACAAGAATATTATGATCAATAAAAGATTTGTTTTAAGCATACATTCTTTGTTACTACATTGTTTGTATGTATCTTTGTTATTTACTTTCTTTGTATATTTTTAATTTTTGGCATCATCAAAAAGGAGGAAATTGTTAGGAAATTTATTGAGTTGATTTTGATGATACCATGTAAAACTTAAACTAGGAAATTGGTACCCCATTTTTCTTGTAATTTGTATTGTAATAGATAGGGCTGAGAAAGCTGAGTCAAGTCAGCTACGCTTGAGAATACAAGAAGTCAATTGCGGATTTGAATTGAAGACTCGGTTGTGTGTCACCGAGTATGGCCAAGAAGGAAGTCAAGGACTCGTTGAAAAAGAGTGTCGGTGAGGAACAAGCTCAAGTGTCGGTCAAGTCAACTCAAGAAGCCAAGTCTCAAAGTTGAAGTGACGAGTTGAGTTATCCAATGACTGGAGCAGACTCAAGTCACCTGGGGTAAAGACAGCAGTCTAGTCAAGACAACTGACTTAGATCTGTTGATTAAAGTCAAGAATATTACTCAATATAATAATAAGTCAAAGCTGTCAAGTCTAAAGTGTTAGTCCCAGAATTGTGCAAAAGGAATAAACCAATGGGAAACACTGCACCTTGTGTCGGCACTGCTATCTTTGCGAAGACATTTAATACGAGGAAATGTCAACATCAAGGACTGCAACAAGACAAGCCAACGAACAAAAGTGACATTTGAAATTAGCATATCTCTTCAACGGGCAAAATTTCAAATGTGCACTGTAAAAGGCTGAGGAAGTTATTGAGAAGAGGTTACCTGAACCGCGAACAAGCAAACAATATTAAAGCATTTAACCTTTAATTTTCTCATAATCAAGCAAGCAATTCCTCAAGCCTGAAACTCGAAGGAAATCGATCCAACACAAGTATTGAAGGAAAGACAACTTCAAATCTGTTGAAGAGGAAACATTTGAAGAAATCAAAGGGGTCTACTTTCCAAACTTGGATTGTAGAAAGGTTCCAGGTCGAACCACTATCAAGTTTGTTGGAGGGCTTCATGATCAAATCCAAGAACTTGAAAAGTGAGCTGAAGTAGCAAGGCATCTGCCCTGTGAAGAAGCTGAGTCGCAAGAGAAGCCAGCTGTGTGATCAATGTTGTCTCCAGACTGTTCACCGCTTTGTAAAATGATCTGTTACATAGTGGATTCCTCCAGGAGTTGGAGAAGAGAGGATTAGAAGAATTACCCTATTTTCGAACCTCTATAAAATATTTGTGTCATTGATCGTGAAATTCTTACCGCAAGCATACTGTGTCAAGTTTTAGTGTAGTTTTGAAAGTAGGGTTATCGTCTCCACAGGGATTGTAATCAAATTTTATACTAAGTACTATAACTAAAATAGCTTAATTTTATCTAGAAATCAAAAATAGATGGATTGTTGTTAAACTAAAAATAAACCTAAAATTAAATTAACAATTGGTTCAGACAAATAATCAAATACTTAAGATATGAATTCTAGAGGGTTTATTTCACCTAATTATCCTCAATGTTTTCAATCCAGTTTATTAATCACAAGTTATGAATCTATAAGCCAATATTCCTACTGTTTTTCACTTCCTCTCTGGAGTGCCAAGTTATCAATCTATGAGTTTGGTAAGTTGTGTAGACTTATAGAAAATGAAAAAGAAGATATGATTAAATCTATAAGGAGTGACCGAGGAGGAGAATTTGATGGTGATTTTAGATATTCCGTGAAACCAAGGGGTATGCACATAATATTTTGGCTCCTAGAACTCCACAACAAAATGGTGTTGCCGAAAGGAAAAACTGAACTCTTCAAGAAATGAGTCGGTCCATGCTCAATGAATTCTCACAGAGTGTGTTGGATCGAGTTCCTTTGAGTTTTAGGCTTCAGGAATTTCTTGGTAAGCTTGAGAGAATGTTTGCAGGTATTGCTGCTTTGAATTGCTTAGAATGCTTGGTCTCTCATATATTATCTCTCTTGTTTCCTCAGCCTTTTATAGTGTTCATTTGAAAAATTGCCCGTTGAAGAGATATGCTATTTTTAAAAGACACTTTCTTGTTCGTTGGCTTGTCTTTTCTTGACTTGCAGCTTGTGATGGTGACATTTCCTCGTATTAAATGACTCTGCAACTTTTCAGGTCCTGACACAAGCTCCATTGCTTCCCATTGGTTAATTCCTTTTACACGCTTCTGGGATGAGCACTTTAAGACATGGCAGCATGGACGTATTACTCTTTTATGTAATGTCCTTGACTTCTAAGCAACAGATTAATATCAGTCGACTTGACTTGACAGCTGCCTTTACCCCTTTGACTTGAGTCAGCTCCAACCTTTTAGGAATGACTCAACTGTCTGTTCAACTGGTAGACTCAGCTCTTTACTGACTTGACTGATACTTCTTTAACCTTTACTCAGCTGTTCCTCAACTGGATCACCTTCAGTCGAGTATGTGCCTTCCATCTTGACTATACTCAGCTGACACTCAGCTGGGTCTTCACTTCAATCTTCAGTTGACTTCTTGCATTCTTCAGCATAGCTGACTTTACTCAGCTCATGCAATCCTATCTATTACAGAATAAAAATACAAGGAAAATGGGGTGCCAACTTTATATTCTAAGTTTTACATGGTATCATCAAAATCTAACAATAAATTTCATAACAATTTCCCCCTTTTTGATGATGCCAAAACTTAACTACAAATAACAACAAACACAAGCAGTGCAGTAACAAAGAATGTATGAGCTGAATATGTCAATTTTATTGATCATAACATTCTTCCTTTACAAAGCTGTTCACAAAATATACTCCATACACTGTCTCAGAGCTTATACACATATTTGAATTACAACATGTATCAGAGCAAAATTACAAATTTACAATAAGCATCAAAACTTTATTACAGAATATTTACAACTGTGTATTTACAATTATGTAAAATACATGAAGGGGTTGCAGCCGTCTTCAACGTCTTGGCTGCTTCCTTCTTCTCTTTTCATCCTCAGATCTCCTTCTGTCATCCTCTGCTCTTATCCTTTTCTTCTCTTCTTCTTTTTTTTTCTTCTCATATGCGCGCTTAGCATCAGGGTCATCCCTACGCTGCCTTTCCTCCCATTCGTGGGTAACTTTCTCATTCTCTGCTTCTTGCCTCTTCATTGCCTCCTCATTTCTGCGCTTAACTTCAAGGTTGGCAAGATGATCAAACCCAGCCCAGTAATTTATTCCCTTCTTATGTGGATCAATGTATCTTATATCCTTTGGTCTTGGTTGTGGTGGAGTGCCTCTTCCTCTTCCACTACTCCCAGACCTTCCCCTCCCTCTAGTTGACTCAGCTCCTCCTCTGGGAGTGTCTTGTCTTGGAGCCTTTCCACGGTGGTGGCGCTTGAACTCTTTTGCCTATCATCACCGATTTGCATAAATCGAGACCTTTCTCCCAGTACAAGTCCCACGCCTGCGGTAGAGTCAAGTTCTTGAAGTAACCTTCTGTATCTAGAGTTTGAAACTCCTCTAGGGATCTTGGCTCATATCCTACATCAGGTATTATGATTTCTCTTGGAGGTTTGATTGCTGGGGAATCCTTCAATATTCCTGCTGGGGGACCATCATACCTTGTTCTGATATCCTTAATGCGCTCACTGTGCTTCTCAGCTACCTTCTCAAACTCATCTTCAATGGCTTTTCTCGACTGCTTGACTACCATTTCAGATCTCTCTTCCAGAGTCAGCTCTTTAGATAGTTTGCTGAGAAGTGCGGCTGTGACTTCTCCTTGATGAGAGGTTTTGGTAAACATGATTTTCAGAGGGGGATTTTTCACTGAGCTTCATTCCCCCTTGCTTGCTTCCCCTTGTTCTCCGTCATTATCACTCCCAAGAATTTCCTTCAGTTCCCTCATGGCTTCCCCTTCCCACTTTTTGGCATCATCACCAAAAGGTAGAGTTAGGCCAGGGAACATACCACTCAAGATAAAATTGAGTCTGCTATTCATTGAATCATGCTTATCATGTGACTTGGAGTAAGCTGTTCGGAATTCAGACTGCATAGCTTTCGACTCAGCTGCCATCAACTTCATTTCTATTTGGAGAACCTGAATCTGCTGACTCATGTTGGTCTCCAATCTAGAAATTTCATTCTTGTGCTACAGCTTGAGCAACTCCATGTCCGATTTGTGAGACTCGTCTATCCTGAAAATGTGGTCTCGAAGCCTCTGCTGGAACTTGAGGTTGTCAGAGCTCCAGATCACCATCTTGGCAAATAATGACTTGAAATAGGTGACCTGCTCTCTCCTCAAAGCTTTTACTTGTCCCACCCATTCTCAAATTCTAAAAACTGTGCCTCTGATGTCTCCGGTGATCGTAGCATCCCTGTTGTCTAGCCGTTGGTCCAAAGTTGTAAAGCCATGCTCCATCTTCTCGATCTCTTCACAGATGGCTTTAAATGCTTTTCTGAAGTCAGCTGTCTCAGCAGACTGATTTTCCAGCCATATTGCATCATAGTAGATTCACCTGGAGCACGGAGTTCTTCTGGGGGTACTTAGACATTATAGCGAGCTTGTTCCTGATAAAATTCAGCTTCAAACGGAATGTAGGCTTCGAACGGAAAGTATTTCGCGAAAAGATCGTCAGGAAAGATAGGAATACCCACTTCTTGCACCTGTGGGGCCTTTCCCTTTTCCTTTATAATATTCTCAGCTCTACGTGCCTCAAATGTTTTTCATCGGCATCTTGAGCAGCTGTGTGTTAACTCTTTGAGCCGATGATCTTCAACCTGCCTTCTTAGCGACTTCCCGTATCGATTGTTGCTTCCTTTTGAGTAGTTCCGTCCTCGGTGACTTATCGGGCGTCATCGGAGGGTGATGGAACCATTGGGGTTGCTCATCAATGAATACAAATCTCATCGGACCAGCCTCGTCACTGGCTTGAATCCGAGAGGCCTGAGCATCCTTAGCTGTGTCCTTATTAGTTGTATCAACGGGGGTGGACTCAACTTCATCTTCTGATTCCATGAATTCAGTGTCAACATGTTCCTGCGAATTGCGAAGGGCACTGATTTCTTCCTCTTCATCCGCAGCCTCCACATGAGGACTTGGCTCATTAACAACTTCTTTTCCCAAGAAAGTCTCAACCTCCTTTGGGCCTTCTGTACCCTCAGAAGTGTCAACCATTGAAGGGCCTTGGGCATCCCTGTTTGCAGTCTCAACTGCAACATGGTCTTGGGAAGATATCCCTTCAGCAGACTCAGCTGTCTTAGGGTCTTCAGTGGCATCCGTCGGAGTCTCAACTCCTTGGATTGCACTTTCAAGGACAGGAGTCTCAACTCCCATGGCCTCCTTTCCATCTTTTACCTTAGCTGCTTCAGCAACGTCATCGGCCTTCAGTGCAAATGAGGTTTCAGCTGAGATAGTCTCAACGGTCTCAGCTTCATCAACTTCACTCTGTTGTTCATGTTGTATCTCACCTTCGCCTCCAAACTGCATAGTTTGGTCTTCCACAACATCTTCCGACCTACCTGTGTTAGTGAGACCTCCCCCCTCAACTGGCGCACCTGTTGAGTCAAGAGTAGCGGGGTTACTCTACACCTGAGACTCGACTGTTATTCCATTTGAGTGATCAGTCATGGGGGCATGTGTCTCAACACCTTCTGTTGGAGTTGGCTTGGCTAAGGTGCCCGCTTCATCACCATCCTTAGCTTCATCGCCAAACTTCTGAGTGCCATCTTCTGAGTGCATAGAGGGATGTGGTGGAAGAAATATTGACAGCTATGTTATGCACGACATCCATAACGTCAGGACTAAGGAGAGGGAAGAAGATTCTCCTGGACCCTATTACATTCTTTGCTCGTGCATCTCTTTGGAATCTTTAATGGCTTGTTTGAATTCAGCCTTCTCAGCTGCAACAACATGATCTATCTCCTCGAAATCACTATCGTTGCTGTCAGTCGAGTCCATGGCATGTTTAGGTACATCCAAGAAGAAACAAGTGTGGGGCTTCTTTGACTCCTCAATGGCCTTGGCCTTCTCCAAAGCTCTTTTCTTTTCTTCCTCCTTCCTTTCACAGAGGACAGTCATGCAGAAGTCAGGATCAAGGGCGGAGCGAAGAGATACATTGCCCAGGAAGCTTAAGAGCTCCTCTTCTTCTTCTATGAACTCTGGGTGCTCAAATTGTTGTCGAGAGTAGCTCAGCTTCCAACATCTCCATTCCCTCAATCTCTCTTGAATGTCAGGATAGACAGGAGATATCATCACAACATCATCATCATCTCCTTCCTCCTGAATGGTGGCAAGTGGAGCATGTTCCTCCTCAGGTTCATTAGCATCCGTCTGAGGAGACTGGACAACTCTTTCTTCATGACGCTCGGCTTTCTCAGCTCCGTGATCTTCCACAGCTGTCTCTCAAACAACTATCTTTGGTTGTCTGCTGATCGACATCAGCAGCCTTTTCTTTTTCCGTGGTGGCTGCATCACCACCATAAGTTTCTTTTGACTTCTCTTCTTGGATTGCAACAGTCTCTTTCTCGGGCTGAGTGGCAGACTCAACTTTCTCCAATTCAGACTTGCGAACAAATCTTCTTCTCTTAGTTTTCACAAGAGGAATTTCTTCCTCCTCAGCTTATTCGGTGGCTTCTGGCTCCACCATTTTTATCTTCTTTGCTGCAACTGGCTTGCGAAGCACAATTGAGCGTTTCTTCTTCTCGACCAGAGAAGGTATAGATGTATCCTTATCGGTCTCGGTCTTTGGGCGGGAGCGTCTGCTCACTTGCTGGGCGGAGCTTAAGCTTGCTTGCTGGAGCGGAGCTTGAGCTCCTCCTGGGGGTAGGTGCTTTTGGCTCACTCACTGCAGGGCGAGAGTCTTCTTTGACTTGGTCATTTGGGGTAGGTCTTTGGCTTAGCTACAACAGTTCTCTTCTTTTGGATTGGCTTAGGAGAGAGAGTTGGGGCGGTTGCAGTTGTGTCTTCTTGAATAGGGTCAGCTGGTTCACCTTCGCTGGTGTCAGCTCTTCCTGCACGTGCTTGCCTCTGAGCGCCAGATAGATTTGCCTTGAATATTTTCTTACTAATATGGAACGACTTTCCATGTCTCAGGGCAATCCCCTTCACCCCAATGAGATGGCCAATCACCAGGCCATATCCTATTGATCCTCCAAACAGTCCATCTCCTTGATAGTTTTGTTGATCAAGTTCTGGCATATTCGACTGAAGACTAACTCAGCCGAGTTTACCTTCTTTCTTCCATTATGGCAGCCATCACCACCAGCTTAGTTCGAGACATCTGATTAAAGCTGCCGAACTTCATTTCGACACACTTGGATATAATGTCCACCAATGTGTGGTAATCTTCTTTAGTCATCGCCTTCTTGGTTGTGTAAACAGCCTTCGCAGCTGACTCCGGCTTAGCGATTTCCTTCCAAGCAGCAGCTAAGTTCACATCCTTCTCAGCTATCTCCTTTAACCCTTTAGAGGGCAGTTTGCAGTGCTCAACAAGGTCAGCAACAGTGATCTTAATATCCTAGCTATGGACAGATGACCGAATCTCATCGTCAAGAACTTTTGCATTGACATAGAACATGGAAACTTCTTCCAAGTACATATGAGAGTACTCCATCGTGAGAAAATCCTTCAGACTGGATTCTCAAGCTTTTCTGCGATCTTGTTCACTAGGGCCTTATCAGCACCCTGTTTCAGCATTCCCTCAAAGTCGACTATTGATCACGAGTGGATCTTTTCGGACATCTTGGTGAAATCATATGATGCTTCCATTTTCTTAGAGAATAATCGAGAAATGAAACGAAAAATCTTGATTTTTGGAACTAGGGGTTCACAACTTTCACAGATAGAAAACATTGCTTTCCTTGCTTTTCTTGCTGAAGATGGGTGTTTGTGAGGAGAGAGAAAATGGTTTTGGTTTATATTGGACTTGAAGGGACTGTTTCTGGAATTTGAAAAATTTGATCAAAATCAACGGTCAAGATTCAACCTTTGAAACCACATTAATTTCCGCGCATTAAATGCAACAACATTTATATCCAATCATAGGCTAAACGTGCAGCTTTTATTCTAACATATATTTACGCTGACGTAATACTTAAAAACATTCCAGCTCACAAAAAATGACCGTGTTTTGTCACTTAGCTCATAAATAACTCAGCTATCTTCCAAAAGTGACTTAACTCTGCTTCTCTCTTCACATAGTATCACTCAACTGTCAGCTAACTCGATACAGATAAATTCTCATATTGGCTGTTTCGCTTGGCTGACAAATGAAACTTGCATATTTTTATTTCTCTCTACTTTGTTCTGCTGATTGAGTCTTCTGAGTCTCCTAACTCAGCTCAATTAATCCTAGTTCATTCTTAAGCTCTTCAAATCTTGATTCACATAAAGGCTTAGTGAATATGTCAGCTAACTACTTATTAGTTGAGATGTATTGCAAAGTGATGTCTTTCTTTTCAACATGATCCCTTATAAAATGATATCTGACATCAATGTATTTTGTTCTTGAGTGCAACACTGGATTTTGAGTGATTGCAATAGCATTTGTATTGTCACACATAATTGGAATTTCCTTTTCTTCAATATCATAGTCTCTCAGCTGCTGTCTCATCCATAGAACTTGGGCACAACAGCTGCCCGCAGCTATGTACTCTGCTTCAGTTGTGGATGTTGCTATTTAATTTTGTTTCTTGCTGAACCAAGAAACCAATCTATTTCCAAGCATTTGACAAGTACCTGATGTACTCGTTCTTTCCACTCTACATCCAGCATAGTCTGAGTCTGAGTAGCCTACAAGCTTTAATCCTCCATCCTTTGGATACCACAAGCTAACTTCTTGGCATCCCTTCAAATACCTTGGAATTCTCTTAGCTGTAGTCATGTGACTCTCTTTTGGTGCAGATTGGAATCTAGCACATACACTTACAACAAAGGTGATGTCTGGTCTACTTGTTGTTAAATAAAGCAATGATCCAATGAGGGCTCTATACCTAGTTTGATCAATAACTTTGCCATCTGCATCCATATCCATCTTAATTGAAGTATTCATAGGGATTTTCACTGATGACTTTTCTTCCATACCAAATTTCTTCATTAAATCTCTGGTATACTTAGTTTGACTTATGAAGGTTCCATCCTTCATTTGCTTGACTTGTAGTCCTAAGAAGAAAGTCAGCTCTCCCATCATGCTCATTTCCAACTTCCTTTGCACGAGGTTTGAGAATTCACACAACTCTTTGTTTGTGGATCCAAAGATGATATCATCCACATATAGTTGAACAAGCAGTATGCTCTCTCCATTTTGAAATCTGAAGAGTGTTCTGTCAACCTTTCCTTTGGTAAATCCATTGTCAATTAGAAATTGTGACAATGTGTCATACCATGCTCTTGGTGCTTGTTTCAATCCAGACAGTGCCTTCTTGAGCTTGTATACTTTGTCTCCAATAGTCTTTTGCTCAAAACCTGGAGGTTCTTCAACATAGACTTATTCTTCTAAAAGTCTATTTAGAAATGCACTCTTCACATCCATTTGATATACAGTGAAGTTTTTGTGTGCAACATAAGCAAGAAACATTTTTATTGCTTCCAATCTGGCAACAGGAGCAAAGGTTTCATCAAAATCTATACCTTCTTCTTGGCAATACCCTTTGGCTACCAATCTTGCTTTATTTCTAACAACAGATCCTTCTTCATTAATCTTGTTTCTGAATACCCAATTAGTGCCAATGACATTTTGGTGAGTAGGCCTTTGAACTAATTCTCATACTTTGTTTCTCTCAAACTGATTCAACTCTTCTTGTATAGCCTGAATCCAATGTGTGTCATCCAATGCTTGAGACACATCTTTAGGCTCTATTTGGGAAATAAAACAAGTGAACATAGCTTCATGTTGAACTTTGGATCTGGTTCTTATGCCATCTCTGACATCTCCAATGATTAACTCAGGTGGATGGTCTCTCAGCCATCTCACATTTAGTTGGAGTAAGTCTGCTGGATTCAGTCGTCTTGCAGCTAAGTTTTCTTGAACAACTTCTTCATTAACATTCAGCTGCAGACCTTCCATCTGTCTTTGAGATTCAACTATCTCATCGTCTTCTGGATTGAGTGCTCTCACATCTGCATCAACATAAGGACTCTTCTGCATAGTTAGTTGATTCTCCTTCTCAGTTAATTCATCTATGTCTTCTCCGTTAACATTTGGCTCATCAAATACCACATGGATAGACTCTTCTGTGACCATAGTCCTCTTTTTTAACATTCTATAGGCTTTACTCTCAGCTGAGTATCCCAAAAAGATACCTTCATTAGTTTTAGCATCAAAAGCCTTCAAATTGTCTTTGCTATTGTTGTGGATGAAGCACTTACATCCAAATATCCTGAGATATCCAACATTTAGCTTTCTCCCTGTCCGAATCTCATAGGGAGTCTTGGTTAATTTCTTATTAATCATGCATCTATTATGGGTATAGCATGCTGTATTTATGGCTTCAGCCCAAAATCTCTTTGGCCTTTAGCTAACATTGTCCTAGCAGCTTCATTGAGAGTTTTGTTTTTTCTTTCAGCTACTCCATTTTGCTGTGGAGTTTTAGCAACTGGCAACTCATGAGCAATACTGAGTTATAATCCCATTGACAAACTCAGTTTCCGTGTCAGACCTTATCTTTATAATGGTTTGGCTCATCTCATTTTTAACTCTTCTCATCATCTGAGGCAATTTCTGCAGTGTTTCCTTCTTTTTACACATGAAAATTGTCCATGTATATCTTGAGTAATTGTCCATCACCACTAAGGTGTATTTATTTCTACTAATGCTAGTTGGTTCAACAGGACCAAATAAATTCATGTGCAACATATGTAGTATCCTTGTTGAAGAAGGACTTGGCTTATCTTTGAAACATGACTTGATTTGCTTTCCTATCTGCCATACATCACATATGTTTTCTTTCTTGTATACTGAGTCAGGAAATCCTTCGACAAGATTACTCCTTGAAAGCTTATTGAGTGTGTTGAAGTTTAGGTGACTCAACTTCTTGTGCCACAATCAACTTGATTCAGCTGTACTCTTGGCTAGCAGACATGTGCTTGGTGTAGCAGTTGACCAATCCACTACATACATGTTTTTATGCCTTGTTCCTTGCAGCACTATTTCATTTGATTCAACATCTTTGATCTGGCATACTTCCATATTGAATCCCACATTGTAGCCTTTGTCACGAGAGATGGGTGATGTTTAGTAGATTGAAATTCGGACCTTCAACATATGCAACATATGTGATCTCTAGACCATTCTTCTTTATGGATCCCATGCCTTTGATCTCCCATGTAGCTTCATTTCCTCCAAATATGACTTTTGCACCTTTGATTTCCTTGAACATTGACAGATTTTTCTTGTTTCCTGTCATATGTCTGGAATAGCCACTATCCATGTACCAGGTTCCTTGGCACTCAGCTGTTCCTTGAACCTGTAATCAAGGAAATTAATTTTTAGGTACCCATACTTGCCTGGTCCTTGGGGGTTAGTGCTATAAGATGATCCAACCAATCTATAGCCAGATGATCTGACTCTAAGAGGTTGCCATCTATCAATTTCATAATCATAATGCACATTAGAAAATTGCTTGGGGGGTTTTAGGATCATACAACTGTATGTTTTGTATGTATGCCTGTGTATTTGTTTGAGCAATTGCTTTCTTGGGGTAGTAGTAGAATTTCTGGGTGTTATGCATGGGTGAATAAGTGTGTTGATAATAGCTCTTTTGCCTTGGGAATGACCTTTGATGAGGTTGAGGTCTTTGCCATTTTGGCTTGTATCCCATAGATCTTTGTTGATATTTCACTTAGTTATTCCAATCAACTTGGTTAGGACAATTTCTACCATTCCCATCATATGAATTTATTTGATGAAATCTCTAGGGTTTTTGGTAGCTCTGTTTAGCTTTCACAGAGTATTTTCTGTTGGGAGTTTGCTGATGGACTTTTCTAAATTTCTTTTCAGTTGTCCTTTCAGCATACTATGCTGGCTTCTTTTCTTTACCTTTGTATCCAAGGCCAATATGATTGTGATTGTGTTTTAGTGTGGGTGTTGGTGCAACATATGGTGTTTTGGACTTTTGGATTCCCTCACTGCTTGAGGATCCTTTCTCCAAAATCACTCTGGGAGTTTGACTATGCACAAAGGAATTGAATCTTATGCCTGTCTCATATCCACACTCTTTTTGACTCATTATTAGTTCATCCAATGATTTGGATGCCTTTTTTAAATGAGGCAATCACATTTTTAAGATATTTCTCTCTCTTTTCTGCAACAACTAACTCTGCTAGAATCTTGAAATTCTCAGCCTTTAGCTTTGTATTCTGATCAGCTATTTGACTTAGAGTACTAAACTCCTTAGTCAGCTGTGAGTTTTGGCATTTCAACTGGCTGTTTTCCTCATTTAAAAGTGTGTGTGAGATTTTAATGTGCTCAAAGTCTTTCATCATTTTGCCTAATGGATCATAAAGATCTGCGGGTGAGGAAGTGCTTGTGTCACTATCACTATAACTTGACTCAGAATGACAGAGTTAGAGTGTACCTCATCTTCTTGATCTTGTTCTTTAGCCATGAGGCAAATCAAAGCCTCTTCCTCAGCGTCACTTGAGTAGTCAGCTTCACTGCTGTCCGAGTCTACTGGGTCTTTGTTCTTGGCAAGTTAAGCAGTCTCAGCAGCCAATATAGATTTCTTATTTTCTTGTCTTCTTTCCCTGAAGGCTCTTCTTTCTTCCTCATTTCTGTATTTGTTAACTGGTGGGTAGGAGCAGTCAACAACAAAGTGTCCTGGTTGGCTGCAATTCCAACACAGGTTTTCAGCTCTCTGCATATCAGCTCTTTCAGTTCTTTGATTATCAGTTCTATGATAGTCAGCTCTTTGATGTTCAGCTCTCTTGGGTGTCCTGTCCTCCCTTGCTTTGGAAGATATTGAATGTCTTCTGGAGGTTTTACCCTTGTTTCTTTTATAGTTCTTGTTAAAGAACTTGTTGAATCTCTTTACCATGAGAGCAATCTCCTCTTGGTCAATTGTTTCTTTTGGCTCAACCTTCTTTCCTTCACTGGCCATCAAAGCAACTGTCTTGGGCACAACTGTCTCCTCTTGCTCTTTTCTTCTCAGCTCAAACTCATAGGCTTTGAGATCTGAGAACAACTCATGATTTGATGTTTTTAAGAGGTCCATCCTTCATTTCCCATTCAGTTGGGAGGGCTCTTAAAATCTTCATGCACATCTCTTTTTGAGTGTACTCCTTCCAAAGAGCTGAAAGCTCATTTGTGATCTCTGTGAATCTGGCATCCAGCTGATCCAGAATTTCACCTGCATACATTTTCAAATTTTCAAATTTTTGAACAGCAACTGTTAGTTTATTTTCTTTTATCTGTTCAGATCCTTCACAAATTAGAGTTAGCTTATCCCATATTTCTTTGGTTGATTTGCATGATTTGATTTTATTGAACATAGCCTTGTCCAATGTCTTGTAGAGAATATCCTTGGCAACCTTGTCAAGATTGTATATCTTTCTATCTTTAATTGTCCATTCACAACGAGGTTTCTCAACCATGGCTGGTCTAGGCTCTGCTACAACATCTTCTCCTTCACCTGGAGGTGCTCTTCTCACAGTAGTATTAACCTTCAATATTTGCAGTGGCCCATCCTCTATCACAAGCCACATTTCATCGTGTAAGGCTGATAGGTGAGCCTGCATTCGAATTTTCCAGTCATCAAACTGTTGCACAGTAAACATAGGAATACGAGTTAGATTGGCCTCCATGACAATAACTTTACTTTAGAAATGAAAGCTTTGAAAACAAAAGTGTTATATCTTTTGAAAAAGATCGAGATCTAGTCAGTAACTAGTGCGGAAGGCTTAATGAACCAAAGTGTTATATCTTTGGTTTTTATACAGCGGAAGACTTAACACCCTTGTTAATTTTAAACTTGTTTTTAACACTTGTTCTTAGCAATGTTATTATCGGCTGAGCTAGCAATTTAACTTAAATAACAAATATGAATATAAGCAGGAAAGTAAAATGTTGTAAGTAAATGACACAAGTAAATGTTATAGTAGTTCGAGGATGGGGTGATTCCTCTAATCCACTCTTCTCCAACTGCTGGAGGAATCCACTAAGTAACAATCGGGTTACAAAGTAGTTCTCAGTCTTGAGACAACCTTGATCACACAGCTGACTTCTCCTGCGACTCAGCTTCTTCACAAAAAAGCTGCTTTGCTACTTCAGCTCCCTTCAAACCCTTGGAATTCATCATACAACCTTCCAACGAGCTTGAAATTTCATGTTTTGGTGGGAAAAAACAAGTTTTGAAGCAAAAAACATTAAAAGTCATTTCGCACAACTGCGGAAGTCATCATATTTTGGACGTAACATTCGCATCCGAAGCCCAATTTGACATGATTCATGCACCATTGGAAAGATAAGAAAAAGTTCTGCAATGTCTATGTCTGTTACTAAATGCAAATGAAGACGTTTAGATGGGTTAAAGTCATGTACAAGTCAAAATAATATGTCGAGATCTAAAAAATGACACGTCTTGGTAATTTGGCCATAACTCTCTCTAGGAAAATGATATTAAGGTGATTCAAGTGGATATGGAAAGATAAGAGATAGAGATACAATTCATAAACAGGCATCAAGATGAAATTCCGAAGTTTAAAGGTCGCGGGGTCACGCGCAAGTGGTGCGTGGTTGCGGGCTGCAGACAACAGCAGTCCGCACGCGCGGTCGCACGCCGTGACTTGCAGAACACAAAATTTTCGATTTTTTTGTGTTTTTTGGGTCTTCCTGCTTGTTTAGCACTCTAGGCGTATAAATAGGACTTGGGGGAGCCCTTATTTTCGACACACCTTCATTCTTAGCACTTCTAGACTTTAGTTTTTGGTATTTTTCTCTTCCATTCAACATTGAGTATTTTCCCCTTGAAGTTATTTTTCTTCTTAATCAAAGATTAAGATTTCTTCATCTCTTTTATCTGATATGAATTGTTGGGTGATGATTATTGTTGCATGATTATGTTTATGATTATTTTCTTTCCTTCAATTGAGATAATGATTCCATCCCCAAGCATGAACTAATTTCCTTGTTCTAGGATTAGGACGAGTTGATTCAAACAAACAAACATGAGTGTTGATTAATTGATTTGCTTTCCTGAATAAATTGCTTTAATTGATAATTGATTGTCTGATCAACTTTTGATTATTTTGGAGGAATAATTGAGATTGATCAAAGATATTATTCATGGACTAAATTTATTCAGGGGGTTAGATATGAATCAGAGATGTATTATCTAACCCTGGGCTTAATGAAAATAGCAAATTATGTTGGGATAGTCCTAACCTGTGAATACGTGAGTTATCAGACCTAGGATTTATTTTTACATGATTGTTATATTTGTTACTCACATGATCAATTATTTGAGATTCTGCTTGTGAGTTTGATGAGATGAATCTGAATTCCTAGACTTTCTTCTATATATTTTTCTCAAAGTTTATCCGTGTTCAGTTTGATTATTGTCTTTTTACTTGTTTTTCTTTATTTTATTAAAAACCACAAATCTGATTAGAGTGTTTAAGATTTACTTTTTGTTTATTGTGAAACATAATAATTATTTGCCGGCTAAGTCTTCCTTGAGAGACGACTTGTGGTCAACTTGCTACCCTACGATTGATCTCGTTCTCTTGCGAGGATTGCTAGATTTATTTTAGGTGTTTAGCGGTTGAACAAAATTTCGGCGCCGTTGTCGGGGAATGCTTTAGGCTTAATAATTGTTGTGTTTATTTTTTCGTGTTTCTAGATTAGGATTTTTTTTGTTTGCTTATAGTTTAGGTTTATTTCGTCAGTTGCGTTTGATCTGTTTTTCTAGTATTGTTTATTCAAGCACAAGGAATGGCAACTAATAAAGAGCAACCACCACGACCCACATTAGAAGAGAGCTTGATTTCTTTTATTCAAGTTAGTCAGCGAACAGAAGAGTGGAATAACAGATGGTTTGAATCCTTGGAAGCCTCTTTTAAGGGAATTGAGACTCAAGTCGCCAATTGGCTACGCAAGTTGGTGAGATAGCTCGATATTTCGTCAAAAAAGACACGTTACCTAGTCAATCAACGCGAGCTCAAGCCATCACTAATCTTGAAATTGATGAGAATTATGATAAAAATAAAATTGATTTTTTATATTCTACTATCTCGTCTAACCCCGTAGGTGTTGCTAAAGCGAAAAAAGAAGAAGATGCAAGCGAAGCAAGAACGGATAAAGAGGTAAGTAAGGGATCGTCCTTACACAAAGTTGATAATCCCTGCGAACCTTGTACTCCATCCCCAAGTCCACTCCCAAAGCAACAAGATCCAGGTAGTTTTATCATTAATATTGCTTTTGGGAATGGTAAGAACGTTGAATGCATGCTTGATCTCGGAGCTGGAGTTAACCTTATGCCTTACTCTATGTTTAAACAATTAAATTTAGAAAAATTGAAGTCCACCAGTTTGCAACTTGCTGATAGATCTCTTAGGTATCCTAATGGCATTGATGACGATATTTTGGTCCAAGTAGATGATCTTAAAATTCTCATGAATTTTGTTATCTTGGATATGGAGAACGATAAAGGTAATATTAAAGATCACACTATACTATTGGGTAGACCGTTCATGGCCACCATTAATACTATGATAGATGTCAAAAATAGAGAACTAAGTATGAATATCTTGGGAAAATTTGTAACGTTTTCAATTTTTGTCATAGCTCATGGTCCTGCTTGTGCCTTACATGATAATTTTATTGTTGGCTCTGCCGATTCTACTATGAAAGATATTTTATGGCCGGAACATAATGAAATTCAACCAGATAAAAAATCCAAGGTCATCAAAAAGGTCTTGCTCGATAACTCGCCATAATTTTCTTAGTTGATATCGTCAAGCTAATAACGTTAAAAGAGCACTTCTTGGGAGACAACCCAAGCATTTTTTCCCTTCGTGTGAGTTTGCATGTGTTGTTTGTTCCCTTCACATGGCTTTTGCAGATTTGTAGGTGGATATGACTATGGTGCCATTTATCGATCTTTGCATTTTTCAGGGACGTATCTTTTTCCTTCTCTTTTTATGCATTGAGATCATTGCGTGATTTAGGGGGTGGGGGGACGATTAGTCATTGATAAAATATGATGATTGCATGTGGCTATGCTTTTACTTTGCCTAGTGATTATCCCAAGTTTAATAATAGTGTTGTTTAGTCGACTTGAAATAGATGTATTAATTTGAGTTTCAAATATGAAATGACTTTGTGAACTTGATACATAGGATTTGACTAAGTCATGAATTAGCCTTTGTGGTGAACGAATTAGGTGACGGTTAAACAATAGTCCGAGTTGTGGGGCTTGAATTACGAGATTTCATTGACTTGAAATAAGTTAAAACCATATTTTGATTTGTGTGTACACAAAATTGCAAGCCTTCCGGATAAAAAATGCATTACATAGCTATAAAAAAAGCATTATAGATCTATATAAAAACAAAAAAATAATTAAAACAAAAAAAAAATGGAACAATCGAGATTATACTCCGCTGGTTGAGTTGCTTAGTAACTAGGAGCATTCATGAGCCCCATGTTTGACTTTTACATAAAACGGTGGCTCAAACATGAGTATGGGAAACCACCCTAGGAGCCTTTGGAAAACATCTGAAGTTTGTACCTAGTGGAATAATATCTCGGGAGTTCTAGCAAAAAAAAAGGGTCATGGCTAGGAATTGCGTGATTTGTTGTGTGAGTAAAAAGGGTTGCAACTATTGACACAAATTTGAAATTTAGTAAGGAAGGCCAAACACTTTGATTGATGTTTAACTTTGGGCGAGTGGGTTTTATTGTGAAGGTTGGGGATTGATGAGGAATAATCGGATGTAGATGGAACATGGTGTTATGAATTAATTGATTCTCAAATTGGACATTATTGGCATTATTATTTGCTTGAGGATAAGCAAAAGGCTAAGTGTGGGGGAGTTGTTTTGCATGTTTTTATGAGTGTTTTGTGTGATGATTTATACATAATTTCGGGTGTTTCATTTATATTTGCATGTTTTAGTGTTATGTTGTGCTATTTTATTGAATTTTTAGGTTTTGGTGGAAAAAAACAAGTTTTGAAGCAAAAAACGTTAAAAAGTCATTTCGTGTAACTTCTGCAGTCATTGTATTTTGGGCGTAACGTTTGCATCTGAAGCCTAATTGACATGATTCATACACCATTGGAAAGATAAAACAAAGTTATACAATGTCTACATCTGTTACTAAATGCAAATGAAGAGATTAGATGGGTTAAAGTCATGTACAAGTCAAAATAAAATGTCGAAATCTCGGAAATGACACGTCTTGGTAATTTGGCCATAACTCTCTCTAGAAAATTGATATTAAGGTGACTCAAGTGGATATGGAAAGATAAGAGATAGAGATACAATCCATAAGAAGGCATCCAGACAAAATTCTGAAGTTTACAGGTCGCAGGGTCGAACGCAAGTGGTGCGCAGTCGCGCAGCCAAACGACAGCAGATGCATGCACGGAGGCGCACGCTAGCGGCGTCAGGCGGTTTGTCTTGCGGTCGCACACCGTGACCTGCAAAACACAAAATTTCTGATTTTTTTTTGCGTTTTTTGGCTCTTCCACCTTGTTTAGGACTCTAGGCTTATAAATAGGACTTGGGGAGCCCTTATTTTTGACACACCTTCATTCTTAGCACTTCTAGACTTTAGTTTTTGGTATTTTTCTCTTCCATTCAACATTAGGATTGCTTGGGTTCTACCCTTGAAGTTCTTTTGATTCTTAATCCAAGATTAAGATTTTTTCATCTCTTTTTGTCTGATTTCAATTGTTGGGTGATTATTATTGTTGCATGATTATGTTTATGATTGTTTTCTTTCCTTCAATTGAGATTATGATTTCATCCCCAAGCATGAACTAATTTTCTTGTTCTAAGATTAAGATGATTTGATTCAAACAAACAAGCATGAGTATTGATTAATTGATTTGTTTTCCTGAATGAATTGTTTTATTTGATAATTGATTGCCTGATCAACTTTTGATTGTTTTGGGGGAATAATTGAGATCGATCGAAGATATTATTCGTAGACTAAATTTATTCAGGGGGTTAGATATGAATCATAGATGTAATATCTAACCCTGGGCTTAATGAAAATAGCAAATTATGTTGGGATATCCCTAATCTGTGAATACGTGAGTTATTAGATCTAGTCCTTATTTTTACATGATTGTTATATTTGTTACCCGCATGATCAATTATTTGATATTCTTCTTGTGAGTAGATGAATCCAAAATCCTAGACTTTCTTCTATATATTTTTCTCAAAGTTTATCCATGTTCAGTTTGATTATTGTCTTTTTACTTGTTTTTCTTTATTTTATTAAAATCACAAATCCGATTAGAGTGTTTAGGATTTACTTTTTGTTTATTGTGAAACATAATAATTATTTGCCCGTCTAAGTCTTCCTTGAGAGACGACTTGTGGTCAACTTGCTACCCTACGATTGATTTCGTTCTCTTGCGAGGATTGCTAGATTTATTTTAGATGTTTAGCGGTCGAATAGTAGTGGAGGTGGATATTGTTAGGTAGCAATCTCCACCAAAACAATTGATCAAATTTAGGGTGGTGTCCATTTCCCAATGTTGGCACTGGGTGTCACATTGCAAATTGGTTTTGCATTCTTTTCAGTGCAATTGCTCCTTTAGTCTCCCTATAAAAATGCATGGGGAGCAGATGCAAATATACATCCAACCAGAGAAATCAAGAGAGAAAAATAAGAGTGTAGGCATTTAGGGTAATCAATTTGTGTGAGTCAAATTGTGATAAGTACGAGGAATTACTTGGGGTATTTTTTCTCTTGGAGCAATAAAAAGGGGTTGGGAGAATATAAGTCCCGAGGTATATTAGTTAAGTCTAGAAGGGAGTGGGTTGAATAAATTAACCAATTTTTTGATTTTAAATTAAATCAGTGTTTTACAAGTAAACAACTATGTATTTTGGAAGACAACTAGGTTCAACCTCAACAAGAGAGTTAACCACTCAGCAGACTCGAGTGAGTTGTTGATAGAGTAACTCAGTTGAGTGAAGTGAGCTCTTCTAGAAATCTAGTTTACTTGGTTTTTTACAGCGGAAGTCTTACATATAAAAATAGAATGGTTTTCAACACTTGTTTTAGATTAAATTATAATCAGTTGAGTATGCAAATATAAATCAACATAATAAATGTGCAGAAATAAAATGTTGAAAATAAATGACATAAAGAAATTTTATAGTGGTTCTAGGATGTGGTAATTCTTCTACTCCACTCTTCTCCAACTCTTGGAGGTAATCCACTAATACAACAATCGTGTTACAAAAAGGATAAAACAGTCCGAGTAAACCTTGATCACACAACTAGCTTCACTCATGGGACTCGGCTTCTTCGTAAGGCAGTTGTCTCACTACTTCCAGCTCTTCAAACCATTCGGACTTGATCACACATCCCTCCATTGGATTTGAAACAGGCTCTAACTTGAACCTTATTGCACGCCATTCACCACATGAAAGTGCAGACCTCTTGTTATTGAATAACAAGATTTTCTCTTCAACAGGTTGAAGCTTTCTTCCTTCATTCACTGAATGTGTTGGTTCGAATCACTTCAAGAGTTGAGGCTTGAGGATTTGAATGTATAGCTTGAGAGAATATTATGTAGTTGCTTGTTTGCTCAGATTTCTCTTGTATGTGTCACGTGTATTTCTGTCATATTTTTCCTCAGCCTTTTAGTGATAGTTTGAAAAGTGTTCGCTGAAGAGATAGACATTTTTCAAACTTCACTTCTTGATCGTTGGCTTGTTTTGTTGTGCAGCTTTTGATGTTGATCTTTATTTAACATTAATGCTCTGCAGGTTACCTGAATCACACTAGGTTTCTGTAAATATCTCATTGGTTCACAACTACTTGCATTCTTTCAGCAACATAGTTTTTAAGGTGCAGGGGTGTCCCTTACCATTTTGGGTAAGTCTTTGACTTTTCTTTGCAACGGACTTCTTCAGCTTTCTTCGAGCCTTTAAGCTGATTTACCCCTTTATTGAGTCTTCTCCATGAATCTTGGATGACTCAGCTGTGAGTCTATTGAAATCCACAACTTCTTTACTTGACCGATAGTCTTCTTCGATACTCAGTTGCTATACAACTGAATCTTCACTGCAATTCTTCAGTCAGTCCTTTGTGATCTTCAACTCTGCTGCTTCATGACTCAGCTAATTTCCAATCTTTTACATAGTTGAAATACAACAGAAAATGAGGTGCCAACTTTCTAATCAAAGTTTTCTATGCATCATCAAAATTTATACAAATAAATTTCCTAACAGAGAATATTATTTGATACCTAATAAAGTGGTTGTACGAGTCTTTTATTTTCTTGCGTTTGGTCCATAAATTCAAGGGGTATTTTTTTCCTGTACCGGTAAATTATTTATTAGTAAAGAATGAGGATTCTCGTCGATATATGCGGGTTTTGCCGAACCATGAAATCTCTGTGTGTATTTTATACTTTGTTTGTATCATTTATTTTTTTGTCATCATCTTGTTGGTGTGATTTGACGGTATTCCGAATAAATCAAATCTTGGATCACGACATGCCTCTGCTGCGCCCAACACATGTTTATGATTTAAGAAGAAAGTTATCGAATTTTTATTGACGATATTTTCAGCATGTTTTTTCTGTGTTTATGTGATTTATCATTTGAGATTTGAGTATTTATGAAATTTTAGGTTTTTATGATTGAAAGATTGATTTTTTAAATTATATTTAGTATGTATATATTTTTAATAATATAAAATTATAAAAATATATAATTTTATATATCTATATATGCCGTACTCATATCCTTAAAATTTCAAAATATGACATATTTATGTACTCGTGTTATTCATACATGTGTCCCATACTCGTAGGATTGCTTCATAGAAGATTGCCCGTTTATCTTTCTTTTATCGTGACTCTTTAACTCTAAGGGTGCGTTTGGTTGACTTTCTTGATAGGGGCGGATTAATTCCTATTGCATTTCTTTGGCTTATCCAAAGTAATTAGTCAAGCCTATTAGGTTGTTTGGTTTTGTAATTTTGTTGTAGGATATCAAGCCTATTATATAATGAGTTGTTTGGTTGCATTTATTAATAACATCACAAAAGTGGTCTTTTACCCATATGTCCTCTATATTACATTCAAATACCAATTTTATCCCTTTAAATCTGAATTGATTTTGTGTTAGAGTTGCTCGGTCATTTTCAATGGTTGGTAGAGATTTACAGCCGAAGGAATACTCTCCATTGTCTATATGCGGCTCCTTTTTCACGGATGAAGACGAAGACTATAATTAATTTTCGACACTAATAATTTTGAAGCCATACGTTCGGACTTGCTTCTGGGTATGTAATGTCAAATTCATTGTTTTTTTTACCATATTTTCAAACTTGCTTCTAGGGTTTATTCTAAGTTTTCATTTGCCCAAATTTCTTGGGTTTCTTCATAGTTTTCTGTTGCCCAATTTATAGGATTTATTCAAAGTATTCTTCTGTCCAATTTCTAAGATTTATTAGAATTTGTTATTAGAATAATATGACTAACTTTTATTTTCGTTTTCTGGTATAGTCGATGCCCGAATACCCAATACCTCTCACATTCAATGTTTATTTATAGCCAAAAAGAAATCATTTTCGAACACGCCAGAAATTCTTCTCCACAACCAGCGGAGCTCAAAACAATAGAGGAAAAAAAATTGACCCACAACGAGAAAATTTGTTTGACAGCAAAAAATGGGCAGTGAAGGAAGAGAAATCAACGCTGGAAGGAAACTGAGATTATTATGCTTTCATGGATTTCGAACCAACGGCGAAATCATTAAGAAACAGGTCACTAGAAAATGGCCGGAATCTTTGTTAGAGAAATTTGATCTTGTTTTTGTGGACGCCCCTTTTCCATGTTAGGGGGAATTTAATGTTGAGGGGATCTTTGATACTCCTTATTATGAATGGTTTCAGTTCGATTGTTATCCATGTTGTTCTCCATCGTTATCATAATAATATGGAGGGGGCATTCAAGTAAAATCACGAAGGTAGGAAATGGGCTGGATATTATATCCCACCTAGGAGGTGGGATGTGTTTTCAAGGAGTTGGCTTGATAACAAACCGGGCCTGCTCTTTTTCATGGACTTTCAAAAGTACAAGCAAAAAAAATAATAGATAGGAATTATTAAAAAAAGTGGGTGATATCAAGCCTATAAACCCCTACTAAACACACCCTTTTAAGTACTTTAAATAATATTTCCCATTCTTGTGAACCGCATACTCGATCCCACTGATGTCGAAGGGGAGAGTGAGGAGGGAAAACACCTCCTTAACGTGATTATTAGCATTCATATTAAGGGATGATAGTTACAAAAACGCCCCTAAGGTTTGGGCTGATTACAAAAATACCAATTGATTTTGAAAATTATATATAAAAAATAACCCTTAAGATTTGATTTCGTCTTGTATTTTTTTCCTTCATAAATAAAAAATATTTAAAAAACCCCTTTGATACCCCCTTAAATTTAAGACTGAATCAAATCTCCAAAGGTTTTGTGTAGTTTCCAAAATTCTCAAGGACTTTTTGTAATTAGGCCAAAAAACTGTGTTTTTATCCCTTCATAATAATTAGTATTTCAAAAGGGTATCTTAACCCAACCAAAATTCACACAAACGTTCACTTTTATATTATTAGTGTAGATGGGATCAACCTTGTGCTCTAGTGGTTGAGACATGTGTTGTAAGGGTGAATGACCCGAGTTCGATCTCATACGAGTGCGTGTGTCCCCACCCCAAATTCTTCCCATTGTGCTCCAAAAAAAATATTATTAGTGTAGATAGATCGTAGATGTAGATGTCAATGTCGATGTAGATATATGAATCTTTCCCCATTCTATAGATAGATATATACATCCAACACACATTAACACATAATCAGACTGGGAAAGTGCTTAAAACCCACTATTTTGGTTTATTTAATTATTTTTCGAAATGCTTTAGCGCGACAAATGATTACAACACTCTACTGGATAATCCAGGAGGAGGGAATGGATCAAACTAAAATAAGCGCTAAATTCATGCAATTTGAAAAATATTATTCGAAAGTTTTTAACAATAAACTGAAACTAAAAAGCCTTCTTCTTCATCTGGGATGCAGGCATTTCATGCATTTTCAACTGGTTCCTCTGAGTCTGCATAGACCATCTGGTTTCCCTTCCATAAAAGCATCTTTGTCCTGTCAAAGACAAAATATACACAATTCACTTATATGCATATAATTCTAGAATCCTATTTGGAATTTTTTCAACAAAGAGAAAAAAAAAAAGCAGCAGAGCGGAAGAGGCTTGCATGTCTATCATGAATCTTCCATTTTTGATAGCAGCAGTCTCAATCTGCAAAGCAATCTGAAAATGAACACAAGTCGCACGGTCATTTGTACGTAGATATTCAGAGTACTAGTTATAAAAACCACGCCCTAGGTTTAGAATAATTACAAAAAACTCCAGTTATCTTTCAAAATTGCAAATACGCCTTTAAGGTGTTACAAACACCCCTTGAAGTTTGTATCCAGTGTTGGAGGGTGCAATTTGTAAAATAGAAATAATTGTCAAGGTGTTACAAATACACCATTGAAGTTTGTATCCACTCCTAAGGGTACTATTTGTAAAATAGAAACAAATGTCAAGAGAGTATTTGTAATTTTGAAAGATAAACTGGGTTTTATTGTAATTAGGTTAAACCTCAATGGTAGTTTTTGTAATTGTCCCCATAGAATATAAGGTGATTAAAATGTCTTACAAATTTGCACCCCAAATTTGAGTCACGATTGATGCGATTAATCGCTGCCGGTTTGACCAACTACAACGGTATAGTACACCCAGCTCCACATTAACCCTGCATATAAATGCCAAAAACAGAAACTTTTAATAGCCAAACTGACATACCACATTTTATTTTTCAAGTTTCTGAAATTGACTAATTTGTTCTGAAATGTCTGAAATTGACTAATTTGTTTTTCTTCTATTGATTACAAAAACCATGAAAGAAGAGATGGAAAAGACTTACAGATCTTCGAAGAGTCCATGCTTAGTATGCACATACTGAAAGTGAAATTAAAAAACTGTCATGAGATTGAGAATCAAGAATACAAACATAATTACATAAGAGTGATAACATAAGATAAAGGAGATGATTTCCACAGAAAGCAACCATTTCTCAATAATCATTCTCATTAGTTTGTTCCTTTTAGCTGATCTCTGACAATCTACAAAAAGTTACCACAATTCTTGATTTTCAAAATCTCACTTTTAGTTTTGTTGCTGCTAATAAATTTCATAATTTTTTCACTGAAAGAGAATGTTGCTGCCAATGGAGAATTCAGGGTCCATTTGGATGGAGGGATTTGAAATTCCAAGGGATTTCAAATGAATGGATTTCAAAGTCATTGGGTTTGAAATCCACCTCTTGTTTGGATGATGTGAATTTGTGTAAGGATTTCAAATTCATCGTAAGTTTTGATAAAAAAAAATTAGAAGCTCTATTTATTTTATTAATTGATATTTAATAAATAAAAATAAAATATATAATCTTATTATTTTGTAAATAATTATAATTTTATATACTAATATAAATATAAAATATATAACTTATATTATGTCTGAATATGTGTGATGATAATGCGTGTGCATATGTGAGGGGAGTATGTGTGAGTGTGAGTGTGAGTGTGTGTGTGTGTAAATGCGTGTGCATTGTGTATGTAAATGTGTGAAGTATGTGTAATGTGTTTAAATGTGTGCAGCGTGTGTGCAGTGTGTGTGTAAATGTATGTGCAGTGTGTGTGTGTGTGTGTAAATGTGTGCAGTGTGTGTAATATGTGTAAAAGTATGCAGTGTTGTGTGTAAAATGTGTAAAAGTGTGCAGTGCGTGTAAGTGTGTGCAGTGTGTAAATATGTGTAATGTGCGTAGTGTGTGTAAATGTATGTGTAGTGTGTGTAAATATGTGCAGTGTGTGTAAGTGTGTGAAAATATGCAAGTGAGCATAAATGAAAAAAAAAGAATGGATTTCAAATGACTAGGTTTTGGGAGGGATTTGAAATTCTTTGAAAATGAACTAAAACTTAAAGAGGGATTTGAAACCCTTTGATTTGGATTTATATGCCAAAAAGGGGTGTGGATTTAGCTAAGGATTTTAAAGCCCTCCTTCTAAATCCCCTCCCAAATCCCCCTATCCAAATGCACCCTCAGGGTAATGTACAAAGAAAAATGTAAATAACTTGAATGATAAATCCAATAAATTCTTATATGGACTTCCAGGCAAATGCCAAGAACAGCGTATCATAAGTTTGGACCAAAAGTAAAAAAAGAAAGATGTTCATTGAAAAAAATATGGCAATTTTTGTGAACTCCGATTTGCATTTATGTCATGTCGCATGTTCATGCATAACATACAAAACCCGGAAAAAATAAGGAAAATATAGAGACAAGACAGTACCTTGTGGAGCAATTTTTGATGCAAAGAAAGTGGGTTTGGCATTGGCGGCAGAGGTAGAAGCTAGTCTCCTGATTTTTCTCATAGCGAACAAGAGTAGGCTTTTCCATTGTTGCAAATCGATAATCGATACAAAACCAACAAAGAATCAAATAAAAACAAAGTGGGAAAAAATTGAAATTCGTGTAATCCAAATCTGCTTCTTTTTACAAGAAAAGAATAACAAACCAAGTTGAAGCACTAATAAGCAATACCAGCAGTCAAAGAAACAAATAAATAAGCAGGAGAAAGTTGAAGATGGAGAAAGTTGAAGATGCATACCGATGAATGCACGAAATTCTTGGTTTCTTGTTTCATGAAAGGTGGTCGTATTTATAGAGGTGAAAGGAGGGGCATACAATTATGTTTGAACCGTCTGAATATGCTCGTATTAATGAGTTTGTTTATGCCAGGCTAATAAGATTTGAATGCCTATATTGAGATAAAATCAACTAATTTTATTAAATGATTGAAAAAATTCCAGATAAGCTATGACGTGCAATCATTAGCGTACGACGAAGAATATTAATTTAGTAAGATTTTTGAGGATTTATTTCCAAAACTCCTCGTTACATTCTTGCTACATTTCATTCAGCAATTGGGTACCAAATAACTACCAAACTAGCGATAAATATACTATTAATATCAGTTAAAAAAAAGAAAAAGACATTGTTAATGACACGAAACTTTGTGCGTGTAGGCAAGGAAAATGGCATAGAGAAGTCATCATGCGGAGACATTTCAAGTGTACTTCAGTATAGAGAGGAGATTAAAAAAAAAGATAAGTAGGTTAATCTTTCTTTTCTGTTGTTAAGCCGATAGGGCCAGAAGAAGTGACATGCCAATAGCCAGCAAAGAGGGAGAAACTAGTAAACAGAGAGGGATCAGTTTCTTTCCTTGTTCATGTGACTCCCACAAAGTGTGTTATCAGGGAAAGAGGATTAAGAATAAGTAAAAAATATTTTATTCAAATCTTCATCAGTTTTAATTTCATAGAGTATTAATAATTTCATCAATTTTAATTTCAATTTTGATGTAAAGTATTAGAGTGTTCTTTCTGTTTTCATAAAATGCCATAACTTCACATAATCCAGGTAAATAGAATGGATGAGATGGAGATGAATACTCAACTTACAAATTGTGATGCCTCAATATTTTTATTTGGGCTGTATCCATTTAATGAATATTGTTGTGATGGGCCAGGCCCAATCTCATGGAATACCGATATTCACATAAGCCATTTGCACGAGCATCTCATTTTCTGTCCACCCCAGAGCATATACCTGCCAATGATGATCCATCTCATTTTCTAAAAAAGCCCACATTCAAGAAGACCAAGTCTGAACGAACGTGAAAAAGGTGAGAGGGTCCCAAATCCATCAGGATTTTTCCTGGCCGGTGGCGGCGGATTTCATGTGACGCCGCAAATCTATAAGAAAAATTAATTGTAAGCTAATTAATGGTAAAGGAAATCGTATTATAAATTTGTATACTAAACATATTCTCATGATAAAACTTAAACATTAATTCAACTATCCGAGCAAATACAGTTTTTCCTACAATCAGCATGTTCTAAATAATTCATTTTTGCTTACGGTACTTATTATCCCAGTGACTCAGCAACTTTTTGATCTAATTATTTTTCTTTCAAAAACATTCACGGAGATAATATAACCCTTGAAACGACTATGCCACTTCCAACTTCATATCAGCAATACATTATGATACAACAGTTTATAATCACTTAGTTTAAAATCATGGATACGAAAAGTTTACTACATCATTTGTAGCACATGCTTTCAAGTATGTTATAATTCATATTCAGCTGGTATTACATACAATTGCAGACTTTCTTAGATTATCCAGGTTAAAAGAATGGTCGGGTTTATCTCTATTTAAATTTGACTGCAAAATCTTGGTTAAAGAAAAACAAATTCACAAAAATCTTGGATCAGCCTTGTTTTGTCTATCAGGGATCGGGAATGGTGTTGGGCCAAAGCCTTCTGATAAATTTTGACCTGGAGGTTTATTTGTTTCTGCATACCATCTTGTTTCCTGTTGACTCCAAAACCCCACTCCTGTAAAAGATAAAAAGCCTCGGTTACTAGAAAGCACACAATCAAAAGAATTCTTTTTAAAACTTCTCACTAAAGGAAAAAGGAACAATGAAGAGGCTTACTGGTATCAGTGGTATCAATTCTCGTGAAGTGGAAAATCTACCTGAAAAATGAATATCATGTTATAACTGTATATGGTGTAAAGGTGATTAAGCTGAAGAACAGAACAATTTGGTTTGTTGCACATAAATATTTGTGTAGAAATTCCCTAAAGTTTCTGTGACAAAACTATTGGTTCAGTTCCACTTCAACTGTTCCAAAGCTTTCTAGCATTCTTCCACAGTAACCCTGCTTATTAATGCCAAATCAGAGAAAGTAATAACTCAAAACACATTCAAATATAGTAACTCTGTCATGAAAACCCTCTGATGTTCATGTGTAACCATTTGCTTCTGTATCTACAAAATTAGCAGCATTTGCGACTTATCAACAAGGGCAAAATTTCAACAGTTATGAAGGGTTAACCTGCAATTTCTCAACCTTCTCCCTTCAATCCACTGATTCAGTAATATAGCACTACAAAAACCTAATTGAATTAGTCACACATATTAGAATCTCAATCTTCACAACATCATTGTCTCTTTTGATTTCTTGATTTCTTTTTTGGAAGTTATTTGTGCAACTTACAGGCCATATGAAGAACTCTGAAACAAGAAAAATGGACGAAATATTAAAGGAAACACTTTGATGTCCAAAATGGACATTTGTAAATGCATATGAGTAATGGAGGGTTTACGGAATGGAAATGTGTAGGGTTTTCTCTTGAGCTCCATACCCAACGAAAGAGGCAAGAGATTCAGCGTGTAAGTACATTAAATATCTACATATTTGAAATATAACTCAGAATTTATTGAAGAAAATGTAATAAATTTGCATAACTTTTGAAAAATCGAAGCAACAAAACACACACACACACACGAGAGAGAGAGAGAGAAGAGGGGATACCTGGCGAATGTAAGCAGGATTTTTATGTTTATTCTTATTGTTTTTACTCTCTCTTAGCTACAAAAACAAACCTATACCAAGTTCTTGATTAATCAAGAAAAGAAACTTCAAACACCTACATTTTCATTGGTATATGAAGCAGTAAAACAGAGAAGCGGAATTGCGGAATGTGAAGAGACTGCATAATGTTGAAGATGAAGCATTTTTTGTTCTTGAATTTTCTGAGGAGTATCTTTCTAAATACACCTCATCGGACATACAGTTTGGGGTCCCACGGTTCTGAAACTGGCGGTTCCGGTTCTGGTTTGGAACCGGTTCCTAAACGGTTCCGGTTTTATCAATTTTTAACCAGAACCTTTTGATTATCGTTTGATAATTTTTTATTTTTTTAAAATAGTATAACGCCCCAAGTTTTCTAACTTTAGGATAAATATATAATAAGCCATGATCCATGAAAATTGACTTAACAATGAAATATTGAATAAAAATTCTAATAAACTAGTTTGATTCCTCAAAACAAAACATTTGACTCTAAAAAAATATGAAAGAAATAAAATAATTTCTGGCATCCACATCCACCGCCTCCTGCCTTCGCCAAGCTTCTTAACCTGAAAAATATTTTTAAACGAGGGATGAGCTTTCAACTCGCTCAGTAGGGACGCATTGTCTAAATCAAATACACAAGCATAATCATCATTGCATACACACCTATGGTTTTCATGGTTTGATCAAACAAGCCCGTAGGCTAACTGTGGGTGTACAATTAAATACGTTCATGTTTGTACAATTAAGTACCTTCGTAATGTACAATTAAATACCTTCGTGTCATGTAATGTTTAACGTGCCCATCCATATAACAATTATAACCAGACATTTAAAGTAGACAATAAGCAGTAAACCCCACCCGAAAAATATAATCTGAAAATAAACGCGAAAAGCAACTATTTGAATCCTAGGCCTCAGGTTCTCTGTGTTCTTGTAAAAAAAATGGCTTCGTCCAAATCTCCAATTCATCATCCCTCAAATGGAAAATCTCTTACAATGAAATCGGTCAACCCAATTAAATCCATAAATAAACCCAAATTCTCATATTCTCAAAGTAAGATTCTTAAAACAAACCTCAAATTGAGCTCTAATTCTCCAATTGGGTTGCAGCCCATAGTCTTAGTTCCCGAAAACAAATCAAAGCCTAAAATCTCTTTTTGTAATATTAAAAGTGCAACCCCCATCTTGAAAGTCAAAGTCCCATTTGTGCAATTCCAATTGCAAATTTGCCATCTACTATCTCTCTGCTTCGTCTCCCTCTCGATACTCTTTCTCTTTTTTTTTTCATTTTTTTTTGATGGGTTGGCTACCCGAAAAATCTAAAAAGCTGGTAAAATTTTGATGTGTACATTGTACATTGGTAATGGTGAGGGTCTACTTATAATATGTGTATAAAGACTTCTAATAGACTCCAAATTCTAATCTAATCGGGAATCTTAATCAAGTCTAAATTTGAATTCTACTGGTACAAGGAGACTCGTGAGGCATAGAATTCTAAAGCGCGTAGAATTGTGAATCATAAATAATTCCGGAAAAATCGTAATAAATAATACTCATAATAAAAATATTATAATTGATACTGATATCTTTAAAAAAAATGGGATATACAAATAGTTTATCAATTTCAGTTACAAAAAAAGAGGGAAAAGAAAGAAAAATGACTTGAACTTAATATTCAATTAGTTTTGTATTTAATATTAACAATAATAATAAAATGTCTATATATACACTATTAGAGTTTAGATGAATCAAAGTTCACCTAGTTTACTTACAACATTTGGTTTAAATTATGAGTCTTGTCATTTAGGCAAACATGTCCGAGCCTCTTTTTTTAATCGTATTGATTACAGAGTTGCATCTCTCTTTGATATTGTTCATTATGTGTTTGGGGTCTGACTCGTGTTCAATCTATCTTAGGTTATCGGTATAATTGTTAGATCAATATTTTATTTTAATTTTGATGATTTCATATATATGAGTTTTATACCAAAACAATGTTTCCAGATGTTGTCCAAATAATTCAAAACATTTTGATTATTTTTTACTAAGTTTTTGAAGTACTTCTTAAACTTTATTTCTGACAAAAATCGGACAACCTCTTTGTGTTGAGGTCGACCGGTCGCCCTATAGGGAGACCCGACCTGAATGTTGTTAGAACAGAAAAATAAACAAAGTGCTGGAAATAGGGAGGGAGACCGGTCACCATATAAGAAGACATATGCCTTAAAAAAATATTTTTCTTGTTTTCTTCTCTGTCTTAATAGCGAACGGTCACTATCCAAGAGCAACCGGTCGCCCTAGATAATGATTGATCGCCAAGATGGCATCCTGTGTCAAAAACACTTTTCAACGGCTTTAAAATTCGAAATCTCAACATAGCGACCAATCGCTATATGTTTTTGACAGCTGAAACTATTCATTGCAGGAGACACTTCTCATGAAATTGTGGCTTTTCATTTATTAACTATTTTTAGAGTTGTTTTAATCTTTCTTTTGCAGAGGAATTCAAATTTGGAGGAGCCTATGTTGGGGATTACATCTTGGAGCTCTCCTATAAATACATGAAGGATTGAAGGATAAAAAACACAACACAAGCATACAACACAGCAAGAAAAATCTCAGCGAATTATACTGTTCTTCACTTTCAACATTCTTGTTGTATTAGCCTAAGCTTATCACTTTTACATCTTGCTTATTAGGCTTTCCTTCTTGATTACACTTGCACTTTTGAGTTGTAATATTTTCATTCAAAGTGTAATCTTGATTGTATTTTTTAAATTCATCCAAAACAAGATCCACGTGTTGAGTGTTCTTGTGGTAAGAACGCACTTGATTGATTCATAGATATTGAAGAGTTTGGTACTCTTCATAGAGGTGAGAAGAATGTGGTGCTCTTCTAAGTTGGTGTTGTAAGAAGAATGTGGTGCTCTTCAAGGCAAATGTTGTAACTGTTTGGTATCAATAAAACTTTTTGTTGGGAAATTAATTTTTAGATTTTGATGAATGCCGTGTAAAACTTAGAATAGAAAGTTGGCACCCCCATTTTTGTTGTAAATTGCATTGTAATAGATAGGGCTGGTCGAGCTGAGTTAAGTCGGTATGCCCTGAACATGCAAGAAGACAACTAGAGACTAAAGAAGACTCATTGTGAGGCACTGAGTGTGGCAAAGAAGAGAAGACAGAACTCGATCAAGGTGCATCCGAGATGCAAAGTGAGTGAAGTGTCAGTCAAGTCAACTCAAGATAGTCAAGTCTCAAGTTGAAGTGACAGATGAGTCATCCAATGATTGGAAGCTGACTCGAAGTCACCTGAGGAAGTCAAGGAAATACAGTCAAGTCGAGGCAACTGAAAGAGATCCGTTGCCGAAGTCAAGAGAATTACTTAAACAAGTAATACTTCCATATCGCTTTCTTAAAGTGCTCACCCCCGAGGAAGCGTGCAAAAGGAATAAACCAATGGGAAGCACTCGCACTGTGTGTCGAACTCGAAAAGTCAAGAATCATTCATACGAGGAAATGTCAATTCCAAGGATCGCAACAAGACAAGCCAACGACCACAAGTGTCTTTTGAAAATTAGCCTTATCTCTTCAACGGGCAAATTTTCAAAAGAACACTATAAAAGGCTGAGGAATCTATTTGAGAGAGAGTTGGTTACCTTAACAATTAGAAAACAAATACGAGCAAGAAAAGTAATATCTGTAACCAAGAAAAGTAATAGCTGCCCTGTGAAGAAGCTGAGTCGTACGAGAAGCCAACTGTGTGACCAAGGCATCTCCAGACTGAGTCCCAAAGGATCAAGTCAGTTGTGTGATCAAGACTTGCATCTGGACTGATTACCACTTTGTATACTGATCAATACTTAGTGGATTCCTCCAGGAGTTGGAGAAGAGAGGATTAGAAGAATTACCCCATCTTTGAACCTCTATAAAAATTTATTGTGTCATTTACATTTCAGCCCTTAAATTTCTGCACATTACTTTAATATTTGCTGATAAATTTGCTATCCAGTTGATAATCAACAAAGTGCTAAAACCAAGTATTAAAACAAACTTAAACCAAATTCAAGGGTGTTAAGTCTTCCGCTGAAAACATATCACAGTCAAGTTAAGTTCTAGTCAAAACAGCTGAGTTATTCTATCAACATCTTAGTCGAGTCTGTTGAGTGGCTAGCTCTGCTAATTAACTAACTTAGCTGTCCATCTAGGACTCAGCTGTGAAGTATTAACTCTGAACATTTTAAAAGGACTAAATTGAAAAGTTGGTAAGGTTTATTCAACCCCCCCCCCTTCTAAACCTTACACTCACACCCCTTGGGACCTACAAGTGGTATCAGAGCGGTTGGTTCATTGAGCCTTCCGCACTGGTTACTGAACTAGATCTCCAAAATTTTCAAATCTTGTTTTAGCACTTGATCTTTCAAAACTCTTGTATTCAGCAAAGTTATTGGCCTGGTGATTGGCCAGATGATGGAAGTGAAAGGAGACCCTCTTCGACATGGAAAGGCGTTCCATGTCAACAAGAAATATTCCTGGTCTAACTGTCCCGAGAGCACGTGCGAGCATATGCCAAGAGAGCCGATACGAGTGAGGGGGAATCACCGACCAAGAAACAAATCTCTCCTCCTCTCCCCAGAAGAAAGGCCGCCCCTGCACTACAAAGAAGATCGCGCCCTTCAAAGAAAGAAAAAGAAAACAAAAGATGCACTGCCCCACCTGCGTGCGTGAGAAGGAACCTCAAATACCTTCTTCTTATCAAGAAAAAGAGGATCGATAAGCCGAGATGGCCAGCTCCTCGAAAAAGACAACAAAGACTGCCCCCCGCCAAGACTCGGAAGAAACCGTATCCGAGCCGTAAATCCCTCCGGTAAGACTAAAAGAAGAAGAATCTTCAAGCGTTCGAGCTTGAGAAACCGGGCCGAGTCAGCCACTCACTCAAACAAAACAGACACTGAGACTCGCTGGAGAAGTAGAGTCTCTAGAAATTGTAGATGAAATAGCCCAAGTCTGCTTTGGCCGATCAGCAGAGCAAACTAAAGACACAATCACATCGTAATAATTTGAGACACAAGAAGCAAACTTGTGAAAGCAAACTCTCCCGTGACAGATTGTATCCCCTCCCCGCAATGCACGCCGAGGGTGTGGAGCACCAAAGTTTGCTACCTTCAATCCCCGAGAACGAGGGACAAAGCAGGAGAAGATGCTAAAGATGATGATGATGTGATGATCCTATCCCCACCATATCCGGACATCCAAAATCGTCTCGCGAGTGGAGGAAGTGGAAGCCGAGTCAATCCAGGAACAATTCCAAAGACCGAATTTATTGAAGAAGAAGACGAATTGTTGAACTTTCTCGGATTGACCAATGTGGTCAAAGACGGATGAAGAAAAATCAAAGATATCTTGCGATCTTCAAAGACAAAGGAGAAGCGAGATCGCGTAGAGGAAGCTCGTGAAAACGCCGATTTGTCCCATCACCGAACCACCGACCATACACATCCACATCTTGACATTCTCTCTCGAAGCGATGAGGAATCGGACCTGCCGCTTTCTGAACAATTGGAGATGCAGCAAGCCATGCGAATCGAGGGCCCTACATGAGCAACAATTATTGGAAGGACCAGGGAGTCTTCCACATTGCATGGAGATTGATCCGATGGGAGTGGTGCAACATATTGCCACAGCGATTGTTGTTGCCACCACTTCCCCGCTTACTCGTAAGAAGGTGTTAAGGAACTGCAATGAAATCGGGATTGTGGGGACCCCACGAGCCTACCCCTAATGAAGGTATCTCACCACCGCCCCAACTGGCTGAATATTCAAAGGGAACAAATGGAGTCTAGAGACGAGTGACCTCAATCAAGTCACTCACCTGGTGTGCCACCGGGGGGAAACTCCTCCACCGCAAAGAATGTCGAGGAGGATCTTTGCACGTGACTCCACAACGAATCTTGGAGGCGAAGTGGATAAGGAACAACAAATGAATACACATCAAGTTGTCATTGATGAGGCTCGAGGCTTAAAACGCCTTAGTTGAAGTGCCAATCGCACCGCAATAGCCAATGACGCCGCGATCAAGCGGCATTGAAGGAATCGCCCGGGAGTTAACACTGGCAATGAAAGTGCAATCCATGGAGTTGAGACTCAGTGGATGCCACCTCGAAAGACCCCAAGACAGTTGACACTTTGTCGAAGGATCGTCCAAGGCCCCGCTGCAGTTGAGACTACAGGAGGTAATGAAGGCCGATGGGAGGTTGAGACTTCCCGGGGTAAAGAGACGGAAGCACAGAACATCCATCCTACTATCATTGATCCATCTGAAAAGGAGATAAGTGCTTTTCACGATTCCCAAGAAAATCTGGATGTAACCTTTCTGGGATCTGAATGTGAAGACGAAGTTGAGTAATCCCCTATTGCCCATCCAAAAGACTCAAAATTTGAGGATGTTCTCCCAAGAACGAGTAAGTCCGACCTTAAGGCTACTCGCCAAACCTTTAATTTTGATGACGCTTCTGATATGGCCGAGGACCAGTCAACTCATGTTGAAAAATCACCGAGACCGACGCAAGTCATTAAGACAAATGAGGCTCGGCAGTCGGGTCAACTCCACAACAACATCCATAGGCAAGCGGAGTCAATCGCGCAGGCTCCCAAGCCAACAACAGATCGACTCCACCGGAACTTCACGAGCACAAGTTGTCATTAAGTAGATTCCGTTGCCCGTGATGATTCGATTGAAGAATCGTTTCCCTTCTCTCTGGATGTACCTGACCTTCCTGAAGAATTAGCTCGAGATCAAGAACGTTTCCATAAACCTGATCCCATTATTCCAACAGACACCATCGTCCCAGTGAGACTTTGACTTTGACGCTTGGCCGCCGCTGAGACAGACAGTGACAAATGAGGTTCGAGAAGTTTTCAAGGCCATATTTGTAGAGATAGAGAAGATGGAGAGGCACCAGGCCTCACTAGACATGAGGTGGATAACGAGAGACGCAAATCTTCTGCCGATCTGCGAGGAATAATTGTCGATCCGGAATGGTGGCAACAACAAAAAACAATGCGCATAGAACCAGCTTTCGATATTTCAGGACATTGTTCAATAAATTGCTAGTCCGGCGGGCGAGAATGCGATACGAAGACAAGAATGCAAGAGAACATCGATCGAATGCATGAATCTCACAAGAGATGCAAATTTCTTTGTGTGAATATAATAAGAAAGAGCTCTTGCGCGTAGAGGAGAACATGGATAGGAAGTTCACCTCCTCATGGCTGAAATTAAGCCGTGACGGTGATTGAATCCAGCGCCACCCGCTCCGAATTTCGTCAACATACTCCGCAGCAGATTCAAAGCATAACTCACTATCGTACCGCTTAGACTTCATGATTGCTAGCTTGTTTCGGGGTTCCTCTCTCCTTTGATGATGCCAAAAAGGGGAAGAGGAATACCTAAAGGCGTTGAAAGGATCTCAAGTCGAAAAGGAGGACGAATCGTGAAGGGAAAGACAAGGAACAGAGAACAGAGAGAGAGAAGAAAGGAAAATCTGGGAGGGGGAAGGTTCGAAAGATATGACCTTGATGATTGCTAAAACCCCCAACAAGGTCTTGTCACAACTGATATCATCAAAGAAACTTCCCGTGACTCTGCGCTCCAACATCCTGCATGCCCATGGTTGAAAAGAGAAAGATAGTTGAAGCGAGGGATGAAGGAGGTTGAAGGAAAGATGGATGCCCGAGTTATGGATATTCTCAAACAACATGGAGGCATTTCAACAGATGCAGACACCTATGCCATTTCGGATGCCGAACCGAGCCAAGATCTCGATTGATGAATTCAAGACGCTCGCATCCGAGGTTTACTTCGCAAATATGTCTATGGCCCAAGCTTGGGATTTGTATTGGGAAAAGGGCCCCAAGCTATGTCAAGAAGCTAACAGCAGTAGACATCGGCAATCGCTCTGTCACTCACTCGCTAGTCACTCACCGGGAAAAAGAAGGCCCAAGATAATACACGCCCAGGCAAGAGAGGAAGAAGCGAGTGGTGGAGGAAGAGGTTTGGACCTAGACCTCTCGCCCAAAAACATTGAATATATAGATCCAGGCAAGAAAGGAGGGATCTATTGGGGATTCGACGAAGTAGCCAACCTGCAAGTGGCTAAGAACAATGCTGAGTATGTGAAGAGGATTGAAGAAGAGAATAGAAGACAAACTCACTGTGGGAGGAAAGACAAGAAAGAAAAAGGAGAGATGAAGTCGCTGAAAAGGCTTATGAGAAAAATAAGGCGGCTGAAGAAGAAAAGAAGAGAAATAGATCAGAAGAAGACAGAGCTGAAGAAGAGGAAAGAAGGAGGCAACGAAGGTGATGAAGTGTTGTTGTCCACCCCTTCATGTATTTTACTATGTAAATACATCTTTATGTAAGTCTTCTGTACATCGAATAAAATTGTATAATTTCTATACTTGCGTAGATATAGAATAGCATGACTACATTAAGTTCTGCTTAAGCTCTGATACACTCTGTAAACAACTGTGTAAAGAACAAGAATGTTATGATCAATAAAAGATTGATTCTACGCATACATTCTGTGATTCTACATTGTCTGTACGTATCTTTGTTGTTTAATTATTGTATGAATGTTTTAAGTTTTGGCATCATCAAAAAGGGGGAAATTGTTGGGAAATTAATTTTTAGATTTTGATGAATGCCATGTAAAACTTAGAATAGAAAGTTGGCACCCCCATTTTTGTTGTAAATTGCATTGTAATAGATAGGGTTGGTCGAGCTGAGTTAAGTCAGTTATGCCTGAACATGCAAGAAGACAACTAGAGACTAAAAGGAAGACTCATTGTGAGGCACCGAGTGTGGCAAAGAAAAGAAGACAGAACTCGATCAAGGTGCAAACAGAGATGCGGTGAGTGAAGTGTCGATCAAGTCAACTCAAGATAGCCAAGTGTCAAGTTGAAGTGACAGATGAGTCATACAATGATTGGAAGCTAACTCGAAGTCACCTGTGAAGTCAAGGAAATGCAGTCAAGTCGAGGCAACTGAAAGAGATCCGTTGCACATAAGTCAAGAGAATTACTTAAACAAGTAATACTTCTATACTGTCTTTCTTAAAGGGATAAACCAATGGGAAGCACTTGCACTGTGTCGAACTCAAAAGTCAAGAATCATTCATACGAGGAAATGTCAATTCCAAGGACTGCAACAAGATAAGCCAATGACCCCAAGTGTCTTTTGAAAATTAGCCTATTTCTTCAACGGACAAATTTTAAAAAGAACACTATAAAAGGCTGAGGAATCTATTTGAGAGAGAGTTGGTTACCTTGACAATCAGAAAACAAATACGAGCAAGAAAAGCAATATATGTAACCAGAAATATTCTCAAATCATTCAAGTTCAATCCTCAAGCCTACATTACGAAGAAATCAATCCAACACTTACCCGTGAAGGAAAGACGACTTCAATCGCTTGAAGAGGAAACATTTGAAGAATCAAGGGGTCTACATTCCACGGAGGATTGTAGAAAGGTTCAAGGTCGAACCAGTCTCAAGTTTTTGGAGGGCTTCGTGACCAAATCCAAGAAGCTTGAGCAAGCGAGTTGTAGTAACAAGGCAACGCCCTATGAAGAAGATGAGTCGTACGAGAAGCCAACTGTGTGACCAAGGCATCTCCAGACTGAGTCCCAAAGGATCAAGTCGGGTTGTGTGATCAAGACTTGCATCTCGGGTGATTACCACTTTGTATATCGATCAATACTTAGTGGATTCCTCCGAGAGTTAGAGAAGAGAGGATTAGAAGAATTACCCCATCTTCGAACCTCTATAAAAATTTATTGTGTCATTTACATTTCAAAGACTTTAATTTACGCACATTACTTTAATATTTGCTTTGATAAATTTACTATCCAGTTGATAATCAACAAAGTGCTAAAACCAAGTATTAAAACAAACTTAAACCAACTTCAAGGGTGTTAAGTCTTCCGCTAAAAACATATCACAGTCAAGTTAAGTTCTAGTCAAAACATCTGAGTTATTCTATCAACATCTCAAATAGTCCCGTTGAGTGGCTAACTCACGATTAACTAACTTAGTCATGTCCATCTAGACTCAAATGAAGTATTAACTCAATGTTTTAAAAGGACTAAATCGAAAAGTTGGTAAGGTTTATTCAACCCCTCTTCTAAACCTTACACTCACACCCCTTGGGACCTACACTTTTTTCCTTTTTCAAAATCCATTCGAACATACCGGGTGGTAGAGAACGTAGGCCCTAGGTGGGTTGAAGCTCTATAAATCATCTTGTGTTAATTTATTTTCTGCACTTCTATTTCTTCATCATCTTCATATTTGAAAAAGAGGGCATAAATCGAAAAATTGGGAAAATCTATTCACCCCCATCTAGATTTTCGTACCCATTTGGACTAACAATTATGTCACTTCATTGATGATTTCTCCCGGTGTACTTGGGTGTTTCTAATGAAAGATCGTTCTGAGTTGTTTGATATTTTTGAAATTTTTTGTTCAGAAATTACGACTCAATTTGGTAAAATAATTTGTGTCTTGCGTAGTGATAATGCAAAAGAATATTTCTCTTACTATTTTAATTCTTTTACACGTTCCGACGGAATTATACAACAATCTAGTTGCCCCCATGTACCCCAACAAAATGGGGTAGCTGAACGAAAGTATAGACACATTGTTGACACAACTCGCACCTTGTTAATATATGTTAATGGACCTTTAAAGTTTTGGGGTAATGCTGTTCTGACTACCACTTATTTGATAAATTGAATGACATCCTCTTTGTTTTATGGTCAGGTTCCCTACTCTATTTTGTACCCTACAACCCCTTTATATATTGTTCCCCTTGTCTTTTTAGTTGTACTTATTTTGTCATGATCTATCTCCTAGTCGTGATAAATTGTTTGCTCGGTCTATCAAGTGTATTTTTCTTGGTTTACTCCCGTTCTCAGAAGGGTTACCATTGCTACTCTCCTCCTACAAATTGTTTCTACATTTTCGATGATGTTACTTTCTTCGAGGACACATCATACTTTTTTGCAACTACTATCTCTTCTCACGACTTGGATCGGGTTTTGCATATACCCTACTTAGAGTTTCTTCGACCAGCTCCTGAGCTTTCTATTTCCCAAGCATTGCCAGATGCTCCATCATCTTCACCATCATCTCATCCATTTATAGATCGATTTGGCATTACTTATGAAAGGTGGTCCGAGCCACGAGCTTTAACTCATATTCTAGAGGTTTCTCTCCCTACACTCGATCCACCTGTTTCACCTGATTTTCCTATCACCTTATACACTCTACCCGTAACCCTTATCTTACCTACAATTTTCTATCCTACCATAGTTTGCCTCCCACATATTGTGATTTTGTTTCTACATTCTCTTCTATTTCTAGCCCGAAGATAGTTTCCGAAGTACTATCCCATCCAGGATGGAAAACATGCCATGATTGATGAATGTCGACTTTGGATTGCAATCATACTTGACAACTTGTTCCATTTCTTCTGGACAATCTGTTTTTGGTTGTCATTGGGTGTTTAATGTTAAGATCGACCCTGATGGACAAGTGGATTGCTTGAAATTTCACCTGGTAGCCAAGGGATATACACAAGTCTCTGGTCAGGATTACAATGATATGTTTTCTCCCGTTGCAAAGATTTTCTCAGTTTGTCTATTCCTCGTTATGGATTCCATGAAACATTAGCCCCTCTTTCAGTTAAATATCAAGAATGCATTTTTGTATGGTGACTTGGAAAAGGATATTTATATGGAGCAACCTCCTGAGTTTGTTGCTCATGGGGAGTATGGTTAGGTATGCAAGTTAGAGAAGTCTTTATATGATTTGAAACAATCACCTCGGGCTTGGCTTGGCCGATTCAACAAAGTTCTTCAACAATTTGGGATGATCCACTGCGAAGGAGATCATTTTGCCTTCTTCCGATGCTCCTCAACAAATAGATATATCTACCTTGTGGTCTATGTTGATGACATTATAATTACTGGCGATGATTGTGAAGGTATCAAGGCATTAAAACAACACTTATTTCACAATTTTCAAACGAAGACCTATTAAGTACTCTTTGTTACTTCCTAGGAATTGACGTAGCTCAATCAAAGTCAGGTATTGCTATTTCTCAAAGGAATTATGCTCTTGACATCTAGAAGAAACAAGTCTTACAGATTGTAAACCAATTACTACTCCAATGGACCATAATGTAAAACTCCTTCCAAATCAGGGAGAGCCATATCCTGATCCGGGAAGCTCCCAAAGGCTAGTTGGGAAACTGAATTATCTCACCATGACCAAACCAGAGTAAGTCAGTTCTCAACTTCATTGTGATAGCCATTAGAATATAGTTATTCGAATTGCCAAGTACATTACAAGTCACCTGGGAAATGACTTGTTTTCACCGATAGAGGCCACACTAATATCATTGGGTATTCGGATGCAGATTGGGCAGGAGATGAGAATGATCGAAGATCTACTTCTAGTTACTGTATATTCATAGGAGGAAACATGATTTTATGGAAGAGCATGAACTAAACCGTTGTTGCTCGATCAAGTATTGAAGCTAAGTATTGGGCTATGGCTCATGGAACATATGAGCTTATGTGGCTAAAACATTTATTGCAAGAATTACATTTCTGTGATCTTGGTTCAATGGAGCTCGTGTGTAATAACTAGTCAGCTCTGCATCTCTCATCCAATCCAGTTTTTCACAAGAAGATGAAATATATGGAATTCTATTGTCATTTCCTTAGAGAAAAGATTCTCTCTGGAATCATCAAGACCTCATTTGTCAACTCTAGTAATTAACTTGCTGATATCTTTACTAAATCTCTATTGGGCCGTCGGATAACTTATATATGTGACAAGATGGATGCATATGATGTATATTCTCCACCTTAAGGGGGAGTGTTGAGATATTATGTTATAAATATATTAGTGCCTTAACTTTAGGGTAGTGCCCTATTTTGGGGTTTATGCTTTCTTCATTTTTCTTAATTCATGGGCTGATTAGGGTAATCTTTTGCCTATATGATGTATGCATTCCCTTCATATTTTGGCACAAGCAATACAATTAGTTTCATAGTCTGTATTCCGGATAAATCAAATCTTGGATCACGACATGGCTCCGCTGCGCCCATCTAGTGGTATCAGAGCCATATATCCACTTGGTAACTTGGACAAGGTAGAAAATTGAGATTTATTTTTTTGGGATGGACACTCTGGTAGTGGCAAACCCATTCCAGGCGCAACAATCTGATGAATGGGAATTTCTCTCCTTCGTAATATAGGGTGAAGGATCTCCTAGTTGAACATGGTCTGACAATGGCATTGAAGGGAATGAGGAAAAATTGACAGATATGAAAGATGCACAGTGGGCAAATCTGGATCAACTATAGAAAGTTTGTGTAAATATTGAGGAAGTAGATAAATCTTTTTACTTCTTTCCTATATCCAAATTCATATGAGAGTCTAGTGACAACGTTGTTGTACGATAAAGACACACTAGACTTAGAGCATATGAAAGCATCATTATTGTCCCATGAAAAACATAAGAAGGCAAACCAGGAGGAGGGACATGAATATGCTTTGGTTGCTCGGGGCATGAATCGGAATGGGAAAAAATCTGTTAGTGGATCTGTTACCAGCAGATCAGATTCAAGAACCAGCGAAAAGGGCATTGTATGCTATTGTTGTCACGAGGAGGGCCACATAAAAAGAAATTATCATCGGAGAAAGAAGAATGATGATGGTGAAGATACCAGTGGTGACGTGGTGATAGTTGCGGAAGATGGAGATGTTTACACAGTCTCTTCAAGTATAAATATTTTTTTCTCGAGATGGGTGGATTTTAGATTTTGGGTACGTTATGCATGTGTGCTCCAGAAAGGATTATTTTGATTCACTTCAATTGCAAAGGATAGGAATTCTGTCCTTAGGTGATGATTCTACTTGTAGAGTCATGGGATTTGGAGTGGTGAAAATTTAAATGGGGGATGGAGTGGACCATACTTTGGGTGGTGAGGCCTATATCTCAAAGATACGGAGAAATCTAATTTCCTTGAGCTAACTGGATTCTAGGGGCTGTGAGTATTCAGCTGGAGGTGGAGTCTTGAAAGTCGCATTTGGTGGAAGGGTTCTGTGGATTACTGGAAGTATCGGAATCTGTACCGTCTGGCGACCTCAAAGGATTACTGGAAGTGGAGCGCGCCAGAAGGCTTTCAGGGAGCAGACGAGTGTGTGGAAAATCTTGTTGGGCAAGAGGATGAATTGAGGTTGTCCCTCTAGGCAGTCAATTAGTGGTGTTGACTGGACTGCAAATGTGCATTGGCCGATTGAATCAGGTGGAGTTAGGACCTTACTGATCCGGCATGTGTAGAGAACTGAAGGTCAATGGTATTTGATGTTTTGGTTTGTGGGGTAATGGTGTTTTGTGGTGGAGGTGGAGATTGTTAGGTAGCAGCCCCCACCAAAACAATTGGTCAAATTTTGGGGGTTGTCCCTTTTCCAAGGTTGGCATCGAAAAGTATCAAATTGCAAATTGGTTTTGCATTCTTTTCGGTGCAATTGCTCCCTCAGTTTGCCTATAAAAAGGAACGGGGAGCATATGCAAATATACATCTAATCATAGAGAAATCAAGAGAGAAAATTAAGAGTGTAGGCATTTTGGGATGATCAATTTGTGTGAATCAAATTGTGATAAGTGCGGGGAATACTCGGGGTATTTTTTTCTCTGTGAGCAATACAAAGAGGTTGGGAGAGTAATATTTCATAACTAATAAAGTGGTTGTACGAGTCTTTTATTTTCTTGGGTTTGGTCCATAAACTCAAGGGGTGTATTTTTCTTGTACCGAAAAATTATTTATTAGTAAAGAACGGAAACTCTCGTGGACGTAGGCGGATTTTGCCGAACCACGTAAAATCTCTCTGTGTATTTTATATTTTGTCGGTATCATTTATATTTTGTCATCATCTTTTTGGTGTGATTTGTCGGTATTCCGGATAAATCAAATCTTGGATCACGACATGCCTTCGCTGCGCCCAACACATATGTTTATGGTTTAAGAAGGTAGTAATCGATTTTTTATTGCTAATATTTTCAGCATGTTTTTTGTATGTTTATGTGATTTATCATTGAAATTTGAGTATTTATGAAATTTTGATTTTTATGATTGAAACATTACATCTATATTTTTTATAATATAAAATATATGATTTTATATGTCTATATACATCGTACTCATCAACCCTATATACTAAATGAAAAAACAAATCTCACACATGTTATCACCCAATTATTTTGAAGCACATGTCAACTTCTCATTCTCCCAATTGCATATGGCAATTCACATTTATTCATGTCGCAATCCAATATTATATATTTTGCATATATAATCTAAACGATAAAAAAATAATCCAAAAAATCAAGAATTCTATTTATACAATCTATTTTTTTGAAAATCGAAGATTCTATCTATACAATTTATAATCTTAAAAATAACAAATAGTCTGAAAATCAAAGCATCTATCGATACAATTACAATCTAAACTACCTATTTATATAATCTAAAAAAGTAATTGAATTTTTTTTTATTAATAAGTCTAGCATAATTAACTAAGTGATTCTTTAAATGTCAAAAAAACTAACTGTTAGTAATTACAATATACAATTAATTTGTGGAAATAATGTGTAAACGGCTGTAAAAATATAATTAAGAACTAAAACTTCATGTCATTTTGACAATCCAAAATACCGGGAAAAAAAACTCAAATTTATTAATAATAAATGTGTTTGTTGCTTACCAAATATAATGTGAATTTAATTGAAGTAGTTTTACCCAACTACATTATGTGCAAAACTAAATAAATAGTATTTGTCCACCAATTTAATTCTTGTAGAAATGGAAAAAAAAATGAAATGTATTTTTATTGGATACTTTTGATTAATAGAATAAGCACAATTAACTAAGTGATTCATTAAACGTCAAAACACAAGAAATAAATACAAATAGCCTAAATTTATTAACAATAAATTTACTTGATGCTTATTAAATATCTGAATTGGTTTTGTTTTACCCAACTACGTTGTGTGCAAAGTTAAATAAATAATATTTTCCCACTTATTTGAATCATATAGAAAATTTTAAAAAATGAAAGATATTTGTATTGGATGATCTAGATTAAAAAAATTATAACAAATCATGTGTAACACACGGGTGTTTTTCTAGTATCCTTAAAATTTCAAAACATGACATATTTCCGTACCCGTGTCATTCATACATGTGTCCCATACTCGTACGAGTGCTTCATAGAAGATCGCCCGTTTATCTATTTTTATCGTAACTCTTTAAGTACTTTAAATAATATTTCCCATTCTTGTGAACAGGGGCGTAGGCAGCTCGCATGGTTACCTCTAGCCCAAATTTTCTTCCCCTAGCTCAATTATTTTTTTCTCTAAAAGAATATATAATTATTTTTTTATTTCTTTTTCATAGAAAAAACGGGACAAAAAAGTTTTTGGGGTGCGCAGTAGGCCCCCCTTTGGCTACGCCCCTGCATGTGAATCGCACACTCAATGCCAGTTAGAGATGGCAGTGGAGCGGGGAATCCCCATTCCCCCCGGGGATCCGCCCCGAATGGGCGGGGATTCCTTGAAATTTCCCCCCGTGGGGACGGGGATGGGGAATATTTTCTCTCTGTTGGCGGGGACGGGGCAGGGACGGGGATCATATTCTCGGCCCCGCGGGGATCCCCGCCCCATTCCCCGCCGGGAACCACATATTAAATATATAATATATTATTTGAGCCTACATTTCCTCTGGCCTCTCGCGGACGCCGACAGGGCTGAATAAACAGCACTATGTGACGGCGATGGCGAAGAAGAATCCTCTTCCACTTCTTCCCATCGAAATTGCTACTTAAACCATAATTAAAATGATATTATGTAATTGTGTAATGACAATCATGCCCTTTTCAGCTTTCAAATAAATCTAAAATGATTATTAAATTGAAAAAATCACAACCATCTAAAATTTGAGATTTGTGGCTAGGATTAGTCCACATTGTCTCACTCTAATTATGTGGTTTCATTTGACCATATTCCATAATATATAATATATTATAAATATATCTACATTAAATATAAAAAATGACAAAATATTTAATTTATTTTATTAATGAGCGGTTTATTAGATTTTTATATAATTTATTCATAATAAAAATGATTATTTTTTAAAAAACATTAATTTTTTTCAAAAACAAATTAAAACGGGGAGCGGGGAATTCCCGTGGGGGCGGGGATAAGGATCGATCCCCCTCCCCCGCCCCCGCCCTCCGCCTCCGCCCCGCCCCGTTGGCATCCCTAATGCCAGCGATGTCATAGGGGAGAGTGAGGAAGGAAAGAGATAATTTGAAAATGCCCCTAAGGTTTGGCATTCATAGTAAGAGATAATTACAAAAATGCCCCTAAGGTTTGGGCTGATTACAAAAATACCCATTGATTTTTGAAAATTAAAAAAAACCCTTATTCCGTCTTGCATTTATTTTTTCCCTTTATAAACAAAAAGTATTTCAAAAACCCCTCTGGTATCCCCTTAAATTTAAGTCTAAATCAACCTCAAGGGTTTTTTTGTAGTTTTCAAAATTCTCTGGAGCTTTTTGTAATTAGCTCAAAACACTGTTTTTTCATCGCTTCATACTAATTAGTATTTCAAAAGGGTATCTTAACCTAACCAAAATTCACACAAACATTCACTTTTATATTATTAGTGTAGATAGATCATAGATGTAGATGTCAATGTCGATGTAGATAGATGAATCTCCCCCCATTCTACAGATAGATACATACATATTTAAGCATATGATATCCAACACACATTAACACATAATCAGACTCGAAAAGTGCTTAGAGCACACTATTTTAATTTATTTATTTATTTTCCAAAATGCATTAGCACAAATGATTACAACACTCTACTGGATAATCCAGGACGAGGGAATGGATCAAACTAAAATAAGCGCTAAAGTCATGCATGTAATGCCCACATTTTCTTTAATGATTATATAATTTTATTAATCATAATGAATGTTGGTATATTTAATACAAATGATTCATCTAGTTTTATAACAGGTGAAGAACGTGAGATCGGTGTGGTCGGAAGTTCATGTCAAAAGAATTATGACGGTACATATGGGACATGAGTTATACATATATTACTATGATGTGATGTGTGTATATATGAGAAATTACATGTTATATTGATATTTTATTATGCCAATCAAGAATGATTAAATGAATTATTTTCATGCACTTCAAACTCATGTAGTTTATGAACTTGATGATATGTGGTTTTAGGTACAATTTTGTGAACGTTTTTCCCTATAACTTAAGGTGGTTATTTGGAATTTATGAACATGGTATTTTAAGTACATGCCTTAAGTATCTATAGGAACAAGAATTACCTTATTTGAATATGTAATGTATGAGATATTCTCAAAACACTCAAACATGCCAAAACTAAAAATCTGTAAAACTTGACAGCATCATGTGCAACTTTGCAAACGTATTTTTCCCATAAAATAAGTTTCTTATCTGGGATTTTGAACATGTTAATTTGGATACATGTTTTAGGTGTCTATAGAAACAAGAATTACCTTTTTTGAATATGTAAAGTATGAGATATGGTCCAAACACTAAAGCATGCCAAAACTGAAAATCTGTAAAACAGGACAGCAACATGTCCAACTTTGCCAACGTATTTTTTCCATAAAATAAGTTTCTTATCTGGGATTTTAAACATTTTAATTTGGATACATGTCTTAGGTGTCTATAGGAGGAAGAATTACCTTATTTGAATATGTAAAGTGAGAGTTATGGTTCATATACTAAAGCTTGTCAAACCAGAAAATTCTGTGACAACTTACTATACTCATGTTGTTGTGGTTGTAATGATTTGTATAAAGCAAGTAAAGTGTCATGGTTGTTCCCTATTTGAACCACAAAAGTTGAGGTATATTCTCCATGATTAAATCACAATGAATAAAACAAGAAAAATAAGGTCTTTATTTTATCAATTGGAACATGGCTAACAACTATCATGTGAAGATGTAGGGACCCTTTGTCAAATCTTTAATAGATGAGACTTGTATCTAGTTATTTTGCTGAGAATACATGAATACATATATGAATAAGAGGTGTGTGGATCTGAAAAATTTAGAGAGCCAATAAGTTCCTTCATTCTAAATAGTTTCCTCAAAAATCTCTACATTAGCCTTTTCAAAGAATCAAATCCAACTCTTCACCAAAGTTTGCTTTTACTTCTTCATACTATTTACCTTGAATTCAATGGTGCATACCATATATCTACACAAGAAGTAATCATACAAGTAGTTTCAACAAAGTTGCATCAAAGGATCTAATGAATCAACCACTCTGCTTATACAAGATCTTGTAAAAAATAAGGTATGTATTTCCAAATTTGGATTTAATTGGTGAAATGTTATGATATGCAAAGTAGTGCTTCTTGAATACATTTATATGCTATAAATACTTATCTAAATGTCATATATGATAGGTTAAATTTTCCAGATACTTGTAGTTATTGATGATCTAATAATTTATTTTACTTTATCATTGGACATTCATTCATGAATCTGAAAATTTGTATGATCTCAAATTTTCGAAGCATGTGTAGAATGGATATGAATTTATTTATGGCTAAGTTTTGGATATGTCATTCCTATATGCATTATTAGTATCATGTAATTTTAGTGGAATTTTATATGTCCCGGTTTAGAGTACATAGAATTTAGAATCTAATATGCTCACAGTGTATGAAATCCTGACAGTTTTTAGGATCAGTTTTGAATAATCATTTTTCACTAAAAATGGATGTTCATTTACCTTAATAAAAATCTAGGACATGTCATTATGGGTTATGTATAATTCTGCAAACTTTTAGCTCTATATGGTATCTAGGTTGTGAGTTACAAATCGTTCTTTACAGAATGCCCAGATTAGAAAATAAGATGCCTACACTATTGTATTTGTAGGTCCCAAGGGGTGTAAGTGTAAGGTTTAGAAGGGGGGGAGGTTGAATAAACCTTACCAAATTTTTGATTTAGTCCTTTTAAATATTCAGAGTTGATACTACACAGTTGTGTCCTTGATGGACAATCAATTTAGTCACTCAAGAGAGTTAATCTCTCAACACTCAACCGAGTTGATGGAATAACTCAGCCGTTGCTCTAAATTAACTCGATCGTGGTTTTGTTTTTTTGAGGAAGACTTAACACCCTTAAGTTTGATTAAGCAAGAATTTAGTGCTTGGTTTAGTACTTATAAGTTATCAAGTGGATAGCAAATTTATCGCAGATATAAGCGATTAAAAGTGCGAGAATTAAAATGCTAAAATGTAAATGACACGCGTGAAATTTTTATAGAGGTTCGAAGATGGGGTAATTCTTCTACTCCTCTCTTCTCCAACTCCCCGGAGGAATCCACTAGGTAATGATCGGTTTACAAAGTGGTAATCCCGATACAAGTCTTGATCACACAAACGACTTGATCCTTTGGGACTCGATCCGAGACGCCTTGATCTTTCAAATGGCTTCTCTTACGACTCGGCTTCTTCACAGGCAGTACGCTGCCTTGCTACTACAACTCACTTGCTCAAGCTCTTTGGATTTGATCACGAAGCCCTCCAAAAGCTTAAGACTTGGTTCGACCTTGAACCTTCCTACAATCCTTCGTGGGTAGACCCCTTTTCTTCAAAAGTTTCCTCTTCAACGATTGAAGTTATCTTTCCTTCACAGTGAGTGTTGGATTGATGTACTTTTTTTTTTTTTTTTTTTTGAGGAAAGTTGGATTGATGTACTTTGTAATGTAGGCTTGAGGATTAATCTTGAATGATTTGAGAGTATTTAGTTACACTTAGATTGATTTCTTGAGTGTTCGTGGTTCAGGGTTTTTTCTCTCGTCGTCATTCCTCGGCCTTTTATAGTGATCTTTCAAAAATTTGCCCGTTGAAGAGATAGGCTTATTTTTGAAAGTCACTTGCGATCGTTGGCTTGTCTTGTTGCGATCCTTGGAATTGCCATTTCCTCGTATGAATTGTTCTTTCACCTTTTGAGTTCGACACGGTGTAGTGCTTCCCATTGGTTCATTCCTTTTGCACACTGACCGGTGAGCACTCCGAGAAAGGTGGTATGGAGATATTACTTGTTTAAGTAAATCTCTTGATTTACGTGGAACGGATCTTTTACGATTATCTCGACTTGATGCATTTCCTTGCTTTCCCCAGGTGACTTAGAGTCGACTTCCAATCATTGGATGACTCTTCTCCGTCACTTCAACTTGAGACTTGGCTTTTCTTGAGTTGACTTGACGATAGTTCACTCAACCGCATCTCATCTCGCTTCTTCATGAGAGAGTTCCCGTCTACTCTTCTTTGCCATACTCAACTGTCTCTGCAGAGTCTTCCTTCCATCTTGATTGTCTTCTTGCATGTTAGGCGTAGGCGACTTAACTCACCTTGGCCAGCTCTAATTGTTATAATGCATTTTACAACAAGAATTGGGGAGCCAACTTTCTATTCTAAGTTTTACATGGCATTCATCAAAATCTTAAACAATAAATTTCCTAACAATTTACCCCTTTTTGATGATGCCAAAACTTAAACCATTCAAAAATGCAAACAAAAAGATACATACAGAGATAGTGTATTGACATAGAATGTATGCGAGAATCAATTCTTTTATTGATCATAACATTCTTGTTCTTTTACACAATCATTTACAAGGTGTATCGAGCACATATTTGTCTTTACTGAGAAAAATAAAGAATTTATAGCTTTATTACGAAGACTTACATTGTATGTATTTACACAATAAAATACACGAAGGGGTGGACAAAGAAACTCTTCATTTCCTTTTATCTCCTTCTTTCATCTTGTTCAAAGATCTTCTTCTTTTCTTCTCTTTTTCTCGTCGTCACCGCCTTCTTTTTCTTTTCATATGCCTTCCTCGCGCCTTCATCTCTTCTTATTCTTTCCCCTCTCCTCCCATAGCCGAGTTTGTCTCTTGTTTTCTTCTTCTAGTCTTTTTACATACTCGGCGTTAGTTTTAGCCACTTGCGATTTGCTACTTAGTCAAGCCCCGCCAAGATATCCCTCCTTTCTTTCCTGGATCCACATATTCAATGTTTTTGGGCGGAGGCCTGGGTCCAAAGCTTCTTCCTCCACTCTCGCTTCTTCCTCTACCTCCGGGCGTATCTTGACTTGGGGTCTTCTTTTCCCGGTGAGTGACCGGCGGAGTGACCAAAGTGAGTGATCCGGTGGTCTGAGTCTTTGTCGCCTTCTTCACATAACGTGAGACCCTTTTCCCGATGCAGTCCCAAGCTTGAGCCATAGACATATTTGCAAAGTATCCCTCGGATTCGAGCGTTTTAAATTCATCAACGATCGTGGCTCTGTCCCGACATCCGAGATGGCATAAGTGTCTCTCGTCTCTTGGAATGCCTCCGTGTTCTTTCAAGATGTTCATAATTCGGGCATCCATTCTTCCTTCCACTTCCTTCATCCCCTGCTTCAATCGCTTTTCTCTTATCGGCCATGGATATAGCAGTGTTGGAGTGGCGAGTCACGAGGGAGTTTGCCGCTTATAATGTCACCGTGACGGACCTTGTTGGGGTTTGTGTAATCATCAAGGTCACATCTCATCGATCCTTCCCCTTAACAAGCTTTCCTTTCTTTTGTTTCAAAACTTCCTCAAATGATTTTCCCTTCTCAAATTTGCTCCTTTCTTTTCAAACAGGATTTTAGCGCTTTAAGGTATTCCTCTTCCCCCTTTTTGGCATCATCAAAGGATAGAGGAACCCCAGGAACATCTTTGGCAAGCGGAAGTCGATCCTGGCGATAGTCGAGTTCTCTTCAAGTCGATGCGTTGTAAGCGGACGAATTGGATCGAGTAGCGTTGGACTCTGCTGAAATCGCTTTATCTCGGCCATGAGAAGGCTGAATTTTCTAGTCATGTGTTCTTCCAAACGTCAGTAGATCATTTGTATTTTGCTCACGCAGCTGACTTTATATCGGCGGTGTGAGCTTCATGCATGTGCTCAATATGTTCTCTCGGCTTTTTTTGCATCGAAAGATTTTTCGACTCTCCATACTTGAACTTGTTGAACAATGTCCTGAAGAATCTAACTTGTTCCACACGCATTGTTTCTTCTTTGTTGCCACCATTCCCTTATCCGGTCAAGTTATGCCTCTTAAATCACCGTAAGGTTGGCATCTCTTGTCGATCCGCATGTCCAAAGAGGCCTGATGTCTCTCCATCCGTTCGATCTCGGCAAATAGGGCCTTGAACACCTCTCGAACTTCACCGATTCTTCCGTTGCGATTTGATGGCCATACAACATCAAAGTCATAAGCGGTGGAACAATGGTACGATGAGAAAACGGAGCTGGTGCGTGATAGCGTGCGCGTTCATTCTCTCGACTCTTCACGGAGGTCGGGTACCTCCACGGAAAAAAGAAAAGATTCTATAAAAGATTCATCACCGCCAACTGGAATTTGTTCGATGATGAGCGGTGCGCGTGAAGTTCTTTTAGGAATCGACCTGCTGCCGCAGCCTTGAGAAGCCTGCAAAGGGTCTCTTGTTCAAATTTGGGTCTTGTTGTGAAGTTAACTGCTTGCGAGCCTCGGTTGTCTCAACAGCGGCTTCGTTGGTCTCGGTGATTTTTCCATTTGAGTAGACTGGTCCTCGGCCTTATCGAAGCGTCATCGGACGATGATGAGATTTCCATTGGTGGCTCATCATCAAAGTTAAAAGTTTGACGAGTAGTCTTGGGATCGACTTGCTCGTGCTTGGAACATCCGCACCGAGTCTTTTGGATTTGGCACGGGGGATGACTCGGCTTCTTCATCGCCCCGATCCCGAGAAGGTTACATCGATTATCCTGGGAATCATGAAGTGCGCTTATCTCCTTCTCGGATGGGTCGATGATAGCGGGAGGGATGTTCTCTACTTGACCTCTTTACCCCGGAAGTCTCAACCTCCCGTGGGCCTTCATTACCTCCAAAGGTAGTCTCTAATGCAATGAGGCCTTGGTCCTCCCTTTTCGGCGATGTCACTGTCTTAGGGTCTTCTGCGGTGGCATCCATTGGAGTCTCAACCCCATGGATTGCACTTTCATCGCCCAGTGTTAACTCCCGTACATTCCTTCGTGGCTTCGATTTGCATCGGCGGCGTCATTAGCCTTCGAGAGCGGTTGGCACCTCGGTGAGACAGTCTCAATCGCCTCGAGCTTCGTTGATGGCAACTTCTTCGTTCTTCTTGTGTTTGTAATTTCTCTCCTTCGCCTCCTTGATTCGTTGTGGAGTCATCTGCAAAGATCCTCCGACCTTCTTTGCAATGGAGGGAGTTTCGCCCTCACCGGCGCGCACCGTGAGTGACTTGGAATGGGGTCACTCGTCTCCAAACTCCCGGCTGCTTTCGATTGAATGTTCAGCCGTTGGGGCGGTGGTAAAACACCTTCAATAGGGGTTGGCTCGATTGGGGTCCCCATTGTCCCGGTTCATCGCCAAATCCTTATGCCTTCTTCTTCCGAGTGAGTCAGGGAAGTGGTGGCAGCAACAACAACGATGGCGATTTCTTTGAACCACTCCCATTGGATCGATTTCACCGTGTTCGAGGACTCTCCCCGGTCCCTCCATCGATCTTTGCTCGTGAAGGATTCTTGATTCATGCAATGCTTGTTGCATTTGCAACTCTTCTCAGAGCGGCGTTCTCCTCCGGATCCTCATCACCATCGGAGAAGACATCAAGGAGAGGATGTGTGTGTTACGTAGTGCCGGAGATAGGGCAAATGTTGGCCTTCTCACGTGCCTCGGCTTCCTCGGCTTGCTTTTCTCTCTCCTTTTCCTTGAAAATCTGCGGGGATGTCTATGCGATTGTCTTCATCAAGTCTTTGGGAGCACAGTGTTTAGTCCAAGGAAATTTATCGGTTTCTTCTTCTTCTTCTATAAACGAGGTCATTGGAACTGTTCCCTTGACTTACTCAACTTCCATTTCCTCCACTCACGCATTTACGATTTTGGATGTCCGGGTAAGGTGGAGATAGGATCATTACATCACTATCCGCTCTAGCGGTTCTTCTTGTGTTTGTTTGTCCTGAACTACATACTGTGTCTTGAGTTGCCTCTGTGATCGCCTTGAGACTTGGCTGTTTCATCAACTACATCCGGAGACTCTACTTCTCCGATAGTCTCCGGTATTTGCTCCACGGTGAGTGGCTAACTCAGGCCGGTTTCTCAAGCTCGGACGCTTGATGATTCTTCTTCGTCTCCTAGTTTGTACCGAGAGGGATTTCTATTTCGAGAGACGGTGTCTTGAGTCTTGGCGGCGGGGCCGTGTCTTTGGTATCTTTTCGAGGAGCGGGCCGTCTTGGCTTCTCGCTCCTCTTCTTGACGATCGGAGAAGGTATTTGTGAGTCTTTCTCGGCGGCTGCTGCGGGGGGACACGGCTGCAGGGCGAGGAGCATGTTTGTTTTCTTTTTGCTGGGGGCGGCCATGATCTTTCTTAGCAAACTTTGGCGCTTTTCTTCTTGGGCGGAGAGGAAACAGATGTATCTTCGAGGTCACCGATTCCCCCACTCAGTGTCGCCTCTCTTGGCGTAGGCTCTCTTACGTGCGCCGAGAGGTTTGCTCAACATCCTCTTGTTAACATGGAATGCCTTCCCATGTCTAAGAGGAACTCCTTTCACCTCCATTAGCCGGCCAATCACTAGGCCATATCCTAGGATCCTCCAAATGTGCCATCTTCCTTGAAGGATTTGTTCCCCACGTTAAGCAGAGTCCGCTGTGTAGACAAACAAACTTCGGCCATTTATCTTCTTTTCTTCGATGATTGCAGCCATTACAATCGCTTTGCCTTTTTGACAGTGATTGGTCAAAGCCGCCAAATTTGATGTCGATACATTTGGCAACTATGTCCAACAAACTTGTGATAATCCTCCTTCAAAGCGATCTCTTGTTTCTTTGTATACACTATTTTACCCGGCAGAAAGTCGGGCTTGCTATTTCTTTCCAAGCATCGGCCAGGTTTACATCGGCTTCGTTAAACTCGATGCTCCCTCTGTAGTAGTGAGCAATGTTCTCGCTAAATCCTTGCGAGATAGTCACCGCTTTCCGTGAATGATGACTTTATTCCTTCATCGTGAATCTCGGCATTCACGTAGAATTGTGCGACCTCCTCTACATATGTCATCGGATATTCTAACGCCGAAACGGTTTCGGCCGGACGTTTCCAACTTTTCGCGATTTTCTTCACTAGGGTGTCGCTCGGACCCCTGTTTCACCATTCCGTCGAAATCTACCGTAGAGCGTGTGGATTTGCTTTCCTAACTTGGTAAAGTCATAAGTTGGTGCCATTTTTCAGGATTATATCGAAGAAAAACTTGAAGATCGATTTGGAGATAGATAGGGCTTCGAGTATTTTTGCCTTTGCTTTTGAGAGAAAAGAAATGAAACAGTTTTAGAAGTGTGAGAGAGAAACGCGGACGAAAATGGTTTAAATATGGTTTATGAAAGGACGTGCGGGTGGTTTTTGAAATGTGATCGAAATCAACGGCTTAGATTTTGCACGCCTATTTAGCATTTAATGTCTCATATTTAATGCGGCACATTTATATCCAATCATAAGCTTGTGTGCGGCTTTATGTCGTACACATCATCAATATCTTTGACGTATTCCTTAAAACATTCCCGCTTAGTCAAAACGATTGCGTTTTTGTCACTTTGCTCATAAGTTATTCAACATCCCTTAGCCGATTTAACTATACTTCTCACATTCTCTTAGTGACTCGGTATCACCGACTTGGTGTATTTGTCTTTCCAATACAAATGGTGATTCTTGAAATGATTTATGTGTTCACTCTTTTCACTTTTTGTGTTCCATTTCTTTTCTTTGAGTTTTCTCAATGTTAACTCAACTCAATTAAACCCAACTCATGCTTGAGTTCTTCAAATCTTGACTCACATAATGGTTTTGTGAAGATGTCGACTAGTTGTTTATCGGTTGAGATATATTCCAGGATGATGTCCTTCTTTTCAACATGATCTCTTATGAAGTGATATCGACATCAATATGCTTTGTTCTTGAATGCAACACGAGGATTTTGAGTGATTGCAATTGCACTTGTGTTATCACACATGATTGGAATTTCTTTTTCCTCAACTTCATAGTCTCTCAAATTTCTTTGTCTCATCCATAGGACTTGGGCTGCAACAACAAAGCTTTGCCCGCAGCTATGTATTCTCGCCTCACCAGAGAGGTGGCTATTGAGTTTTGCTTCTTGCTAAACCAGAAATCAGCTGTTCCTAGCATTTGACATGTGCCTGAAGTGCTCTTCCTGTCCACTCTGCATCCAAAGATAGTCGAGATCGAATAGCCAATTAGCTTGAATCCACCTTCCTTTGGATACCATAGGCCTACTTCTTGCTTCCTTTTAAGTATCTCAATATTCTCTTAGTCAGCTGTCATATGGCTCTCTTTTGGGAGCAGATTGAAATCTTGCACATACACCTACGAAGAAAGGTGATGTCCGCTGCCGCTTGTGAGATAGAGCAATGATCCAATAAGTGCTCAGTATCTTGTTTGATCTACTGAGCTTGCCATCTACATCCATGTCCATTTTGATGATGTGTTCATTGGTATTTTTACGAAGACTTCTCCTCCATACCAAACTTCTTCATTAAATCTCCGTGTATTTTGTTTGACTTATGAAGGTTCCATCCTTCAAATTGTTTCACTTGAAGTCCAAGGAAGAATGTCGGCTCTCCCCATCATGCTCATTTCAAATTTACTTTGCATGAGGTTTGAAAACTTTTCACACACATGACTCTTTGTTTGTGGATCCAAAAATGATGTCATCCACATATATTTGAACAAGCAAAGATACTCTTTTTGTCTTGAATTCTGAAAAGTGTTCTATCTACTTTTCCTTTTGTGAATCCATTTTTGATTAGGAATTGTGACAAAGTATCATACCATGCTTTGGGTGCCTGTTTCAATCCATATAGAGCTTTCTTGAGTTTGTATACCTTATCTCCAAGAGTCTTCTACTCAAATCCTGGAGGTTGTTCAACATACACTTCTTCTTCCAATAAACCATTTAGGAATGCACTTTTTACATCCATCGATATACAATGAAATTCTTGTGAGTCATAGGCAAGAAACATCCTTATAGCTTCCAATCTTGCTACAGGGGCAAATGTTTCATCAAAATCTATCCCTTCTTCTTGGCAATATCCTTTGGCTACTAGTCTTACTTTGTTTTTTACCACAGAACCTTCCTCGTTCATCTTATTTCTGAACACCCATTTGGTGCCAATAACATTTTGATGTATGGGTCTTTGCACTAATTCCCATACTTTATTTCTTTCAAACCGATTCACTCTTTCTTGCATAGCTTGAATCCAATGTGTGTCGTCCAATGCTTGTGACACGTCTTTGGGCTCTATTTGTGAGATGAAGCATGTGAACATAGCTTCTTGTTGAGTTCTGGATCTTGTTTTGACACCTTCTCTTATATCTCCAATGACAAGTTACGTGGATGGTCTCTCGGCCATCTTACATCAGGTTGGAGTAAGTTAGCTGGATTGATCGACTTGCAGGTTGTGTTGCTTGGGTCAGCTCTCTCGTAATCACTTAGCTGCAAATTTTCCAGGCTATTTTTGAGATTCAGCTATCTCATCTTCTTCTAAATTGATAATACCCGACTTCGGCAAAGATAGGGACTCTTCTCAGATGGTTGGATGATTCACTTATCACCGACTCTTCAATGTCTTCTCCATTTACATTTGGCTCATCGAATACTACATGAATGGATTCTTCGTAACCATAGTTCTTTTGTTGAGTATCCTGTAGGCTTTGCTTTCACCGAGTATCCTAAGAAGATACCTTCATCGACTTTAGCATCAAAAGCCTTTAGGTTGTCTTTGCCATTGTTGTGGATGAAGCATTTACATCCAAATATTCTCAAATATGCAACATTTGGTTTTCTTCCATCCGGATCTTATAAGGAGTCTTTGTCACTTTGTCTATTTATCATACATCTGTTTTGGGTGTAGCAAGTCGTGTTGATTGCTTTCACCCCAAAATCTTTTTGGTAACCCCGCTTGACTAACATGGTCCTCACGCTTCTTTGAGGGTTACTTCCTCCTTTCGCAACTCCATTCTCACGGAGTTCTTGCTGGCTGATAGTTCATGACCAATACCATTTTCAATACAATATCTTGAGTTATTATTCCATTGACAAATTCGGTTCCTCTATCCGATCTTATTTTGATAATGGTTTGACTCTTCTCGTTTTGAATCCTCTTCATCACCGTGGGTAGTTTTTGTAGAGTTTCTTTCTTCTTACACATGAATATTGTCCATGTATATCTTGAGTAGTCATCTACTACCACCAAGGTGTATTTCTTTCCATTTATCTTTGGTGGTTCCACTGGACCAAATAGATCCATATGAAGCGGTCTGCATATTCTTGTTGAGGATGGGCATGTCTTTTCTTTGAATGACGACTTGATTTGTTTTCCCTTCGACATGCGTCACATATACTCTCCTTCTTGTAAACCGAGTCCTGAAGTCCTTCCACAAGATTACTTCTTGCAAGCTTGTTAATCGTTTTGAAATTCGGGTGACTCGACTTTTTGTGCCACAGCCAACTTGATTCAATTTGTTTCTTTGCTAGTAGACAGTCTTTGGGTGTTGCAATTGACCAATCCACTACATACATATTTTTCTGTCTACATCCTTGCAAAGACAACTTCATTTGATTCAATATCTTTGATTTGGCATATACCCATGTTGAATCCAACATTGTAGCCCTTGTCACGAGTTGATGATGCTCGATAAGTTGAAGTTGAGTCCTTCAACATATGCAACATATGTGATTTCTAATCCATTCCTCTTGATGGATCCAATGCTTCTTATTTCACCAGGAGCTTCATTTCCTCCAAATATGACTTTTGCTCCTTTAACTTCCTTGAATTTTGACAGATTTTTCTTATTTTCTCATTATGTCCGGAAATGACCACTATCCATATACCAGGTTCCTTGGCACTCACTGCTTCCTTGAACCCAATCAAGGAAATTAAGTTTTAGGTACCCATACTTGTCTGGGTCATGAGGGGTTAGAATTATAAGATGATCCAACCAACCTATAGCCAAATGATTTGACTCTAAGGGGTTGCCATCTATCGTGCCATAATCATAATTAATCCCGCAAATTGCTTGGGGATTCTAGGTTCATACAAATTTGTCTCTTTTGTCTCTTTATGCTGCATATGTGTTTTAGCAATTGCCTTCCTTGGGTAATTGTGGTGTCTTTGAGTGTAATGCCTAGGTGCATGTGTGAGTGATGAAAGCTTTTATACTTTTGGAATGGCCTTTCTTTGAGTTCTAGGCCTTTGCCATTTGGGCTTATATTCCATAAGTCTATCGATAGTTCACATTATTCCAATCACTTGGCTTGGATATTTTCTACCATTCCCATCATATGTATTTCTTTTATGGATCTTCCTGGGTTTTTGGTAGCTCGCTTCTTCTTTACAGAGTATTTTCTGTTTGGAGTTTGCTTTGAGGGACTCCTGAATATCTTCTCACTTGTCCTTTCAAAGAAACTCAACTCGGCCGTTTTCCTTTTCCTTTATAACCAAGGCCGGTTTGCTTGTTATTGTGCTTTGGAGTGAATGTGTGTGCAACATTTAGAGATTTGGATTTTTCGGACTCTTCATGGCTTGAAGATCCTTTTTCCAAAATTACTTTTGAGGTTTGACATAGCACGGAAGAATTAAATCCTAAGCCTTGTCTTGTCTCCACATTCTCTTTGACTCATAATAAGATCATCCAATGATTTAGATGCCTTAGTGAATGAGGCAATAACATTCTTGAGGTCATTCTCCCTCTTTTCTATAGCAACAATTTCTCGCTATTAATTTAGCATTTTCACCTTTAAACTTTCATTCTCATCGGCTATTTGACTTAGAGTGCTCGGCTCCTTAGTCACTTTGAGTTTTGACTTTTGAGTAGGCTGTTTTCCTCATTCAATAGTGTGTGTGAGGATTTAATGTGTTCAAAATCTTTCATCATTTTGCCTAATGAATCATAAAGATCGGTGGGTGATGAAGTGTGTGTGTCACGATCACTATCACTAGTGTCGAGTTTGATGAGTTAGATTGTACCTCATCTTCTTGGTCAGTTGATCTTGTTCTTTGGCCATCAAGCGGATCGGGGCTTCTTCTTCGAGTCACTTGAGTAGTCGGCTTCCACGCTTTGCTCTCCCAATCAATTGTCTCTCTTGACTTGGCTATTTCAAAGACCTCTGCGACCATCATTGCCTTTTTCCTTTCTTGTCTTCTTTCTCAAAGACCTTCCTTTCTTCTTCATCCCCGTATTTGTTGACTACAGGATATGAGCGATCAATGGCATAGTGACCTGGTTGTCTACAGTTCCAACATAGATATTCAGCCTTTTGATCGACTCTTTCCATTCTTGGGTTGTCGGCCCTTTGATACTCAACTTTTTGATGATCCTTTCTCTTGGTTGGCCTTTCTTCTCTTGATTTGGAGGAGTGAGTGTCTTCCGGAAGATTCACCCTTTCCTCTCTTGTAGTTCTTATTAAAGAACTTGTTGAATCTTTTAACCATCGTGGCTATTTCTTTCTTACGGGCCAATGACTTCTTTGACCTCATCTCTCTTCCCATCTTTAACAATTAGAGCAAAATTGTTTTGGGTACAACTGTCTCTTCCTCGGTCTTTTCTTCTCGGCTCAAACTCGTAGGCTTTGAGGTCCGAGAATAATTCATGGTTGGATGTCTTTGATAGGTCCATGGAATGTCTCGGTGCCATGACCTTCATTTCCCATTCACCGAAGACTTTTTAGGATCTTCATACACATTTCCCTCTGTGTATATTCCTTTCCAAGTGCGACGGCTCATTTGTGATTTCGTGAACCGAGCATCCAGTTGATCCAGGTTTTCTCCGAGATCATTTTGAAGTTCTCAAATTTCAGACGACCCACCGATAATTTGTTTTCTTTGATTTGCTCGAGAGCCTTCACAAATCAATGTCGGCTTGTCCCCATTTCTTTAGCCGTTTTGCATGATTTGACTTTATTGAACATGGCTTTGTCCAAGGTTTTATAAAGGATGTCCTTGGCTACATTGTCCAGGTTGTATCTTTTTCTGTCATCATTTGTCCACTCGTTCTTGGTTTTCAACCATGATCGTGCCGGGAGCAACATCTTCTTCTTCTTCACCGACCCTTCGTGCGTTGTGTTCACCTTTAAGATTTGCGAGAGGCCCATCTTCTATCACTATCCACATCTCATCATGTAATCTTTGATAGAGCGAGCCTGCATACGTATTTTCCAATCATCAAATTCTTCGATAGTGAACATAGGGATGCGTGTCAAATTTGCTTCCATGATAATAACTTTTAATGATAAAAAGAGTTTTGAAAGTTTAAGTACTAAAGCGGACTTTGAAAAGTTTGGAGATCTTAGTTCAAGAACCGGTGCGGAGGGTTCAATGAACCAACCGCTCACGATACCACTTGTAGGTCCCAAGGGGTGTAAGTGTAAGGTTTAGAAGGGGGTTGAATAAACCTTACCAAATTTTCGATTTAGTCCTTTTAAATATTCAGAGTTGATACTACACAATTGTGTCCTTGATGGATGATCAATTTAGTCACTCAAGAGAGTTAATCTCTCAACAGACTCAACCGAGCCGTTGATGGAATAACTCAAATTGTTGGCTCTAAATTAACTCGATTGTGGTTTTGTTTTCAGCGGAAGACTTAACACCCTTAAGTTTGATTAAGCAAGAATTTAGTGCTTGGTTTAGTACTTATAAGTTATCAAGTGGATAGCAAATTTATCGTGAGATATAAGCGATTAAAAGTGCGAGGAATTAAAATGCTAAAATGTAAATGACACGGTGAAATTTTTATAGAGGTTCGAAGATGGGGTAATTCTTCTACTCCTCTCTTCTCCAACTCTGGAGGAATCCACTAGGTAATGATCGGTTTACAAAGTGGTAATGATCCGGATACAAGTCTTGATCACACAAATGACTTGATCCTTTGGGACTCGATGAGACGCCTTGATCTTTCAATGGCTTCTCTTACGACTCGCTTCTTCACAGGCGTGCCTTGCTACTACAACTCACTTGCTCAAGCTCTTTGGATTTGATCACGAAGCCCTCCAAAAGCTTAAGACTTGGTTCGATCTTGAACCTTCCTACAATCCTTCGTGGGATCAGACCCCTTTTCTTCAAAAGTTTCCTCTTCAACTCGATTGAAGTTATCTTTCCTTCACAGGTGAGTGTTGGATTGATGTACTTTGTAATGTAGGCTTGAGGATTAATCTTGAATGATTTGAGAGTATTTCGGTTACACTTAGATTGATTTCTTGAGTGTTCGTGGTTCGGGTTTTTTTCTCTCGAGTCATTCCTCGGCCTTTTATAGTGATCTTTCAAAAATTTGCCCGTTGAAGAGATAGGCTTATTTTTGAAAGTCACTTGCGATCGTTAGCTTGTCTTGTTGCGATCCTTGGAATTGCCATTTCCTCGTATGAATTGTTCTTTCACCTTTTCGAGTTCGACACGGTGTAGTGCTTCCCATTGGTTCATTCCTTTTGCACACTTCGGGGTGAGCACTCCGAGAAAGGTGGTATGGAGATATTACTTGTTTAAGTAAATCTCTTGATTTACGTGCAAACGGATCTTTTCAGATTATCTCGACTTGACCGCATTTCCTTGCTTTCCCCAGGTGACTTAGAGTCGACTTCCAATCATTGGATGACTCTTCCAATCACTTCAACTTGAGACTTGGCTTTTCTTGAGTTGACTTGACGATACTTCACTCAACGTTGCATCTCACCGCTTCTTGATAGAGTTCCGTCTACTCTTCTTTGCCATACTCACTCTCACAGTGAGTCTTCCTTCCATCTTGATTGTCTTTTTGCATGTTAGGGCGTAGCCGACTTAACTCAGCTTGGCCAGCTCTAATTGTTATAATGCATTTTACAACAAGAATTGGGGAGCCAACTTTCTATTCTAAGTTTTACATGGCATTCATCAAAATCTTAAACAATAAATTTCCTAACAGTATTCATTTACAAAATTTGAAAATCATATTTTTCACATTTATTTCGTAGAGGAAATATTTGTGACACTCTATTAGGATGTTAGGTATCATGTTTCTATGTTTTACATGGATCTGATATTTATATTATCAGATTAATATTTTTAAGTAAGTATAGGTTAGAATTTCCAGTTTTAGAGCATTAGGCTTGATCATGTACCAATGTAGTTTTATGAATCTTATTTAGATCATTTATGAAATCTTATAAATATATATATAAATGCATTTTTAATGTCTATATTAATTGTATGTGTTTCCCATGAAAATATTTGACATGAACATTCCAAGAAGGCGAGCACACCGTGATCAAGACGTTCATCACCCTTAAGTAAAAGGTTTAGTAAGTAAACAAGTCATGTAAGTACATTCTCACCTGCAACACGATATAAATGTTCTTTTTATAAAGTTACACTGATTTCAACATCTTATATTTGAGCATTCTCTATGAAAGGCATTTATGGCATTCTTACAAATTGTTGATAATCTTTTCATAAATGTATACGTATGTATCACGTAATGGAAGCGTTACACACCCAATGATAATGTTTGTCCCGCTAGGTGGACTTGTCCCGCAAGGTGGATTTGTTATGTTTGGTTTGGGATTAGCTACCCCTTTCCATTCGTGACGGCGCGCTAATGATGTTAATGGTGTAACGCTTGGGCCCATAAAGATAAAATGAATATGCATGTTTTTATTTATGCATAGAAAGAGATGTAAAAGTTATTTACAATGATCATGCTCATATTTATGTTTCCATGGTAAATGCTCATAATTTGAAAAATATTTTTGTGAGAATTCAAATGTGCTTACTAAGCTTAATGCTTATAAAAGTTACATCATGTTGCAGATAGGAATGTAATGAGGATGACTTAAGTTGAAGTATATGAGAAGCGTATGTGCAACGATGTGGGATTGGAAACGAAATTACGTCAAGAAAGACATTATATTTTATGATGTCAAATTATTAAACTTACTTTCAATTTTTATGCTTCCGCTATGTTTTATTTTAATATTCATTGAAAACCTCTTTTCAAATTGTATGCTTTCGCTATTTTTTAATTCAAACTCTTGATTTGTGATATTTTCAGTTTTCTCATGATGATTTGTGTTTTTATGATATAATGGTCGATTTTAATATAATGTGAGAATGATCATTTGAAAAAAAAATTCAGTTTTATATTGTGTAATTTTTCTAAAAACTGTTTTAAAGAAGTTTAATGTTAACGAGCCTTGTAGCGTCCGTAAGGGGGCGTTACAGATATGGTATCAGAGCGGGTTCCGTTTCCAATGCACATGGTCATACGTCTTCTCCAAGTTCTACAGTTGAGTATATTTTAAAATATATATATTTATATATATTTGTCATGCTTACAATAGTTTTTATAAAGGAATAGTGTTTTAGATACACTTTCATAACATAACTTTGATTATTGTAAGAAGGTTGAGCCTTATTACTAACTCGGTAATACTTTTCCTCTCTCGATTAAGAAGAACTATGAACGTTGAAAGAGGAAGAGACGCATGTAGGGGTCGTCCAACAACAAGAAGGACAAGGGACATTCCTACTGATGCTAATCTCATTGAAATGATTGCAAATCTTCAAAGACAACTACAAAGCCAGCAAAGTGAAATTAATGAGCTCCGAGCTAATAACGATGGAAGAGAAACTCGCTACGAACCTACACCAACTTCTTCTCAACATTAGGAACATGTAGTTGAAGCCCCATATGGTTCATGAAACAATATGATCCATTTCACAAGAGCCTCTACTAGGTAGATGGAAATACTTTAGACCTACAGGCTTTAGATGATCTAGGGATCCCATAATCCTAGGAGCATGGCTCAAGACAATAGAAACTGCTCTCAAATTGATGGATTTTATTGAGTGAAGGAATTTTATGTGTGTCATGTTACTTGATAATGGAAGCCTGAGTGAAGGAAATGAGCAAGCAACAATGTCAATTGAATGACATGAGTGGAGTTTAATAAGGAGTTCAATGAAAAGTCTTATTTTTATGAATCTCAAAAGAAAACAATATGATAAGTTTAATGGCCTTTATGATGGAGACATACAGTAATAGGTGAGGTGATGATACCCTTACATTATTTGTCAGTAGTTCCTTAAATGGTTATTGATAAGGAATTCCACATTGATCTCATGTGTTAAATATGCATGATTTGGATATTATCTTAGGAATGGATTTCTTAGGAGAAATAGGAATGAAATTAGTGATGTTTCTATCATTTATGACGACCAAGAAGTTATTAACAAGTGGATGCATTAGATGTTACCAATATAGTCGAAGGACAAGAAGTGAAGTTGATGATCAATAAAGTGTCAGTAGTTCGAGAGTTCACTGATGTATTTCCTAAGGACTTTCCAGGAATACCATGAGATAGAGAAATTGAATTTGAAATTGAACTAGTACTAGGCACAAATCTAATTTCAAAAGCATCATATAGAATGGCCCCATCAGAGTTAAAAGAATTGCATGCTCAATTAAAAGAAGCCATTGACAAAGGTTTCATAGGACCAAGTCATTCACCATGGGGAGCTCCAGTATTATTTGTCAAGAAGAAAGATTGGTCTATGAGATAATGCATTGACTATAGGGAATTGAATAAAGTGACCATAAAGAATAAATACTCACTACCCAAAATTGATAATTTGTTTGATCAATTAAATGGGGTATCAAAATTTTCAAAAGTTGATTTGAGATCTAGTTATCACCAGTTGAAGACAAGAGAATGAGATATTTCGATGGCAGCCTTTAAAACTATGTATGGTCACTACGAATTTATGGTTATGCCTTTTTGGTCTTACAAACACCCCATCAGCTTTTATGGATTTGATGACTCGGGTATTCAAAGAATATCTTGATAAGTTTGTTATAGTATTTATTGATGACATCCTTGTATACTCAAAGAGTCAAGAAGAACATGATATACACTTGAAGATTGTACTTGAGACAATGAGAAAACATCAATTATATGCAAAATTTTCCAAATGAGGGTTCTGGTTAGATGAAGTGTCCTTCTTAGGCCATGTGATATCAAAAGATGGAATTAAGGTGGATCCAGGAAAGATAGAGGCGATTCTAAATTGGAAGCAACCTAAGAATGCAAGTGAAATTAGAAGTTTCTTAGGTTTAGCAGGTTACTATCAAAAGTTTGTGGAGGATTTTTCAAAGATAGTGTTGCCTCTGACTAGCCTAACGCGCAAAGGGAAAAAGTTTGAATGGACTGATGCTTGTGATAGAAGTTTTCAAGAGCTTAAGAATAGATTAACTTTATCACCAGTATTGACGATTCCTGAAGGAGAAGAAGGATCCTCTATTTACAATGATGCTTCAAAAATGGGTCTTGGTGCAGTTCGGATGCAAAATGATAAAGTGGTTGCTTATGCCTCGAGACAGTTGAAGGATTATGAAAAAAATTACACTACTCATGATCTTGAATTGGCAGCTGTAGTATTTGCATTGAAAATATGGAGACATTATTTGTATGGAGTCAGCTGTAAGATTTATACAGATCACCAAAGCCTAAAATATTTCTTTATACATAAAGAATTAAATATGAGGCAAAGACGATGGCTTGAATTAGTTAAGGATTATGATTGTGAAATCCTTTATCATCCTGGCAAAGCAAATCGAGTAGCGGATGCATTGAGTAGGAAATCATCGACAAAACTCATGGCGTTGCATGTTATCCCAAAAACTTTGCAAAAAGAGGTTATTGAGCTACAACTTGAAATAATTTTGAATCGTTTATCTACGATAACATTGACCCCAGTCCTTTTTGAGCATATTCAAGCAGGTCAAGAAAAGGACCAACTTTTATCCAAAATCAAGAAAGAAGTAATGACTGGAAACTGTCCGAATTTTAGTATCTCAAACGATGGAATTTTAAAATTCAAAGGATGACTCTGTGTACCAAAAGATTGGGAAATGAGAAAATAGATTATGTCAGAAGCCCATGAAACTTCATACTACATACATCCAGGAGCTACAAAGATGTATCGGGACCTCAAACAAAATTTTTGGTGGCATGGCATGAAGAGATATACTACGAGTTATGTTAACAAGCGTTTGACATGTCAGCAAGTAAAGGTGGAACATCAAAAGCCTGCAGGGCAGTTGCAACCAATTCATATACCAAAATTGAAGTGGGAAGAAATTGCTATGGATTTTATCATTAGGATGCCTAAGACGACTAATGCTATGATGCCTTTTGGGTAATTATCAATCGACTTACCAAGTCAGCTCATTTTCCTCCAATTAAAATGACATTTTTGATGTACAAGTTGGTAGAACTCTATGTCAAAGAGTTAGTTCGCTTACATGGAGTGCCAAAATCTATAATTTCGGATAGAGATGGTAGATTTGCATCTCACTTTTGGCGGAGTGTACAACAGTCATTGGGTACCAAACTAATGTTTAGCACAACCTTCCATCCGCAGACTGATGGATAAATGGAACGAACAAATCAGATTCTTGAAGATATGCTTAGGGCATGCGCTCTTGGTTTTGAAGGACATTGGCGCAAATACTTACCACTTGCCGAGTTTGCTTATAATAACAGTTATCAAGCAACAATTGGTATGGCCCCTTATGAGGCATTGTATGGGAGACATTGTCGTTCTCCAATTCATTGGCATGAGGCTGGTGAGAAGAAATTGACAGAATCAAAACATATCGAGAAGATTGCTTTTGTGCAAGAGACTACGGAAGTTGTAAAGGTAATCCGAAAAAAAAATTGAAATAACACAAAGTATACAAAAAAAAAGTTACGGTGATACTAGGCGTAGACCATTAGAATTCTCAGTTGCGGACTTTGTCTTCCTTAAAGGTTCACCAATGAAAGGAATTATGAGATTTGGGAAGAAAGGAAAGCTTAGTCCAAGATATGTCGGTCCATATATGATTGTTGAAAGAATTGGAAAAGTTGCTTATAATCTTGAAATACCTCAAGACATGACAACAATCCACAATGTTTTTCATGTATCAATGCTCAAGAAATACATTTCAGATCCTTCACATGTCCTTTCACCACAATTGATACAAATTGATGAGAGTTTCAGTTATGAAGAAAAACCCAAAACAATACTTGATAGAGGAATTAAGAAATTGAGAAACAAAGAAATTCCTTTAGTCAAAGTATTATGGTCTAACCACAAAGTTGAAGAAACCACTTGGGAGCGTGAAGAAGACATAAGCGCAAAATATCCACATCTATTCTGAGTTTCGAGGACGAAACTCTTGTAAGGTGGGAGGATTGTAATGCCCACATTTTCTTTAATGATTATATAATTTTATTAATCATAATGACTGTTGGTATATTTAATACTAATGATTCATCTAGTGTTATAACAGGTGAAGAACGTGAGATCGGTGTGGTCGGAAGTTCATGTCAAAAGAATTATGACGGTACATATGGGACATGAGTTATACATATATTACTATGATGTGATATGTGTATATATGAGAAATTACATGTTATATTGATATTTTATTATGCCAATCAAGAATGATTAAATGAAATATTTTCATGCACTTCAAACTCATGTAGTTTATGAACTTGATGAAATGTGGTTTTTAGGTACAATTTTGTGAACGTTTTTCCCTATAACTTAAGGTGGTTATTTGGAATTTATGAACATGGTATTTTAAGTAAATGCCTTAAGTATCTATAGGAACAAGAATTACCTTATTTGAATATGTAATGTATGAGATATTCTCAAAACATTCAAACATGCCAAAACTGAAAATCTGTAAAACTTGACAGCATCATGTGCAACTTTGAAAACGTATTTTTCCCATAAAATAAGTTTCTTATCTGGGATTTTGAACATGTTAATTTGGATACATGTTTTAGTTGTCTATAGAAACAAGAATTACCTTTTTTGAATATGTAAAGTATGAGATATGGTCCAAACACGAAAGCATGCCAAAACTGAAAATCTGTAAAATAGGACAGCAACATGTCCAACTTTGCCAACGTATTTTTCCCATAAAATAAGTTTCTTATCTGGGATTTTTAAACATTTTAATTTAGATACATGTCTTAGGTGTCTATAGGAGAAATAATTACCTTATTTGAATATGTAAAGTGAGAGTTATGGTACATATACTAAAGCTTGCCAAACCAGAAAATTCTGTGACAGCTTACTATACTCATGTTGTTGTGGTTGTAATGATTTGTATAAAGCAAGTAAAGTGTCATGGTTGTTCCCTATTTGAACCACAAAAGTTGAGGTATATTCTCCATGATTAAATCACAATGAATAAAGCAATAAAAATAAGGTCTTTATTTTATCAATTGGAACATGGCTAACAACTATCATGTGAAGATGTAGGGACCCTTTGTCAATACTTTAATAGATGAGACTTGTATCTAGTTATTTTGCTGAGAATACATGATTACATATATGAATAAGAGGTGTGTGGATCTGAAAAATTTAGAGAGCCAATAAGTTCCTTCATTCTAAATAGTTTCCTCAAAAATCTCTACATTAGCCCTTTCAAAGAATCAAATCCAACTCTTCACCAAAGTGTGCTTTTACTTCTTCATACTATTTACCTTGAATTCAATGGTGCATGACATATATCTACATAAGAAGTAATCATACAAGTAGTTTCAACAAAGTTGCATCAAAGGATCTAATGAATCAACCACTTTGCTTATACAAGATCTTGTAAGAAATAAGGTATGTATTTCAAAATTTGGATTTAATTGGTGAAATGTTATGATATGCAAAGTATTGCTTCTTGAATACATTTATATGCTATAAATACTTATCTAAATGTCATATATGATAGGTTAAATTTCCAGATCCTTGTAGTTATTGAAGATCTAATAATTTAATTTATTTTATCATTGGACATTCATTCATGAATCTGAAAATTTGTATGATCTCAAACTTTCGAAGCATGTGTAGAATGGATATGAATTTATTTATGGCTAAATTTTGGATATGTCAATCCTATATGCATTATTAGTATCATGTAATTTTAGTGGAATTTTATCTGTCCCGGTTTAGAGTACATAGAATTTAGAATCTAATATGCTTACAGTGTATGAAATCCTGACAGTTTTTAGGATCAGTTTTGAATAATCATTTTTCACTAAACATGAATGTTCATTTACCTTAATAAAAATCTAGGACATGTCATTATGGGTTATGTATAATTTTGCAAAGTTTTATCTCTATATGGTATCTAGGTTGTGAGTTAAAAATCGTTCTTTACAGAATGCCCAGATTAGAAAATAATATGCCTGCACTATTGTATTCATTTACAAAATTTGAAAATCATATTTTTCACATTTATTACGTAGAGGAAAAATTTTTGACACTCTATTAGGATGTTAGGTATCATGTATCTAAGTTTTACATGGATTTCATATTTATATTACCAGATTAATATTTTTAAGTAAGTATAGGTCAGAATTTCCAGTTTTAGAGAATTAGGCTTGATCATGTACCAATGAAGTTTATGAATCTTATTTAGATCATTTATGAAATATTATAAATATATATAAATGCATTTTTAATGTCTATATTAATTGTATGTGTTTCCCATGAAAATATTTGACATGAACATTCCAAGAAGGCGAGCACACCGTGATCAAGACGTTCATCACCCTTAAGTAAAAGGTTTAGTAAGTAAACAAGTCATGTAAGTACATTCTCACCTGCAACATGATATAAATGTTCTTTTTTATAAAGTTACACTGATTTCAACATCTTATATTTGAGCATTCTCTATGAAAGGCATTTATGGCATTCTTACAAATTGTTGATAATTTTTTCATAAATGTATACGTATGTATCATGTAATGGAAGTGTTACACACCCAATGATAATGTTTGTCCCGCTAGGTGGACTTGTCCCGCAAGGTGGACTTGTTATGTTTGGTTTGGGATTAGCTACCCCTTTCCATTCGTGACGACTCGCTAATGGTGTTAATGGTGTAACGCTTGGGCCCATAAAGATAAAATGAATATGCATGTTTTTATTTATGCATAGAAAGAGATGTAAAAGTTATTTACAATGATCATGCTCAAATTTATGTTTCCATGGTAAATGCTCATACTTTGAAAAATGTTTTTGTGAGAATTCAAATGTGCTTACTAAGCTTAATGCTTATAAAAGTTACATCATGTTGCAGATAGGAATGTAATGAGGATGACTTAAGTTGAAGTATATGAGAAGCGCATGTGCAACGATGTGGGATTGGAAACGGAATTACGCCAAGAAAGACATTACATTAAACTTACTTTCAATTTTTATGCTTCCGCTATGTTTTATTTTAATATTCTTTGAAAACCTCTTTTCAAATTGTATGCTTTCGCTATTTTTTAATTCAAACTCTTGATTTGTGACATTTTCAGTTTTCTCATGATGATTTGTGTTTTTATGATATAATGGTTGATTTTAATATAATGTGAGAATGATCATTTGAAAAAAAAAATTTCACTTTTATATTGTGTAATTTTTCTAAAAACTGTTTTAAAGAAGTTTAATGTTAACGAGCATTGTAACGTCCGTAAGGAGACGTTACAATGCAATTCGAAAAATATTATTCGAAAGTTTTTAACGATAAACTGAAACTAAAACGCTTTCTTCTTCATCTGGGATGCAGACATTTCATGCATTTTCAACTGGTTCCTCTGAGTCTGCATAGACCATCTGGTTTCCCTTCCATAAAAGCATATTTGTCCTGTCAAAGACAATATATACACAAATCATTTATAAGCATATAATTCTAGAAACCTATTTGGAGTTTTCTCAACAAATAGAAAAAAAAATAACAAGCAGCAGAGCGGAAGAGGCTTGCATGTCTATCATGAATCTTCCATTTTTGATAGCAGCAGTCTCAATCTGCAAAGCAATCTGAAAATGAACACAAGTCGAACGGTCATTGGTAAGTAGATTTTCAGAGTACTAGTTATAAAAACCACGCCCTAGGTTTAGAATAATTACAAAAAACTCCAGTTATCTTTCAAAATTACAAATACGCCTTTAAGGTGTTACAAACACCCCTTTAAGTTTGTATCCAGTGTCGAGGGTGCAATTTGTGAAATAGAAACAATTGTCAAGGTGTTACAAATACCCCATTGAAGTCTGTATCCACTCCTAAGGGTACTATTTGTAAAATAGAAACAAATGTCAAGAGAGTATTTATAATTTCGAAAGATAAACTGGGTTTTATTGTAATTAGGTTAAACCTCAATGGTAGTTTTTGTAATTGTCCCCAGAGAATATAAGGTGATTAGAATGTCTTACAAATTTGCACCCCAAATTTGAGTCACGATTGATGCGATTAATCGGCCAGATTTGACCAACTACAACGGTATAGTATTAACCCGCGCCACATTAACCCCATATAAAATGCCAAAACTCAAACTTTTAACGAGACAAAATGACATACCACGTTTTATTTCTCAAGTTTCTGAAATTGACTAATTTGTTCTGAAATGTTCTGAAATTGACTAATTTGTTTTTCTTATATTGATTACAAAAACCATGTAAGAAAAGATGGAAAAGACTTACAGATCTTGAAGAGTCCATGCTTAGTATGCACATACCGAAAGTGAAATTAAAAACAATCATGAGATTGAGAATCAAGAATACAAACATAATTACATAAGAGTGATAATATAAGATAAAGGAGATGATTTCTCTGAGATAAGCGGCCATTTCTCAATAATCATTCTCATTAGTTTGTCCCTTTTAGCTGATCTCTGAATCTACAAAAAGTTACCACAATTCTTGATTTTCAAAATCTCACTTTTAGTTTTGTTGCTGCTAATAAATTTCATAATTTTTTCACTGAAAGAGAATGTTGCTGCCAATGGAGAATTCAGGGTCCATTTGGATGGAGGGATTTGAAATTCCAAGGATTTCAAATGAATGGATTTCATAGTCATTGGATTTGAAATCCACCTCTTGTTTGCATGATGTGAATTTGTGTAAGGATTTCAAATCCATCGTAAGTTTTGATAAAAATAAATTTAGAAGCTCTATTTATTTTCTTAATTGATATTTAATAAATATAAATAATATATATAATCTTATTATTTTGTAAATAATTATAATTCTATAGACTAATAAAAATATGAAAAATATAACTTCTATTATGTCTGAATATGTGTGATGATAATGCGTGCGCATATGTGAGGAGAGTATGTGTGTGTGTCAGTGTGAGTGTGAGTGTGAGTGGAGTGTGTAAATGCGTGTGCAGTGTGTGTGTGTAAATGTGTGCAGTGTGAGTGCAGTGTGTGTGTGAATGTGTGTGCAGTGTGTGTGTGTAAATGTGTGCAATATGTGTAATGTGTGTAAATGTGTGCAGTGTGTGTAATATGTGTAAAAGTGTTCAGTTTGTGTAATATGTGTGCAGTGTGTGTAATATGTGTAAAAGTGTGTAGTGTGTATAAATATGTGTAATGTGCGTAGTGCGTGTAAATATGTGCAGTGTGTGTAAATGTGTGCAATGTGTGTAAGTGTGTAAATATGCAAGTAAGCATAAATTAAAAAAAAAAGAATGGATTTCAAATGACTAGGTTTTGGGAGGGATTTGAAATCCTTTGAAAATAAAATAAAACTTAAAGAGGGATTTCTAACCCTTTCATTTGGATTTATATGCCAAACAGGGGTGTGGATTTAGCTAAGAATTTTAAATCCCTCCTTCCATATCCCCCCATCCAAATGCACCCTCAGAGTAATGTACAAAGAACAATGTAAATAACTTGAATGATAAATCCAATAAATTCTTATCTGGACTTCTAGGCAAATGCCAAGAACAGCGTATCATAAGTTTGGACCAAAAGTAAAAAAAGAAAGATGTTCATTGAAAAAGATATGGCAATTTTTGTGAACTCCGATTTGCATTTATGTCATGTCGCATGTTCATGCTTAACATACAAAACCCGGAAAAAAAGAAACATATAGAGACAGTACCTTGTGGAGCAATTTTTGATGCAAAGCAAAGTGGGTTTGGCATTGGCGGTAGAGGTAGAAGCTAGTCTCCTGATTTTTCTCATAGCGAACAAGAGTAGGCTTTTCCATTGTTGCAAATCTGATAATCGATACAAAACCAACAAGGAATCAAATTAAAAATAGTGGGAAAAAATTGAAATTCAGGTAATCTGAACTGTTCTTTTACAAGAAAAGAATAACAAACCAAATTGAAGCACTAATAAGCAATACCAGCAGTCAAAGAAACCAAAATAAATAAGCAGGAGAAAGTTGAAGATGCATACCGATGAATGCAGAATTCTTGGTTTCTTGTTTCATGAAAGGTGGTCGTATTTATAGTAGTGAAAGGAGGGGCATACAATTATGTTTGAACCGTCTGGATATGCTCGTATTAATGAGTTTTTTTATGCCAGGCTAATAAGATTTGAATGCCTATATTGAGATAAAATCAACTAATTTTATTAAATGATTGAAAAAAATTCCATATAAGCTATGACGTGCAATCATTAGCGTACGACGAAGAATATTAATTTTGTAAGATTTTTGAGGATTTATTTCCAAAACTCCCCATTACATTCTTGCCACATTTCATTCAGCAATTGGGTACCAAATAGCTACCAAACTAGCGATAACTATACTATTAATATTAGTTAAAAAAAACATTGTTAATGACACAAAACTTTGTGCGTGTAGGCAAGTAAAATGGCGTAGACAAGTCATCATGCGGAGACATTTCAAGTGTACTTCAGTATAGAGAGGAAATTAAAAAAAAAAAAAAAGATAAGTAGGTTAATCTTTCTTTTTTGTTGTTAAGCCGATAGGGCCAGAAGAAGTGACATGTCAATAGCCAGCAAAGAGGGAGAAACTAGTAAACAGAGAGGGATCAGTTTCTTTCCTTGTTCATGTGACTCCCACAAAATGTGTTATCAGGGAAAGAGGATTAAGAATAAGTAAAAAATATTTTATTAAAATCTTCATCAGTTTAAATTTCATAGAGTATTAGTAATTTCATCAATTTTAATTTCAATTTTGATGTAAAGTATTAGAGTGTTCTTTCTGTTTTCATAAAATGCCATAACTTCACATAATCCAGGTAAATAGAATGGATGAGATGGACATGAATACTCAACTTACAAATTGTGATGCCTCAATATTTTTATTTGGGCTGTATCCATTTAATGAATATTGTTGTGATGGGCCTTGGCCCCAATCTCATGGAATACTGATATTCACATAGGCCATTTGCACGGAGCATCTCATTTTCTATCCACCCCAGAGCTTATACCTGGCAATGATGATCCATCTCATTTTCTAAAAAAGCCCACAATCAAGAAGACCTAGTCTGAACGAACGTGAAAAAGGTGAGAGGGTCCCAAGTCCATCAGGATTTTTCCTGGGCTGGTGGCAACAGTTTCATGACGTGGCAAATCCATATGAAAAATTAATTGTAAGTTAATTAATGGTAAAGGAAATCATATTATAAATTTGTATACTAAACATATTCTCATGATAAAACTTAAACATTAATTCAACTATTCGAGCAAATACAATTTTTCCTACAATCAACATGTTCTAAATAATTCGTTTTTGCTTACGGTACTTATTATCCCAGTGAATCAGCAACTTTTTGATCTAATTATTTTTCTTTCAAAAACATTCACGGAGATAATATAACCCTTGAAACGACTATGCCACTTCCAACTTCATATCAAAGAATACATTATGATACAACAGTTTTATAATCACTTAGTCTAAAATCAGGGATACGAAAAGCTTACTCACATCATTTGTGGCACATGCTTCTGTCAAGTATGTTATAATTCTTATTCAGCTGGTATTACATACGATTGTAGACTATCTTGGAAAATCCAGGTTAAAAGAATGGTCGGGTTAATCTCTATTTAAATTTGTGGACTGCGAAATCTTGGTTAAACAAAAAAAATCTACAAAAATCTTGACCGGAACCATCTTGTTTATTTGACCTGGAGGTTTATTTGTTTCTGCAGATACCATCTTGTTTCCTGTTGACTCCAAAACCTCACTCCTGTAAAAGATAAAAAGCCTCGGTTACTAGAAAGCACACAATCAAGAGAATTCTTTTTAAAACTTCTCACTAAAGGAAAAAGGAACAATGAAGAGGCTTACTGGTATCAGTGGTATCAATTCTCATGAAGTGGAAAATCTACCTGAAAAATGAATATCTTGCTATAGCCGTATATGGTGTAAAGGTGATTAAGCTGAAGAACAAAACAGTTTGGTTTGTTGCACATAAATAATTGTGTAGAAATTCCCTAAAGTTTCTGTGACAAAACTATTGGTTCAGTTCCACTTCAACTGTTCCAAAGCTTTCTAGCATTCTTCCAGGTAACCCTGCTTATTAATGCAAAATCAGAGAAAGTAATAACTCAAAACACATTCAAATATAGTAACTCTGTCATGAAAACCCTCTGATGTTCATGTGTAACCATTTGCTTCTGTATATACAAAATTAGCAGCATTTGCGATACTTATCAACAAGGGCAAAATTTCAATAGTTATGAAGGGTTAACCTGCAATTTCTCAACCTTCTCCCTTCAATCCACTTATTCAGTAGTATAACACTACACAAACCTAATTGAATTAGTCAGACATATTAGAATCTCAATCTTCACAACATCATTGTATCTTTTGATTTCTTGATTTATTTTTTGGAAGTTATTTGTGCAACTTACGGGCCGTATGAAGAACTCTGAAACAAGAAAAATGGACGAAATATTAAAGGAAACACTTTGATGTCTAAAATGGACATTTGTAAATGCATATGAGTAATGGAGGGTTTACAGAATGGAAATGTGTAGGGTTTTCTCTTGAGCTCCATAGCCAACGAAAGAGGCAAGAGATTCAGCGTGTAAGTACATTAAATATCTACATATTTGAAATATAACTCAGAATTTATTGAAGAAAATGTAATAAATTTGCATAACTTTTGAAAAATCAAAGCAACAAAACACACACACACACACACACACACACGAGAGAGAGAGAGAGAGAGAGAGAGCGAGAGAGAGAGGGGGGGAACAGGGGGTACCTGGCGAATATACCAAGTTCTTGATTAATCAGGAAAAGAAACTTCAAACACTTACATTTTCATTGGTATATGAAGCAGTAAAACAGAGAACTCAATCGAAATCCAGCAAAGCGGAATTGCGGAATGTGAAGAGACTGCATAATGTTGAAGATGAAGCATTTTTAGTTCTTGAATTTTCTGAACAGTACCATTCTAAATACACCTCACCGGACATACAGTTAGGGGTGCCAACCGTTCCAGAACTGGCGGTTCCGGTTGTAGTTTGGAACCGGTTCCCAAATGGTTCCAGTTTTATCAATTTTTAACCGGAACCTTTTGTTTATCACTTGATAATTTTTTATTTTTCTAAAATAGTTTATCAATTTCAGTTTAAAAAAAAAGAAAAGAAAGAAAAAGATTTGGACTTAATATTCAATTAAGTTTTTTATTTAATATTAATAATAATATTAAATATCTATATATATACTATTAGAATTTAGAGAAATCAAAGTTCACGCAGCTTGCTTACAACATTTGGTTTAAAACGTGTCTCATGAAGTTACGAATATAAAACATCATAATAAATATTTAACATTTCTTCTAGCATATTTTTACCAAAAAAAATAAAAAAACGTTGGGTTTAACCTTTACGTCGATGGTTTTAACCGACGGTTAAAACCATCGGTTCCACAGTATTTGAGACCAAGGATCTGGAATCGGAACCGGTATATACGGTTTCAGTTTAAGTTTTGGAACCGTTGACCGGTCGGGACCAACCTATACGGTTTTGGTTTCCGTCTTGGAACCATTGACCGGTGAATGATTCACGGAATCGTGACCACGTTTCTAATTTTGGTTCCATTTGGGCTACCCCAATATACGGTACACGGTCTCACTTATTATAGAAGCATTTTTTAGTTCTTGAATTTTCTGAAGGGTAAATACACCTCACCGGACATTATGGTATTTGGTCTCACTTATTAGAGGAAACATTTTTAGTAAAATTCACAAGGGTACCTCTCCAATACACCTCGTTGGACATACGGTACGTGGTCTCACTTATTAGAGGTGAGGTCAAGTTTCAAATAATCAAACCTCAACCCTACAACTCCATTTGTAATGGTTTGAATTTTCAAAAAAAAAAACACCCTCCTTTTTAAAATAATATATTTACTTGATAAACTCCCAATATATCCCAATTTATCTTTTCCCAGACTTTTAGCATGATCATACCCGAAATAGCACATATGTGGAATGAATTGCATTAAGCTTTGCCTTGCAGACAACAATTGGGTTCTCCAAATTCCAAGTGGAATGCGATAACAAGGTTCTAGTTGATGAAATTCACAGGAAATAAATTCCAGAAATATATACGATGGCTTATTGCTAGAAGACATTCGTATCCTAGCAGAACAAGCGCACCATCAAGATGTTAAGTTTGTACCTCGAACGACTAATAATGTCTGGCCAAATTCATAGTAGATAAGGAATATGAGTTTATTTGGTTAGAAGAAAGGGAAATTATTTTAAGTACCCAGGGTACTCTTTTCTACCAAATTTGACTATATTACCCCTCATTTAATTTGGGGGTTTTTAGAATTTTGAAACTGAAGTAATTATTAGTGGCCTTGAAAATCGTATAACTCCCCTCCCCTTGGAAATCGTATACTTACCCCTCATGTACATGTACATACAAAATACAATACACTCCCTCACAACCAAAAAACAATCATAAACAAAACAAAAGAAAACAAAATCAAAACAAGAAGACCTATATTGTGCACTATATCGTGATGGATGCCACCGATGAGACTGACGCCACTGCCGCCGAGACCGCCACACACGTTTTCAGATAATTTCACGTTGGATGGTCTCGGGCTCTGTTCGGATGTGGAGTGGATGTTTGAATAGATTGGATGGGGGCTATTTCATGAACTTATGCTTGCCCAACTACATCCGCCTCACTCTGGAATTTCTCAGCTTTTATAATGCCGAAATAACATCGGGTCCACATGCTAAAGAAGGGCTAATCACTTTCCGGCTCTTCAACAACGAGCACCGACTTACATTGGTGGATTTCAATACCATCTATGACTTACCCATAGGTGGTCTACACATTAAACCCCTGGAATTTTGCGATCATCAATTTTGGCGAGCCATCACAGGGGAGCAAGAGTATCATCCATCCTCGGCCAAGTCATCCAGTATTGTCAACCCGTGCTTTCGCTATGTTCACCGGGTGCTTTCTAGCACACTTTTTGGCTGGGGAAAAAGCGAAGGGGTGGTCCGACTTGATGAGCTCCTATGGGCTATGGTTAATGCCTCTTCGGTTGACACGGGCTCCTACTTAGCCAAACATTTTCTAAAGGTCAGACGGAAGGATAGAGGAAAAATCCTTATTGGTGGCCTCATTACCCCTATTGCCTCCCATTTCGGTTATCACCTAATGTGATTCAAACAAGCCCGGGGACCAACCCGGATTGACTTTGAGTCTTGTATTGCGATGGGTATAATTCAGCGGCGTGGTGATGGATACGTCCTCCGGTTCAAAAATACCAATCAAACACATCCTTTGCCCAATCCCTCTCGCACTTCGGTTAGGGATCGGGACAATTGGAAAATGCTTTACCCTCATGGCGGTGGCACAGATGTGTTACAATTACCCGTCCCACCTGCCACAGACACGGAAGACTACCAAAGTGAGGATCCGGACTTTGATGCTCCCTCCGCCTCACAATCACCACGAAGACCATCCCTTCCCTCAGATGACACTAGATCTCTACTCCAAGCTATTCAGTTGGAGCAAATGCACCAACGTGTAATCTTAGATCAACAGGAGGGGAGAATAGCGCAACACTTTGCTCGTCTTGAAGAACAACAAAATCAATATTTCATGAATCTTCAATAGCAACAACAACAACATTACGATGTACTACGCCATCAACAACAACAACAATATGACCAACATCAGTCCTACTTTGCCATGTTGGACCGGATTCAACAACGACATATTTAGCAGGGGCATTTTCCACCACCACCACAATGAGGTCATATTTTTTCTTGCTTTTTGTTGCATTTCCCTTTTTTTTGTTTTCATCTGTATTGCATCCCATCTCCTTCTTTACATTGGGAACAATGTGACCCTTGAAGTTGGAGGTGGTGAGATTTTTTAGCACTTTTAGACATTTAGACATTTTTAGACATTTGGTAAGATTTGCGTGCTATTTTAAACTCTCCCTTATTTTTGGTATTTTTGATCTTTTCTTTCCTCCTTATGCACTTTATCAATTTCTTGTGAACAATCATGAAATGTCTTTATTACAATTAGATGGGTTGCTTGTTGATTTGTTTTAACCATTTTTTCCGAAAAAGCCTTCTTTTTGAGAATTCAAAAATGCCAAAATGTTTTAAACTGTGTGACTCTAGTGATAGGATGAACTTAGCCAAAAGAGTACAATGTCATGAAATTAGATTGGATTTTGCTTAATTGAAAATACTTTGTGCCATGATCATTGGAAAAATCACAATTCGGGTAAAAAGAAATCAAACTTCAAAAAAAATGTGTTTATATTTTTATAAAGGGACAAATTGAGGTTATACTCAGTTATTTGTTGTTGCTTAGTAACTATGAGCATTCATGAGCCCCATGTTTCTCTTTTACGTAAAACGGCAGCACAAATATGAGTATGGGACACCACCCTAGGAGCTTTTGCAAAGACATTCAAATTTTAAACCTAGTGGAAGTTGCCTCAAAATGTCCTAATTTAATACTATATACATGTTTTTTACAAAAACAAAGAAAAAAAAAAAGAAAACCCAAATTTTGGATATCTCCTTTTATCATTGCATTCTTGTATTCGGTCTAAGAGAATGAATAACAATTTCTGTGATATGATAACTTTGATGATTAACAATTCCAATTACTGAAGTCACTCTCTTTTAACAAATTGGTTGTCTTGGAAAATCGCATCGATTGGTTCAATTGGGAACAGAAAAGGGTCAGCGAATTACTTCAATCATGTAAAAATTGTGAAAATAGATACCTCCCTTTATTTTCAATCCCACTCTTTGTTTTAAAATTGCTTGAGGACAAGCAAAATTTCCAAGTTGGAGGTGGTTTGATAAGTTCATTTTTATTCACATTTTTATAACTATTTTTTGTCATTTTCTTTCACTTTTTAATTTATTGATCAACAAATTCAAGAAAAATCAATTTGGCTTGTTTTAAATTGTGAAGGTAAAGACTTGGAGCAAATTCTTATGGATTTCGTATCAAATTCTTATACGAACAAAAATGAAGGAAGTCAAACATCAATCGAAAAGAGTGCGAGAAGACTCAATTTCGTACAGAACACATCCCTAGTGTGTTGGAAAACATTGCCATGCTTCAAAAAGCACAAAAACAAGAAAAACAGAAAAATACGCCTAGGCCGTGCTTTTAAGCACGACCGTGTTCGACCCTCCGGCAAAGAAAACCCGGCCATGTCGTGTTTAAAAGCACACCCATGCCAAGAAATTCCAAAGACTAACAAAACACGGACTGGTCGTGTTCATATGCACGGTCGTGTTCGTCAAAATTGCTGAACACGGCTGTGCTTTTCTTCCAGGCTGAGACTTTTTGGGCGAAAATTGTGGAAGTCTTTCCTTTTTGCTTTTGATAACTTTTGTACAACATTTATATCTTATTTTGCTGCACTAAGCTCCATTATTCCCTCAATTATCACATGAAAACAAGGATTCAACAACCCAACTATGGTAGTGGAGCAATTATTTGTCAAGAGATGACATTGTTAATGTGTTCTTTCACAAAAACAATGTCTATAAAAGCCAAGAGTTTGGGTTGGAGGAACTCATTCATTCACTCTAAGTTTCATTCATAGTTAGAAAACAAAATACAATGAGAGGATAAAAGAGAGGTATAGTTGGAGATTGAAGAGCATTGTAGAGGAAGGCTTGGAGCTCAACATTATTGAAATCAACCAAGGAGAAAAGTTTTGTTTGGTCTTGAATAAAAGATAAGTACACCATGTCTATTTCATTCAAATCTTCTTGTGTAGCTTATTCTTTTGTCAAAACCATGTGTAGCTAAATTCATAGTGTTTGAATGTAATGATCTCTAGAATGAATTTGTGATTAAGGTTTGTATGTTTTCAATAAAATCTTCATGTTTTGTGTGATTCACTTATATTATGATTTGTTCATTCGAGTTAATATTTCCGGTATATTGATTTGAAATCTAGTCCTCACGGGTAATCGAGAGATTTATGATGAGAAAGAAACTTTATAAGTGAAAAGAGTTGCATGCAATCCTAGATATAGGACGACATAAATCTTATGGATTAGGGTCAAACCTAATATGGGAATTCACAATTCGTTATAATGCAATCTTGGGGGTTTTAACTAGAAAGAGATTTAAGTTAATCAACTTGAGATTAGGAGTTTTTCACCTTGAAAGAGGATTTAACTGAAATTGGGAATTTCTACGGTCCATGAAATATGAGATTTTATTAAAAGAGGATGGTTTTTACTTAAGGGCTTATGGTTGTATTTTTATCTTATTAAATCACAAAAACATTCTAGAATGATTTACATTCAAACACATTTCTAGCTCTTGATTTCTTATCTTACAATCTCCTTTTATTTGATCTGTTGTAAGTTGTTGATTATTTTAATTTCTTTATTTTCCAACTTTATCCAACAAACCTCTGAAAATTGTCAGATTAGATAGCAAAAAGACGGTAACTACTAGTACTTATAATCCTCGTGGGAATGATACTCGGTACTCAATAATCTATTCTATAAAACGATAGGTGCACTTGCCTAAGGTTTTAAAGTAGCTTTTGAGTCATCACAAATATAAATCCAACCAGATAAATCAAGAGAGAAAAATAAGAGTGTAGGCATTTAGGGTAATCAATTTGTGTGAGTCAAACTGTGATAAGTACGAGGAATTACTTGGGGTATTTTTTTTCCTCTTGGAGCAATAAAAAGGGGCTAGGAGAATGTAGGTCCCAAGGGATGTCAGTTAAGTTTAGAAGCGAGTGAGTTGAATAGACTTAACCAATTTTTGAATTTTAAATTAAATCAGAGTTTTACAAGTATTTTGGAAGACAGATTGGTTCAACCTCAACAGGAGAGTTAACCACTCAATAGACTCGAGTGAGTTGTTGATAGAGTAATTCAGTTGAGTGAAGTGAGCTCTTTTTGAAAATCAGTTTACTTGGTTTTTACAGCGAAAGTCTTACACCCTTTTTGTAGAATGGTTTTCAACATGTTTTAGATTAAGTTATTATCATTTGAGTAAGCAAATATAAATCAACATAAAATGTGCAGAAATAAAATGTTGAAAGTAAATGACACAAAGAAATTTTATAGTGGTTCGAAGATGGAGTGATTCTTCTACTCCACTCTTCTCCAACTCCTGGAGGTAATCCACTAATGCAACAGGTCGTGTTACAAAAAGGATAGAATAGTCTGAGTAAACCTTAATCACACAGCTAGCTTCACTCCTGGGACTCAGCTTCTTTGTAAGGCAACTGTCTCACTACTTTCAGCTCTTCAAACCCTTCGGACTTGATCACACAGCCTTCCGTTGAATTTGAAACAGGCTCTAACTTTAACCTTAATGTGCGTCCTTCACCACGTGAAAGTGCAGACCTCTTGTTCTTGAATAACAAGATTTTCTCTTCAACAGGTTGAAGCTTTCTTCCTTCATTCACTGAATGTGTTGGTTCAAATCACTTCGAGAGTTGAGGCTTGAGGATTTGAATGAATAGCTTGAGAGAATATTATGCAGTTGCTTATTTGCTCAGATTTCTCTTATATTGTCACGTGTATTTCTGTCAGATTTTTCCTCAGCCTTTTAGTGATTGTTTGAAAAAGTGTTCGTTGAAGAGATAAACTTTTTTGAAACTTCACTTCTTGATCATTGGCTTGTCTTATTGTGCAGCTTTTGATGTTGACCTTTCTTTAACATTATTGCTCTGCAGGTTACCTGAATCAAACCAGGTTTCTGCAAACATCTCATTGGTTCATAGCTACTTGCACTCATTCAGCAAGACAACTTTTAAGGTGCAGGTCTGTCCCTTACCATTTTGGGTAAGTCTTTCACTTTTCTTTGCAACGGACTTCTTCAGCTTTCTTCGAGTTTTTAAGCTGCTTTACCCCTTTATTGAGTCTTCTCCATGAATCTTGGATGACTCAGCTGTTAGTCTATTGAAAGACACTGCTTCTTTACTTGGCTGAAAGTTTTCTTCAATACTCAGCTGCGACACAGCTGAATCTTCACTGCAATTCTTAAGTCAGTCTTTTGTGATCTTCAACTCTGCTGCTTCATGACTCAACTAATTTCCTGTACCGCAAAATTCTTTATTAGTAAAGAACGAAAACTCTCGTAGATGTAGGCGGGTTTTGTCGAACCATGTAAAATCTCTATGTATATTTTATATTATGTCTGCATCATTTATTTTTTTGTCATCATCTTGTTGGTGTGATTTGTCGATATTCCGAATAAATCAAATCTTGGATCACAACATGCCTCCGCTGCGCCCAACACATGTTTATGATTTAAGAAGAAAGTTATCGATTTCTTATTGACGATATTTTCATCATGTTTTTTCTGTGTTATATGATTTATCATTTGAGATTTGAGTATTTATGATATTATAGTTTTTTTATGATTGAAAGATTGATTTTTTAAATTAGATTTAGCTTCTATATTTTTAATAATATAAAAATATATAATTTTATATGTCTATATATGTCGTACTCATATACTTAAAATTTCAAAACATGACATATTTTCGTACTCATGTGATTTATACCTGTGTCCCATTCTTGTGAACCGCACACTCGATCCCACCGATGTCGAAGGGGAGAGTGAGTAGGGAAAAGCACCACCTTCACGTGATTATTGCATTCATATTAAGGGATAATAATTACAAAAATGCCCCCAAGGTTTGGGCTGATTACAAAAATACCATTTGATTTTTGAAAATTATAAATAAAAAAAAACCTTAAGGTTTGATTTCGTCTTGCATTTTTTCCCTTCATAAATAAAAGATATTTTAAAAACCCCTATGATATCCCCTTAAATTTAAGATTAAATCAAGTCTCAAAGGGTTTTTTGTAGTTTTCAAAAAATTCTCAGGATTTTTATGTAATTAGGCCAAAAACGTGTTTTTTTTATCCCTTCATACTAATTAGTATTTCAAAGGGTATCTTAACCCAACCAAAATTCACACAAACGTTCACTTTTATATTACTTATAAGGTGCATGTGCGTTGCACGTGGACTATAAATCCTATTTAATTAATTAGTTTGTTTAATAACCTAATGGTGTAAACTTGAATTGTTGGAAAATATTTCATAAACCAGAAATAATTATAAGAAATTCATCAATACGCTATAAATAATTCCAAGGCACGCACTTCTAAAATGGAAAAGAATAACTTACTAATTTGAATGATGTGAATGATGAAATAAAATATTCAATGAATGAAATTCAAGACTAAAAAAACATAAATAAGTTTCTATGCGAAATCATGATTATAATATTCCTTTTCTTGTTTGATCTTGATGGTGGGAGGAGTCTTCTTACTAAATTTCAATGATTTCTTCATATATTATTCTCTAAGATTATTAACGGCCCCTTCTTCATCGCTTAAAATCAAGATATTAATGTCATCTATTCCTTAATCTTCTATGAGTTGCTTTTCTTTTTTTTCCGATTACCGTCTTTTTTGAAGATGCACTGCTTATTACCAAGACCATTTGGTGTGCCAGTTTTGTCAATATCATATATAATCTCATCACATTCGATTGATGTTAATTTTAATCCCCTATGATATTTGGACTCGTGTTCTTTCTTAATACATAATAAATTTAAATAATATATATTTATAAAGAGATAAATTAATAAACAATAATTTTATTTAGTAAATCACATGCTCGGTTGATGTAAATGGTATTCATCAATCATGCATCTAATATATATAGTTGTGACATCATCGAACATTGTACTACGTGCACTATCATTTTCCTGACGAGATTTAGCACTCACCTAAATCTACACTTAAATAAATATCTTTTTGTGTATTGATGTATGTATAGTTATAGTTTGATTTATCACCTAGTTATTGTTTCCACCTCTTCTTCATTACACTTTTTGCAGGGGAGTGGGATACTAATGTAGAAATACTTGGCATACAAGCAATGGCGTAGCCAGGAATTATTACGGGTGTGCCAATACTCGAAATTGGGGTAGGCCAATTAAAAAAATTAAAAAAAAATACACATAAATATTAACAAAAAAAATTAAAAAAATTTACCTAGTAAAAAAAAATTTAGGGGGGCGAGGCCCAGATTGCCCCCTTATCTCCGCAATTACATACAATGTAAAGGCAAAATAAACAATCAACCAATATTAGATCATCTAAAAAAAATTGGTGCATATAATGCTTGGCAAAAAATTAGTGGAAATATAAGTTGAATAAGATCTAGAAAGCCAATATTATATCATGGAAATATTATACAATTTTATCTTTGTTAGGAAATTTATTGTTTAGATTTTGATGAATGCCATGTAAAACTTAGAATAGGAAGTTGGCACCCCATTTTTTGTTGTAAACGCATTGTAACAAATAGGGCTGGTCAAGTTTGAGTTAAGTCGGCTATGCCCAAACATGCAAGAAGACAACTCGGAGACTAGTAGGAAGACTCATTGCGAGACAACCGAGTTTGGCAAAAGAAGAGAAGACGGAACTCGATCAAGGTGCAAAATGAGATGCACAGTAAAGCATCGATCAAGTCAACTCAAGATAGTCAAGTCTCTAGTTGAAGTGACGGAAGAGTCATTTAATGATTGGAAGTCGACTCTAAGTCACCTAGGAAAGCAAGGAAATGCAATCAAGTCGAGATAATCGAAAGAGATCCGTTTGCCGAGAAATCAAGAGAATTACTTAAACAAGTAATACCTCCATGCTACCTTTCTCAAGTGCTCACCCGAGCGTGCAAAGGAATGAACCAATGGGAAGCACTACACCGTGTCGAACTCAAAAGCAAGAACAATTCATACGAGGAAGTGGCAATTCCAAGGATGCAACAAGACAAGCCAACGACCACAAGTGACTTTCAAAAATAAGCCTATCTCTTCAATCGGGCAGATTTTTGAAAGATCACTATAAAAGGCCGAGGAATGACTCACGAGAGAAGGTTACCTCAACCACGAAAATTCAAGCAAATATTTGAAATGTAACGTAAGATATTCTCAAATCATTCAAGATTAATCCTCAAGCCTACACTAAGAAGAAAATCAATCCAACACTCACCGTGAAGGAAAGATAGCTTCAATCGCTTGAAGAGGAAACTTTAGAAGAAAAGGGGTCTACATTCCACGAAGGATTGTAGGAAGGTTCAAGGTCGAACCGCTCGAGTTCTTTGGAGGGCTTCGTGATCAAATCCTAAGAGCCTGAGCAAGTGAGTCAGTAGTAGCAAGGCAAACCGCCCCCGTGAAGAAGCCGAGTCGGACGAGAAGCCACCGAGTGACCAAGGCATCTCCGACCGAGTCCCAAAGGATCAAGTCACCGTGTGATCAAGACTTGTATCTGGACTGTTACCACTCAGTATATCGATCAATACTTAGTGGATTCCTCCAGAGTTGGAGAAGAGAGGAGTAGAAGAATTACCCCATCTTCGAACCTCTATAAAAGCTTATCGTGTCATTTACATTTTAGCACTTTAATTCCTCGCATCTTATTTGTTTAATTAACGACATATTTGCTATCCAACCGATAATCTCTAAGTACTAAAACCCAGATTAAATCATTACTAAATCAAACTTAAGGGTGTTAAGTCTTCCAACAAAACAAACCACGCTTGAGCTAATTCAGTCTTAACAGTGTGTTATTCTATCAACACTTATTCGAGTCCGTTGAGTGACTAACTCTACTGATTAACTAAATTGGTTGTCCACCAAGGACACAAACAGATATAGTATCAACTCAATTTTTAAAAAGGACCAAAAGTGAAAAGTTGGTAAGGTTTATTCAACCCCCTTCTAAACCTTACACTCACACCCCTTGGGACCTACAAGTGGTATCGAGATGTTGGTTCATTGAGCCTTCCGCACTCGCCAGTTCTTGAACTAGATCTCCAAACTTTTCAAAGTCTGTTTTAGTACTTAAGTTTTCAAAACTCCTTTTATCATTAAAAGTTATTATCATGGAAGCAAATTTGACACGTATCCCTATGTTCACAATTGAAGAATTTGATGATTGGAAAACTCGTCTGCAGCTCATCTATCAAAGATTACATGATGAGATGTGGATAGTGATAGAGGATGGGCCACTACAAATCTTAAAGTGAACACAAAAAAGAAGAGCTACAACCAAGGTGAAGAGGATGTTGCCTCTAGACCGGCTATGGTTGAAAAACCAAGAACCGAATGGACAAATGATGACAGAAAAAGATACAACCGGACAATGTAGCCAAGGACATCCTTTACAAAACCTTGACAAAGCCATGTTCAATAAAGTCAAATCATGCAAAACGGCTAAAGAAATGGGACAAGCTAACATTGATTTGTGAAGGCTCGTGCAAATCAAGGAAAATAAATTATCAAATTGGTCAGACAAAAATTTGAGAAATTCAAAATGATCGCAGGAGAAAACCTGGATCAACTGGATGCTCGGTTCACGTAAATCACCAACAAGCTATCTCGCACTTGGAAAGGAATATACACGTATGAAATGTGTATGAAGATCCTAAAAAGTCTCCCGGTGAATGGGAAATGAAGGTCATGGCACCGAGACATTCCATGGATCTATCGAAGACCTCCAACCATGAACTATTCTTAGATCTCAAAGCCTACGAATTTGAGCCGACAAGAAAAGATCGTGAAGAGATAGTCAGTACCCAAAACAAATGCTCTAATTGTTAAGGATGGAAAGAGAGCCGAGGTCAAAGAAGTCATTGATCCGTAAGAAATAGACCGATGGTTAAAAGGTTCAACAAGTTCTTCAATAAGAACTACAAGAGAGGCAAGGGCGAATCTTCCGTAGAAGACACTCGGCTCCCTCCAAGTCAAGAGAAGATAGGCCAACCAAGAGAACAGATCATCAAAAAGTCAATATCAAAGGGCCGACAACCCAAGAATGGAAAGAGTGATCAAAAGGTTGAATATCTATGCTGAACCGTAGGCAACCAGGTCACTATGCCATTGATTGTCCATATCCTGTAGTCAACAAATACATGAATGAAGAAGAAAGAAAGGTCTTCGAGAAAGAAGACAAGAAAATAAAAAAGCAATGTTGGGCCAGAGATCAGCGAGAGAAACAAGTCAAGAGAGACAAATGATTGAGAGAGCAAAAGCTAACTACTCAAGTGATTCTCAAGAAGAAGCCTGATCCGTTTGATGGCCAAGGAACAAGATCAACCCCCAAGAAGATGAGGTACACTCTAACTCATCAAACTCGATTCCAGTGATAGTGACGTGATACACACACTTCATCACCCACTCGATCTTTATGATTCATTAGGCAAAATGATGAAAGATTTTGAACACATTAAATCCTCACACACACTACTAAATGAGGAAAACAACCTACTCAAGAGCCAAAACTCACAGCTGACTAAGGAGCTGAGCACTCTAAGTCAAATACCTGATGAGAATAAAAGTTTAAAGGCTGAAAATGCCAAGCTAATAGTAGAAATAGCTGCCATAGAAAAGAGGGAGAATGACCTCAAAAATGTGATTGCCTCATTCACTAAGGCATCTAAATCATTGGATGATCTTATTATGAGTCAAAGAGAATGTGGAGACAAGACAGGCTTAGGATTTAATTCCTCTGTGCTATGTCAAACTCCAAAAGTAATTTTGGAAAAAGGATCTTCAAGCAATGACGCGTCTCAAAAATCCAAAACTCCAAATGGTGCACACACATTCACTCCAAAGCACAATTACAAGCAAACTGGCCTTGGTTATAAAGGAAAAGGAAAACAGCCAGTTGGGTGCGTTGAGAGGACAACGAGAAGAAATTCACCAAGTTCTCGGCAAAACTCCAAACAGGAATTACTCTGTAAAGAAGAAACAGAGCTACCAAAAACCCCAAAAGTTCTATAAAAGAAACACATATGATGGGAATGGTAGAAAATATCCAAGCCAAGCTGATTGGAACGATGTGAACTATCAACATAGACCTATGGAATATAAGCCCAAATGGCAAAGGCCTAGAACTCAAAGAAAGGCCATTCCAAAAGTATAAGAGCTTTCATCAAAGACACATATGCACCTAGGCACTACACTCAGAGACACCACAATTACCCAAAGAAGGCAATTGCTAAAACACATATACAGGCATACAGACAAAAGAGACAGTTGTATGAACCTAGAACCCCCAAGCAATTTGCCAAAATTAATTATGATTATGGCACGGATAGATGGCAACCCCTTAGAGCCAGATCATTTGGCTATAGGCTGGTTGGATCATCTTACAATACTAACCCCTCAGACCCGCACAAGTATGGGTACCTAAAACTTAATTTCCTTGATTGCGGGTTCAAGGAACAGTGAGTGCCAAGAAACCTGGTACATGGATAGTGGTCGTTCCGGACATATGACAGAAACAAGAAAATCTGTCAAAATTCAATGAAGTTAAAGGAGCAAAAGTCATATTTGGAGGAAATGAAGCTCCAGGAGAAATAAGAGGCATTGGATCCATCAAGAAGAACGGATTAGAAATCACAGATGTTGCATATGTTGAAGGACTCAACTTCAACTTGCTAAGCATCACCAACTCGTGACAAGGGTTATAATGTTGGATTTAACATGGGTATATGCCAAATCAAGGATATTGAATCAAATGAAGTTGTGTTGCAAGGATGCGGATAAAAAGAACATGTATGTAGTAGATTGGTCAACCGCTACACCCAAAGACTTTTATTAGCAAAGAGCACAAATTGAATCAAGTTGGTGGGCACAAAAAGTCGAGTCACCAATTTCAAAACACTTAACAAGCTTGCCGTAAGTAATCTTGTGATAGGTCTTCCAGACTCGGTATACAAGAAGGAGAGTATATGTGACGCATGCCAGGAAGGAAAACAGATCAAATCATCATTCAAAGAAAAGACATGCCCATCTTCAACAAGGATATTGCACTGCTACATATGGATCTATTTGGTCCAAATGAACCAAATAGCATAAGTGGGAAGAAATATACCTTGGTGGTAGTAGATGACTACTCAAGATATACATGGACAATATTCATGTGTAAGAAGAAATAAACTCTACGTAAACTACCACAAATGATGAAGAGGATTCAAAATGAGAAGAGCCAAACCATTATCAAAATAAGATCGGACGAGGAACCGAGTTTGTCAATGGTATAATAACTCAATATTGTATTGAAAATGGAATTGGTCATGAATTATCTGCAGCAAGGACTCCACAATGCAGAATGGCATCGCAGAAAGAAGGAATAGAACACTCAAAGAAGCAGTTAAGACCATGTTAGGCTGAGCGGGGCTACCAAAGAGATTTTGGGCTGAAGCAATCAATACAAACTTGCTACACTCAAAACAGATGTATGATAAACAGACAAACTGACAAAGACTCCCTATGAGATTTGGACAGAAGAAAACCAAATGTTGCATATTTTAAAATATTTGGATGTAAATGCTTCATCCATAACAATGGCAAAGACAATCTAAAGGCTTTCGATGCTAAAGTCGATGAAGGTATCTTCTTGGGATACTCGATTGAAAGCAAAGCCTACAGAGTACTCAACAAAAGGACTATGGTTGCGAGTAATCCATTCATGTGGTATTCGATGAGCCAAATGTAAATGGAGAAGACATTGAAGAGTCACCGATAAGTCAATCATCCAACCATACAAAAAGTCCTTTCTTTGAAGTCAAGTCGAATTATAAACTCGGATGAAGATGAGATAGCCGAGTCTCATAAAATCTTGGAAAATTTGTAGCTAAGTGATTGCGAGAGAGCCGATCAAAGCAACACAATCGCTAGACGCATCAATCCACTAACTTACTTCAACCTTGATGTAAGATGGGTGAAAGACCATCCACGAGAACTTGTCATTGGAGATATAAGAGAAGGTGTAAAAACAAGATCCATAACTCAACAAGAAGCTATGTTCACATGCTTTATCTCAAAAATAGAGCCTAAAGACGTGCTACAAGCATTGGATGACACACATTGGATTCAAGCTATGCAAGAAGAGTCAATCGGTTTGAAAGAAATAAAGTATGGGAATTAGTTCAAAGACCCACCCATCAAAATGTTATTGGTACTAAATGGGTGTTCGAAACAAGATGAACGAGGAGGGTTCGTGGTAAGAAACAAAGCAAGACTAGTAGCCAAAGGATATTGCCAAGAAGAAGGAATAGATTTTGATGAAACATTTGCTCCTATAGCAAGATTGGAAGCTATAAGGATGTTTCTTGCCTATGCACTCACAAGAATTTTATTGTATATCAGATGGACGTAAAAAGTGCATTCCTAAATGGTTTATTGGAAGAAGAAGTGTATGTTGAACAACCTCCGAGGATTTGAGCGAGAAGACTCTTGGAGATAAGGTATACAAACTCAAGAAAGCTTTGTATGGATTGAAACAGGCACCCGAGCATGGTATGATACTTTGTCACAATTCCTAATCGAGAATGGATTCACAAAAGGAAAAGTAGATAGAACACTTTTCATAATTCAAGACAAGAAGAGCATACTTGCTTGTTCAAATATATGTGGATGACATCATTTTTGGATCCACAAACAAAGAGCTATGTGAAAAATTTTCAAACCTCATGCAAAGCAAATTTGGAATGAGCATGATGGGAGAGTCGACATTCTTCCTTGGACTCCAAGTAAAACAAACAAGGATGGAACCTTCATAAGTCAAACAAAATATACTAGAGATTTAATGAAGAAATTTGGTATGGAGGAGAAGTCTTCCGTGAAAATACCAATGAATACATCGATCCAAAATGGACATGGATGCAGATGGCAAGCCTCGTAGATCAAACAAGATACGAGCACTTATTGGATCATTGCTTTATCTCACAAAGAAGTAGGCGGACATCACCTTTCTTTGTAGGTGTATGTGCGAGATTTCAATCGCTCCAAAAGAGAGCCATATGACTCGCAACTAAGAGGATTTTGAGATATTTGAAAGGAAGCCAAAAAGTTGGCTTATGGTATCCAAAGGAAGGTGGATTCAAGCTAATTGGCTATTCGGACTGACTATGCTAGATGCAGAGTTGACAGGAAAAGCACTTCAGCACATGTCAAATGCTTGGAAATAGGCTAATTTCCTGGTTTAGCAAAAAAGCAAAATTCAATAGCCACCTCTACAAACCGGGAATACATAGATGCGGCACCAGCCCAAATCCTATGGATGAGGCAAAGAATGAGAGACTATGAAGTTGAAGAAAAGGAAATTCCAATCATGTGTGATAACACAAGTGCAATTGCAATCACTCGAAATCCTGTGTTGCACTCAAGAACAAAGCATATCGATGTCGATATCACTTCATAAGAGATCATGTTGAAAAGAAGGACATCATCTTGGAATATATTTCAACCGATAAACAAATTATCGACATATTCACAAAACCATTATGTGAATCAAGATTTGAAGAACTCAAGCATGAGTTAGGGTTAATTGAGCTGAGCTAACACTCAGAAGACTCAAAGAAAAGAAATGAAACACAAAAAGAGAAAAAGGATTGAATTCTCAAAATCAGCTAAATAAATCAATCATGTCGGAAAGACAAATGATATCAATTAGCCGACAACCGAGTCACCGAGAGAATCTGCACTTAAGAGTTAAATCGACTAATGGATAAGCTGAGTCGTTCATGAGCAAAGTGACAAAAACGCAGTCGTTTTTACTAAGCGGGAATGTTTTTAAGAATGACGTCAGCATAATGACGATGTGTACAGACAAAAAGCTGCATACCAAGCTTATGATTGGATATAAATGCTTTGCCGCATTAAATTCGAGACATTAAATGCTAATCGGCGTGCAAAATCTAAGCCGTTGATTTCGATCACATTTCAAAAACCACCCGCACGTCCTTTCAGAAACCATATTTAATCCATTTTCGTCTTTTTTCTCTCACATATTACCAAAATGGTTCATTTCTATCTCAGAAGCAAAGGCAAAACTCTCTCAAAACCCCATCAATATTCAAATCATCTTCTAAGTTTCTTTTCGTGAAATACTGAAAAATGGCATCAACTTATAATTTCGCTAGGGAAGCAAATTCACACCGGGTCTACTTTGTGGATTTCGAGGAATGGTCAAATAGGGGTTCGATGACGCCCTCATAAAGAAAATCGCTGAAAAGCTCGAAACGTCCGGGTGAAACCATTTCGACGATGGAGTTCTCGATGACCTATGTGGAAGAGATCGCACGCTTCTACGTGAACGCCGAGATTCACGATGAGGTGATTAAATCCTCCGTTCACGGGAAGGAGTTCATCATCTCGCCAAGATCTGACAGTAACACCGCCACTACCGCGGAAGGAGCACCGTAAATCAATGAAGGCGACGAGACTTGGCTGCCGCTTGGAAGGAAGTAGCCAAGACCGACTATGCTTTGAAAGATAGTCTACACGACTAAAAGGGGCTGTGAAGGAGGACTACCACAAACCTGTTGGACATAGTTGCCAAATGCATAGACATCAAACTTGGCGGCTTTGACCAATCGTTTAAAGAAAAACTGATCGTAATGGCTGCGATCATTGAAGAAAAACAAGTAAATCGGGCTGAGTTTGTCTGCAGACTCGCGATCGTAGGGAACAAATCCATCAAGGAGGATGGTGCATTTGGAGGATCCTCGGGATATGGCCTAGTGATTGGCCTACTGATGGAGGTGAAAGGAGTCCCTCTTCGACATGGAAAGGCGTTCCATGTAAACAAGGGGATGTTCGATCAAACCTCTCCGGCGCACGTAAGAGAGCCCACGCCAAGAGAGCCGATACAAGTGAGGGGGAATCACCACTCAAGGTACAAATGTTTACTCTCCACCAAAGAAGAAAGTCGCCCTACAAATGCTTAAGAGAATCGCCCCAGCCTAAGAAAAACAAATCTACTCCTCGCTCGCAGCCGAGTCGCCCGCCCGCAGCTCGTGTCTCTGCCCGCCTCAAAGAAGCCGCCGAGAAGGAACCTCAAATACCTTCTCCTCGTGCCAAAAAGAGGAGAACGATAAGCCAAGACGGCCGCTTCTCGAGAAGAAAACACTAGCACCGACCCCGCCGCCAGTGACTCGGAAGACACTCTCTCCCGAACAAGAAATCCCTCTCGGTATGAACTAAGAGACGAAGAAGAATCATCAAGCAATCCGAACTTGAAAACCTAAATGAGTCGCCACTCAAAATTACATGAATACCGGAGATCACTGGAGAAGTAGAGTCTCTAGATATTATTGATGAAAACCAAGTCTCACAAGGCGATCACAGAGGCAAATCAAGACCACAGTAGTTCGAACAAATGAGACACAAGAAGAAGTTTAAAGAGATGATGATGTGATGATCCTATCCCCACTTTATCCGGACATCCAAAATCGTCTGCGAGAGTGGAGGAAGTGGAAATTTAGTCGATCCAGGAAAAGTTCCAACGGCCGAGTTTATCGAAGAAGAAGAGGAACCGATGAACTTTCTTGGAGTGACCACTGTGGTCCAAGCATTGGATGAAGAAAACTCGCATAGATATCTTGCAGATCTTCAAGGACAAGGAGAAGGAGAGAGTGACAGAGGAAGCCGAGGCACGTGAGAAGGCCAAAGATCATCGCCTATCTATCACCACCACCGAACACACACATCATCTCCTCGACGTCTTATCGGATAGTGATGAGGATCTGGACCTGGCCGCTACGTAAGAGTTGCAAATGCAAAGCAAGCAATGCACGAATCCAGAATTCTTCATGAGAAAAGAATGATGGAGGGACCAGGAGAGTCCTCCAAAACACAAATGAGTTGGACCCAATGGGAGTGGTGCGGATATTGCCACATTGTTCTTGCCACCACTTCCCACTCACTCGGAAGAAGAATTAAGGAATCTGCGATGAAACTCGGGTTAGTGGGGACCCAAATGAGCCAACCCCTAATAAAGGTGTCTTACCACCGCCCCAACGGCTGAACACTCATGAGACACAAATGGGAGTTTGGAGACGAGTGACCCCATTCAAGTCACTCACCGGTGCGCCACCGAGGGGGAAACTCCCCATCCACCGCAGCGAGAAGGTCGGAGGATGTTTGCATGACTCCACAACGAATCTAGGAGGCGAAGTGGAGAAAGTACAAACACAAAATACACAAAGAAGTTGCCATCATAGAAGCTCGGCATTTGAGACTGCCTCACCGAGGTGCCAACCGCTCTCAAGGCTAATGACGCTGCCGATGCGCTTGAGGCACGAGAAGGAATGTTCTCCTAGGAGTTAACACTGGCGATGAAAGTGCAATCCATAGGGTTGAGACTCCAATGGATGCCACCACGAGAGACCCTAAGACAAACCGACATCATCGAAAGGGAGGTCCAAGGCCTCGCTACGATTGAGGCTGAGACCGAGGTAGGTAATGAAGGCCAACGGGAGGTTGAGAATTCCGGGGTAAAGAAGTCAAGTAGAGAACATCCCTCCGCTATCATTGATCCATCCGAAAAGGAGATTAGCGCACTTCACGACTCCCGGATAATCCCGATGTAACTTTTCTCGGGATCGGAAGAAGACGATGAAGTTGAGTCATCCCCGTGATCGATCCAAAAGACTCGGCTAAGGATATTCCAACCACGAGCAAGTCGACCTCAAGACTACTCACAAACTTTCAATTTTGATGATGAGCCACCCATGGAAATCTCATCATCGTCCGATGACGCTCGATAAGGCCGAGGACCACGGTCAACTCAATTGGAAAAACCACCGAGACCGACGGTCGTTGAGACAATACCGAGGCTCGGCAAGTCGGGTCAACTTCACAACACCCAAATGAAACAGAGCCATCACGCGCAGGCTCCCCTGCTACAAAGAGTTCGACTCCACAGGAACTTCACGCACACCTCTTATCATTGAACAAATCCCAGTTGCCCGTGATGATTCCTTTGTAGAATCATTTCCCTTCTCTGGAGGTACCCGACCTCCCAAGAGTCGAAACGATCTCGCACGCTTCCACGGACTGATCCTGTCATTCCATCGGATACCATCATTCCAAATGACTATGATTTTGACGCTGCTTGGCCATCACCGCAACAGAGGGGAATGAAGTTTCGGGAGGTGTTCAAAGAATTATTTGCGAAAATTGAACGGATGGAGAGGCACCAGGCCTCGATGGACATGAGATCGGATAACAGATGCCAACCTTAATGCCGACTTGAGAGGCATAATAGTGAAATGAGGAGTGGTGGCAACAAAGAAGAAAACAATGCGCGTGGAACAAGCTAGATATTTGAACATTGTTCAACAAGTCGCTGGCCGGAGAGTCCGAGAACGCCGATGCAAAGACAAAATTGAGAGAACACATTGAGCACATGCATGAATCTCACATTTCTTTGAGATAAAGTCACGTGAACAAAATAAGAATGAGCTCTGCGTATGGAAGAAAACATGGATAGAAAATTCACCTTCTTTATGGCCGAGATGAAATTGCTTAAAGTCAATCCAACGCTACTCGCTTCGAGTTTCGTGTAGCATACACCACAGCAAACAGACTCAAAGCGAGAACTCCGGCTATCAGCTCGACTTTCTGCTTGCTAGTATGTTTCCGGGGTTCCTCTCTCTTTGATTATGCCAAAAAGGGGAAAGAGGAATACCTTAAAGCGCTAAAGAGATCCGAAGGTGTGAAAGGAGGGAGCAAACGGTGGAAGGAAAGATAAATGAGGAATTTTCAAGGAAAATAAAGGAAAGTTTGTTGAGGGGGAAGAATCGAGAGATGTGACCTTAATGATTGCACAAACCCCCAACAAGGTCTTGTCACAAATGATATTATCGGCAAAGAAACTCCCTAAATGACTCGCCACTCCAACACTATGCCGCATCTATGGTCAAAAGAGAAACACATTGAAGCGGGGATGGAAGAAGTGGAAGGAAGGTTTAATGCCCGAGTTATGGACATCTTGAAACAACATGGAGGCATTCCAAAGAGAGACAGAGACACTTATGCCATCTCGGATGTCGGGACCGAGCCAAGATCGCTTGATGAATTTAAAACGCCGCATCCAAGGATACTTCGCAAACATGTCTATGGCTCAAGCCTGGGACTTGTACCGGGAAAAGGGTCTCACGTTATGTGAAGAAGGCCGACAGCAGACTAGACTACCGGCAAATCCTCTGCTGGTCACTCCGCTGGTCACTCACTTTGGAAAGAAGACCTCGCACAATACACGCCCCGAGGAAGAGGAAGAAGCGTGTGTGGAGGAAGAGGTTTCGACCTAGGCATCCGCCCAAAAATATTGAGTACATAGATCCGGCAAGAAAGGAGGGATCTGTTTGGTCACTGGTCTTGACCAAGTAGCCAATCTGCAAGTGGCTAAAAATAATCCGAGTATGTGAAAAGAATCGAAGAAAAAAAAAAGACAAACTCAGCTATGGGAGGAGAGACAAGAGAGATTAAGAAGAGATGAAGGCCGCCTGTAAGGCATATGAAAAGAAGAAGAAAGCCAAGAAGATGAGAAAAAGAGAAGAAGACCAAGATGACGAATCAAGATGAAAGAAGGAGGCGTGAAGGAGATGAAGTGTTGCTTTGTCCACCCCTTCATGTATTTTACTATGTAAATACATACTATGTAAGTCTTACTAATAATAAATCAAATTCTCTATTTCTTTTGCGTAGACATAAATGTTTGCTTTGATACACCTTGTAAACATTGTTGTGTAAAAGAACAAGAATGTTATGATCAATAAAAGGATTGATTCTACGCATACATTCTCTGAATGCACTATCCGTATGTATCTTTGCAATTTACATTTTGAATGTTTTAAGTTTTGGCATCATCAAAAAGGGGGAAATTGTTAGGAAATTTATTGTTTAGATTTTGATGAATGCCATGTAAAACTTAGAATAGGAAGTTGGCACCCCATTTTTTGTTGTAAACGCATTGTAACAAATAGGGCTGGTCAAGCCGAGTTAAGTTAAGTCGGCTATGCCCAAACATGCAAGAAGACAACCGGAGACTAGTAGGAAGACTCACGCGCGAGACACCGAGTTTGGCAAAAGAAGAAAGACGGAACTCGATCAAGGTGCAAATGAGATGCAAAAGAGTAAAGCATCACCAAGTCAACTCAAGATAGTCAAGTCTCTAGTTGAAGTGACAAGAGTCATTTAATGATTGGAAGTCGACTCTAAGTCACCTGGGGAAAGCAAGGAAATGCGGTGAAGTCGAGATAATCGAAAGAGATCCGTTGCCGTAAATCAAGAGAATTACTTAAACAAGTAATACCTCCATGCTACCTTTCTCGAAGTGCTCGACCCCCGAGCGTGCAAAGGGAATGAACCAATGGGAAGCACTACACCGTGTCGAACTCGAAAAGCCAAGAACAATTCCTACGAGGAAGTGGCAATTCCAAGGATCGCAACAAGACAAGCCAACGACCACAAGTGACTTTCAAAAATAAGCCTATCTCTTCAACGGGCAGATTTTTGAAAGATCACTATAAAAGGCTGAGGAATGACTCTGAGAGAAGGTTACCTGAACCACGAAAATTCAAGCAAATATTTGAACTGTAACCTAAGATATTCTCAAATCATTCAAGATTAATCCTCAAGCCTACACTACGAAGGAAATCAATCCAACACTCACCTGTGAAGGAAAGATAGCTTCAATCAGTTGAAGAGGAAACTTTAGAAGAAAAGGGGTCTACATTCCACGAAGGATTGTAGGAAGGTTCAAGGTCGAACCAGTCTCGAGTTCTTTGGAGGGCTTCGTGATCAAATCCTAAGAGCCTGAGCAAGTGAGCTGTAGTAGCAAGGCAGCTGCCCTGTGAAGAAGCTGAGTCGGACGAGAAGCCAACTGAGTGACCAAGGCATCTCCAGACTGAGTCCCAAAGGATCAAGTCAGCTGTGTGATCAAGACTTGTATCTGGACTGTTACCACTGTGTATACTGATCAATACTTAGTGGATTCCTCCAGGAGTTGGAGAAGAGAGGAGTAGAAGAATTACCCCATCTTCGAACCTCTATAAAAGCTTATCGTGTCATTTACATTTCAGCACTTTAATTCCTGCATCTTATTTGTTTAATTCTGCTGACACATTTGCTATCCAACTGATAATCTCTACGTACTAAAACCCAGTATTAAATCATTACTAAATCAAACTTAAGGGTGTTAAGTCTTCTGCTGAAAACAAACCACAGTTGAGCTAATTCAGTCTTAACAAATTGAGTTATTCTATCAACAAATTTCGCTCAGTCATTGAGTGACTAACTCTACTCGATTAGCTAAATTGGTCATCCACCAAGGACACGATGTATAGTATCAACTCTGAATTTTTAAAAAGGACCAAAAGTGAAAAGTTGGTAAGGTTTATTCAACCCCCCCTTCTAAACCTTACACTCACACCCCTTGGGACCTACAATCTTATAGTTAAAAGATAACTCCCAAACATATTAAATGGGCAGTGGACACTAAATCTCAAATATCATCCACCACGCGTCATTTATTCTGTTATATTATGTTATAATCTTAACCCCACTTCCTATAACTCATGACAATCAAAGTTTTATTAAGGAAGCATTTGACTCAAATTAATCTCAATATACGGAGTCATGTTGATGTTAGAAAAATGGACCATCATTTTAGTTTAGTCAACATATCGACTTAATTCATAATAGAGCAACTTTGAAAAAACATGCAATCAATTTAAATATCATCTTGATTTACTATTAAACATGAGAAATAACTTGTAGATATGAGCAAGAACAGTTAATTGATTTTCTCTAAATAAAGGACTATAACCCAGAGAAAGACAACATCTACAACTCAAAATGGATGATGAATGATTTTTGCTTGAAAAGAACCTAAAACTCCACCACCCATTCACATTTAAAATCAAAGACTACGACGTGGAGCAACGAACACAAAGACACCAAAAAAATAATATAAGCCACCTACAAAGATAAAAGGCAAATCTTTTAACCACGACCGCAATCCAAAGGAGAAACCACCTTGTCCGTCATCAATGTTCGATCTATCAATCAAATCTATGTATTGCTCAAAGTAAATCTTTCAAATCAACCATTCGTCCTCTGACCTTGCGCACCATTCATCATCTTGCCTACTACTTGAAAGTGTCTACCGCTGACTTGGAGAAACCCGATCAGAGTGAAAAAAGAAATAAAAAAGAGAGTGAAATCCCTTTTATACCAAGATTAAACCGACTCAATTTTAATGGTTCGACAAAATAGTGACGCCAGAGAAAGAGAATGAAAAAAGGGGTCAAAGGGCGAATCTTTGAGAGATCGTTATGGCTCTCTAGTGTTCCCCTCTCTCTTGTTGTTCCGATTTACATTCTTTTCTATGTGCATAAGTTAGAACTAAACAAACAATATACCTATAATTACACTTTTGCAATTAAAAATAATGAAACAAAAGGGTGTTTTAGTCTCTCCAAATTTCTGCAGAAACAACCAAACTTTTATAATAGAAATAGATAGATATAGATATACATAAAGCTCATTTGAGGCCAGTTTGATAAATTAATATATGAAAGTTAAAAAATATTCCCGATAAAATCTATCGAGCTACTCGATTAATACAAAAAGAATGCATATATAATGATCAAACTACTAGAGCTCAAATCGTGTTTAACTCAATTAAAACTCTTTGAGTTTAATTCAATAAACAACCAAACCAAGCTCAATACAATTGTTAAAACTCAATAAAAGTTCATATAAATTTGATCAATGCCTTGGTTCGGCTGATTTGTACTCCGCAGTCTGAATAAAAACTCATTCTCAAACATACAAATTACATATACACTTCCCGTAGAGAACTGTCAAAAATGTAAAAGTTTAAGTTTAATTTCTGATGAAGTTCCCTATGATTTTCATATTAAATACTACACTTCAAAGAGTGCTTAGTGAATTAATTGAAACAGGGCATTTGCAATGATAAGTGAAACAGGTTAAAGTAATTGAATGCAAGTCTTATAATTATCATAGTACTTGATAAATGTTACTCAACTATTTCATCTCAATTATTTCAACAATTTTGTGTACTAATCCAGATTTAGCCAAAGAACTAAATGCATATAACCACTTTGCAAACTGATATTTGTGTTAATGAATGAAACATACTTGCACAGAGTTAATATGTGTAGAACTTGCCAAATGAACTTTCTAATTTTCCAAAATCCACATATCCATGTTAGTTCATAAACACGTGCAAAATAATTAGCATCATAGTATATAACACCAAGATACTAAAAATGAATATGGAGAGCATCCCCACCTCACTCTCCACTACACCCCAAAACCAAAGGAGAACCCTAAAAAATGGGATGGTTAGACATGCTTCAAGCTAGTGTCTCAAGGATGATTCTCTCTGTCTGTTTCAACTGTAACTTATTAAGTGCACAGAATTTGGGAAAAAAATTCATTATAAGACCTCAAAGTCTGACTTTTTTCTATCATCTCGAATATTTGGCGTTGATGCAAATCCGGAGAAGAGTGAAAGAGATAATGAATATTTATACTTCTAATACCCAAAAATAACATAATATGTACATAATACATTACAATATCTTCTACGATGGTCATCTTGTTCTATTGATAATAGAGCAAAAGCTTTTGGGGTAACATGTTTTTTGAACCCAAATGACTGTACAAAGTAGCTGCTAGCGTCACAAGCAGGAACGACAAAATTGTCAATTTCCAAAAATCCTACAAGAAAATGCACAAGAACAAAATCATGAAACCAAACACACACACACACACACACATATTTATGCATATACTATATAATACACATATATCATAATTCATATATGTAAGGAAGCGCTACCCAAAACAATGACCAGGGGTTCGGGTTTATGTTTTTCTGATTCGATGGTAATTATTGGGTATTCAAATTTCAAACCGACGTCGGAATCAAAATCCGATACCGCAAACTATGGTCATGAGCGATAATTGTAAGCGTTTTTTTGAATCATTAACGAGATGTTTTTGGTTTTTGTTGGTGTAATGGTTGCAGCTAATTAATGCAAAATGTCTTATCAAAGACTATTTTTTTTTGTTAAAGCAATTTGCATTATGTGAATGCTGGTAGTGTTACATATATAGATACTTGCACAAAAAATTGTATCTTACCTATTGAGGATTATGTCAGTCTTTGTGATCTCGATGGTTGGGAGTGGCAATTTGCAATATGGAGTTGAAATGAAACATGATGGTGATGATGGGGTTAGAAAGTAAGGATTGGGACTTAGGTAAGACATTATACTAAGTACGCATTCCTAATACTTTGTAATATATGTAAATATGTAATGGTGCTTGACTGACATATGCAACCAGGAGTCTGTTTCTGAGGGGTTTTGAAGTAATTGATGTAGTGCTAGATAAGAATTATGCATAAGTAGAAAATAATGCGGTGATGCTATATATTTCAGGTTTTAGGAATTTTAGGAAATTGTTATGATCAATACAAGCGTTGATTGAAGCAGTACTAGATCTGATCAATACTAGTGGTGATTGTGATCTGTAGTTTTTATCAAGGATCGACAATTCAGATTATGGAGAAAATGAGTACTGTTATTAACAAAGATTGGCTCGAGAAACAAGTCTGGGAGAAAGCATGCATAATTTGATGGGGATTTCCTTTGAGGTTGCCTTTGTATTAATTATGCTTTAAAACAATCCTAAAGGTGAGATTATATCTCCATGCATAGCCTTCTTCTTTATCTTAGCATTATTTTTTCCTTTGCAATTAATCATTATCCTAAAGTTGTAAATTGAACTATTATTATGTTCTTGATGATGGTGATAGATTGCACTTAAGGTGAACTTTTTAGATGGGCAGAAGTACATAAATCGATATAATTAAGAGGCAAGTGATAAATAATTTAATTTGTAAATAATGTTTCCTATTTTTTAATTTCTCCATTGCTTTTATGGAAATCTGACCATCATTCTTTCTCTCCGTTTTCCATTCTTCTTTACTTTTCTTTCAGGATTTAGATGGAAGCCAATCAAGACAAATTTGACTAATGTAAAAGAAAAATAAATTTGTGAAGGAATCTAATTGCCAATGCAGGAAATCTGAATCTGATAAAATGTCATTGTATCTCTTCTCTTCCCTTTTCCATGTGTTCATATTTTTTCTTCTCCATTTTATCCGCTAGGATGAATAATTAGATTTCTGTATACCTTATATTTAATATTTGAGTTCTATATTTAATTCACGGAAATGCATTGCTATGTGAGTAACATTATAGTATCTTTAGTGAGATCATACGACAGTCATAAATATAATTTTATATTTAATATTTGAGTTTTGCACATACTTATTCGTTATATTATATTTTTATTCTGTTGAAGATCTCATGAACCATCTAAACTATAATGCTATTTATGTGGCAATGTGTTTGCGTGAATTATATGCAAATAAGAAGCATGATGTTTTGATGTTTGATAGTTTCTATTGTGAATTGGTTTTCACTTTGATATTTTGAGTGGATGATATATGAATCTTTCTCCCAATTAAAAATTTTCTTAATAATTTCGGGAGTACGTAATGTAATGTTCATGACTTAAACCAAATTATCATAATTGTTTCATTATATAGATCTTTTTTCTTGAAATTTGGTAATTAAATATTTGATATTTTTTAAATTGGTGTTTTAATGGTCAAGACAAGCTAAATATTGTTTACCATTGCTTGTACGTTTATTTGCTATCGTGATTTATATTCTAAAGAACTCTTTGAGACTGACTAGATTTTAGAAAGATCTTTTTCTAATTAATACGACAAGTAAAATGTCACTTATACTCACTATTCTCCTATATGTCATTATTTTTTCTTCTTTTGTGATAATATAGATTTTACCTTGAGCTAAAACCTGAATTTTTGTTAATTTCAAAAGTGTGCAACTGGAGAATCTAGTCTTACTCTCCGTCGTCGTGAAATAATACTTCTTTCCCAAAGTACACACCCCACTCAAAACATGGATATTCATTGCTAAAATTTGATTGGACTAAAACACCCTTTTATTGTATTAATTTAACTGCCAAAAAAATATAATTTACAGTTTTAGATAACGTAGAAGTATACCAATGGGATAGCTGAGGATATTTAAATGACGGTTCACAGTGGCGATAGTGGACTCAAAAGGCAGAAAAGAAAACTTCCCCTTAACACTCTCCTCTCTGAGACAAAAGGGATCTCATTTTTTTTTAATCTCTTTCTGGACAAAGTTGATTTAAACAAGTCTAGAGAGAAGGGAATAGGGGTACCTTATAATGCTGAAGTTTGGTAGATGAGGTGGAAGATATGGCGGTTTGCTGACAGTGGTGACGGTATGGCGAATTTGTGAGGCGGATCAGTATGTGAAGATGAGTGAGTGGAAAAAATATTGATTTCAAGTTGACACTTGACAAAAAGGATGATTCTTTTTAATCCTTTAATTTTAGTTTAATGTTTGTTTCTTGAAACATAAACTAGGTTAGCAACTTTTATGGTTTAATTAGTATTGGAAAGTGCAAATTGATTTAGTGAAAACTAATAGGTTGGCTTGTGATTTTCATTCTAAAATCATTGTATCATGTTAATTTTTGTTGAAAAATGATGATCGCGAAAATCTTACCGCAAGCGTAAGGTGTCAAGTTGTAGTATAGGTTTTGAAAGTAGGGTTATCGTCTCCACATGGATTGTTATCGAATTTTATACTAAGTACTATAATTAAAATAGCTTAATTCTATCTAGAAATCGAAAAGAGATGAGTTTTTATTAAACTAAAAATAAAACTAAAAATAAGCAAATAATTGGTTCAGACAAATAATCAAACACGTAGAAGATGAATTCTAGAGGGTTGATTTCACCTAGTTATCCCCTATGTTTTCAATCCAGTTTATTAATCACAAGTTATTAATCTATAAGCCAATATTCCTACCGTTTATCACTTCCTCTCTCGAGTGCCAAGTGATTCTAGGTTCCAATTTCTGATTTCGATATCTCTATAAAAATCATAAATTAAACCCTAATGTGCTCAATGAATATTCTATCACATGCTTCAAAAGATTCATAAATCTCTCGATTCTATGAAACCCTAGGTTGTGTTATTCTATGGCCAGACGTTCAATTACCTCTCTCGAGCTTCAAACCAAACACGCCAAACAATCTAAATTATTGATCAGATAATCCATATGCAATCAAATCAAATAACACAAATAGATTAAATAAAATGCGAGTTTCATAAACTGAAAATCAAAACATAGGTTCAAACGTAAGTTACATCAATCCCCTAGAAATATGGGTTTAGCTCATGTTGGATGTACAAAAATTCATGAAGAAATAATTATAAATCTCAAGAAATCGACAAAGAAAAACAAAGAAACAATTGAGAAGAAAAGGAAAGGAATTCTCTCTGTGTCCAGACGAGAAGTGCCTCCAATTGTCGTCCCGAACCCTAGCTCTGAGTCTCTTGCCTTGCGTTATGCTCAAAATAATGTCCCCCCCTTGTTTGTACATCACTTATCGTATTTATAGGCTCGAAACCCTCGAAAACCATTAAAACGGCCCAAAACATAACTCGCGTACGTTCAGGCCCAAACCGCGCGCTGCGCCCTTCCCTCGCTGCAGCAATGTGCCTATTTTGCCGTCATCTTCATCTCGCCCGTCGTGGCGCTGCGAAAGATCGCAAATGGCACACTGCAGCGTGCCCCTCATCATCCGGCTCCGCTTTGCTACTCGACGCTTTCTTTGCTTTGTTGTTGCTTACTGTTGTGCGTCGTCCTAACTCTTCTTTTTGTGCCGCTTTTGCTTTCTTTGCCTTGTTGCTTGCCTTGTCTTTGCCGCGTTGTCCCGGACTCCCCTACTGCTCATTGGATAGGTCGCGCACTACAGCCCTGAAAATGGGCGCTGCACCGCGCCCGTGCACATTGTTACTTGTTGCTTGCTTTCTTGACCTTGGAGATGGGCGCTGCAGCGCCCACCATCATCACGCCCACTGTACTTTTTTACACCCCCGCGCTGCGGTGCGGGGATTTTGGCACTGCGGCGCTCGTCCTTTCGTGATATTTTTCCATTTTTCCACTTTTAAAATACGCTTTTCACTTTTCAAACACATTTTTCATCATTCTTGAATAATTTCGGCTCTCAAGATCAGTCCTGATTCTCGAACGACACCAAATGACACAAACTCGACTCAAACGACACTAAAATACCCGAAAACAACACAAAATCCTAGTCTAGAGCACTCAATACATTGGTATAAAACCAACTTAACAAATACCCCCAAACTTAGACGTTTGCTTGTCCTCAAGCAATTACAGACTCTAAAAAATGACAAACATGAAGGAAACAAAAATGAAGAAGACAAACTCAACAAACCAACTGCGAAACTTCACAACCAAACTCATTCGTCAAATTTCGTTTTACTATCAATCAAGCACGTATTTTCACAATGTGATCATGAATGTGGAATGTTCATGCCAACTCCGTTTTCATTATCCAGATAGACTCACGCAATCAAGTGTTTTCAAAATGATCCACTTTTTGAATATAGAGATGAGATGCTTACCGGACTCCATAGGCTTGTCTTTCACACTAATCTCCACTAATGTAGGCTAATGTAACACAAGGATCAATAGGACTTTTAAAGCTTGTAATGTGGGCTTAGGGTAAGGTAGGAAAATATATGATTAAGTAGCTCAAATCACCAATTAGCAACTACCTTTCACTTTTTGACATCCCCAATGTTTATGAACCTTCAATCCCGCTGATTTTTCTCTTTTTTTTTCATATATTTTTTTTTCTTTTTCGGAACCCCCAAACTTATTCTTTTGCATACATGGGGTTTTATATCTTCTTTTCTCGGGCAACTTTATTCAATTAAATACATACCCTTCTCATCATACCCCTACTCAACTTCCAATATTTTTCTATACTTTGTGTGTATGAGTGATGGGTAATTAGGATTTTCATATTTAGGCTCTGAGCATTAGATTGGTTGCCAAAGAAACGGGTTTATAAGGCTCAAAGGGGGACACTAGGGAAAATATAATACAAAGGTAGGCTTTTAGGCTCTGGCTTGTTCAAAGATGGCCTAAATCACTTCCTCAATGTTACTTCGCCTAGGATTTCGCCTCGACTAGTGATCAGACAAGTTCTAGAATCTGGTGGGATCATAAAGGAAACTCTCAGTCGCATAATTCATCCCCAAATAAATCAACAGAGTTAAGCACATAGATGGAATTAATGGATAGAAGAATAAATCACAGTTTAAATACATGCTCTCTTGACCGTTCAACTCATATTCAACAAATTCACTTAGTCATGCAGTTTCACAGTTTTACCGACGACCCGACTCGACTCTAGACTCTTTTTCGTTTTTTTTTTTGACTCAAGACTCGACTCGAAGAATAAAAACTGACTGCACCCCCCCAAACTTAAAACGACATTGTCCCCAATGGAGAGGTGGGAAAAATGACTTTCCTGGTAGCCGAGGAGCGAAGGCTCCTTAAGTCATGTGGTACTACTACGTGTATGAGGTGTCTCGTATAAGCTCACAATGCATCCTGGTGCACAATCCCGTGGGTGTTGTATGCCTCCGAGGTGTGGTCTAGTTCCTCCCCTTCACCTTGGCCCGGTCCTTTTTTGACTTTGCATCTTTGTAACCTAGCAAGGTAAACAAGAAAACAAAACTCGTGGAACCATGGAATTCGGTTATGGGTGAGAAATCAAAAATCAAAGCACATACACAATGCACCCAAGTACAAAATATAGTGCCATGTCAAAAAGATAAGCATAGATATGCAAGATAGCACTAAACAATGTGAAATTGTCATTGGGGCATTTTATCAAACACCTCATATGCAAGAATTTGGGCAAAGATGGTGAATGCAATGGAGAACTCAATTCAATCCCAAAAATCAACACCAAGCCTAAGTCTAACATGATCAACCAATCCACAATCCACAAATCAACAACAATCATCCTAGCACTACTACAATCCAATCACACCAAAATCACAAGATGGGGAAAATGGGGTGGGGTTTGGAAGTTGCAAACTTACCAAATATGAGTGAATGAGATGAAGATGGTGTGTGTGGTGTTATAATGTTCCTTTGTGAAGATGGAGTGGGATATGTGGGAGTTGCACAAATAAGAGGGGTGGGGTATGATGTAACTTACTACTCCTAAAAATGCAAAAAAATATTCAGAAAAAAACAAAAACAACTACTATACCAAATTAAAACTAAGAAAGCAATAAAAGAGGCTTGGGTTGCCTCCCAAGAAGCGCTAAGTTTGTCTTCAGCCAGACAATGTCAGATTGGGTCTCCAATAGGCATGTTGTCCACATTTCTCGTAGAAGCTTCCCAACCTCCAATGTCTTCAGATATATTCCCAACCATCTGCTTACCATCCTTTAATTCAAATTTTAGCCTGTTGGTTGGATGGATGGTGAATACAACTTTCTCCTCCTTTACCCATAATGTTAGCTCCCCAGTTTCTACATCGATCAAAGCCCGTGCTGTAGCTAAAAACGGCCGCCCAAATATGATAGGTATTTTCTTTTCCTCGTTCGCGTCCAACACTACAAAATCCACAGGAAAAACAAATTTATTGATTCTTACCAATACGTCTTCAATGATTCCCCACGAATAGGCGATGGATCGATCAGCGAACTGCAAAGTGATATTGGACGGCTTCACCTCCCCGAGCCCAAACTTCGTCACATCAGAAAGAGATATGAGATTCACACTGGACCTAAGATCACAAAGTGGTTTCTCAAAGAAAACTCCTCCAATAGTACAAGGAATAGTAAAACTCCCTGGATCCTTCATTTTCTTAGGTAGTTTACTTTGGACTATTGCACTACACTCCTCTGTCAAATAGACAGTCTCAAAATCTTCCAACTTCATTTTCTTGGATTCCATTGGTTTCGCATAAATAGGTGATTCTTCGAGGCCAGGTGAATTTTTGCTTCCTTTTTCACGTAAACGCATTGCAAAGTGCTCTCTCGGATTAACCTCAGATCACTTGAATATTCCCTTCAAGCAATGAATTCACAAAGAGCCAACTGACCCATTTGTGTCTCGATCGACCTAATATACGTCTCCATTGTGCTCATCTTAGTATTCAGACCATCAATCTGCGCCTCACTCCTATTCATTCGATCCCTGGTATCTCTGATGAATGAGCCGAACATCTCCTCTAGCGACTGCTTCTTTTCATCTCCGAGTGCATTGGAACTGGATGGATTTGGATAACCCGGAGGTGAATTCAATACGTTCATGTTGTTTCTATAAGAGAGATTATCATGATTGCGATGTCTCGGGTGGTAGTGATTTGGTAATGAATTACCTCTATTATTAAAATCCCGGTTATTCACATAATTGACTTGCTCGGCCTCGTGAGTGACGGCTGCATGAACGGCGGCGGGTAGGAGTGCGGCTTGCTGTGGTGTGCTGCCGGTATTCATGATTGCTAATTGCTTTGTCAGACTCGAGATTTGAGCTGCCAAAGCTGACATCGTATCCAGCTCAAGAACACCAACAAACGGCTTCGGCGCTGTCCTCTCGGAGGGCCATTGATAGCTGTTTGTGGCTATTTCTTCAAGTAGAAGTAAGGCCTCAGTCGGTGTTTTAGCCATCAATGTACCTCCTGATGCCGCATCTAGTATCGTCCTCGTATGCCCATTCAACCCATTGTAAAAATATTGAACTCTCTGCCAGTCTGCATAACCATGTTGTGGGCATCTTCGCAACAGATCTTTAAATCGCTCCCAAGCTTCATATAACGGCTCAAAATCAATCTATTGGAATTGGGCTATCTCGCTCTTTCGATTGGAGTGTCTTCTTGGGAGGGAAAAATTTTGCTAAGAATTTTTGAGTCGGATCATCCCACTGTAATACTCCCGGGGCGAACGTCGTAACCCTTTGCCGGCCTTATCCTTTGGTGAAAACAGGAAAAGCCTCAATCTAATGGCCTCATCACACACCATTCATCTTGATGGTGTCGCAAATTTCCAAGAATATGGCCGGATGTGTATTCGGATCATCCACTAGACTCCCCCCAAACTGATTCTGCTGAGCCATGCTTATGAGGCCCGGTTTCAATTCAAAATTTTTGCATTAATGGGCTGGCGCACAATTCCCGGAGTAGTTAAGTTCACGGTCGGCGAAAGTAATCCCGGATTGCCCTTTCCTGCCTCAGCTGTGGTGGCACATTCACGACCCATTTCCGTTATTCTCATTGTCCCCGCTTCTGCCATTGCTCGAATCTCTGCTCGCTTTGCTGCTCGGATTGCTCGAAGTGTCCTTTGAATCTCTGGATCAAAAGGAAGCAAATTAATATCTTTGGAATCTCGCATAAACAAACAAGTCAAATGAGAAAAATGAAATTATAAATCCTATACTAGTCTAGATTAGTATTAAGACTACTTGGTAATAGTATTAGTTTAAAATAAGATAAAACAATCCCTAAGAAACGCGCCAAAAAAAACTTGATCGCGAAAATCTTACATAGCGTACGGTGTCAAGTTTTAGTATAGGTTTTGAAAGTAGGGTTATCGTCTCCACATGGATTGTTATCGAATTTTATACTAAGTACTATAATTAAAATAGCTTAATTCTATCTAGAAATCGAAAAGCGATGAGTTTTTATTAAACTAAAAATAAAACTAAAAATAAGCAAATAATTGGTTCAAACAAATAATCAAACACGTAGAAGATGAATTCTAGAGGGTTGATTTCACCTAGTTATCCCCTATGTTTTCAATCCAGTTTATTAATCACAAGTTATTAATCTATAAGCCAATATTCCTACCGTTTATCACTTCCTTTCTCGAGTGCCAAGTGATTCTAGGTTCCAATTTCTGATTTCGATATCTCTATAAAAATCATAAATTAAACCCTAATGCGCTCAATGAATATTCTATCACATGCTTCAAAAGATTCATAAATCTCTCGATTCTATGAAACCCTAGGTTGTGCTATTCTATGGCCAGGCGTTCAATTACCGCTCTCGAGCGTCAAATCAAACACGCCAAACAATCTAAATTATTGATCAGATAATCCAGATGCAATCAAATCAAATAACACAAATAGATTAAAGAAAATGCGAGTTTCGTAAACTGGAAATCAAAACATAGGTTCAAACGTAAGTTACATCAATCCCCTAGAAATATGGGTTTAGGTCATGTTGGATGTACAAAACTTCATGAAGAAATAATTATACATCTCAAGAAATCGAAAAAGAAAAACAAAGAAAGAATTGAGAAGAAAAGGGAAGGAATTCTCTCTGTGCCCAGACGAGAAGTGCCTCTAATTGTCGTCCCGAGCCCCAGCTCTGAGTCTCTTGCCTTGCGTTGTGCTCAAAATAATGTCCCCCCTTGTTTGTACGTCACTTATCGTATTTATAGGTTGGAAACCCTCGAAAACCATTAAAACGGCCCAAAACATAACTCGCGTACGTTCAGGCCCAAACCGCGTGTTGCGGCCCTTCCTCGCGCGCAACAGCGCGCTGCTCATCATCTTTCATCCTGCCCGTCGCGCGCTGCAGTGCTGCGAATGGCGCGCTGCAGCGCGCCCCTCATCATCCGCTGCTGCTGCTCGACTTCTGCTGCTTTGTTGCTTGCCTGTTGTGCGTCGTCCTGCTGCTACTGTGTGCCTTTCTTCTTCTACCTTGTTGCTTGCCTGCTGTGCTGCACGTTGTCCAGACTCTCCTGCTGCTCATTGGGTAGGTCGCGCGCTGCAGCGCGCCCGTGCACATTGTTACCTGTTGCTTGCTTTCTTGATCGGGCGATGTAGCCCTTGGACAAAAATTCCCATTTTCCGCTGATTTTTTTGCGTTGGTTTCTTTTTTGTTTCTTTGTTGTTTCTTTGTTGTTTCAAACATGTTTGTTGTTTCTTTGTTGTTTCATACCTGTTTCATTTATGTTTCTTATATGTTTCACTTAGCCAACTTTTCATTGAATTCCATAGTTACATAGAGAAAATCTCAGTTGTGGTATGCCACAATGGACAATGGAAAGAAAATAGAGAGCATACCAACTTTGAAATAACAAGAATATTGATTCCAATGGACTGCACGTTCAGCACCCTAAATGAAATCTTGGAACAACAAATTCAATTCAGAAAATTTGAGATTACTTGTCCATTATCGGTTACGAGAAATGGACACGACTCCACAGTCAGACCAAAAAATACTTTGTATTTACTTCCAACATCTTAGAATTATTGAATGCATCAACTGTAGCGGGGAAAGACCTACTAGTGACAACTTTGCTAGAGTACGTGAGATCTTAGTTCAATATTAGACATGCAGACATCGAAATGAAGCAAAGATCAACATTTACAAGAATGACAAAAAAAAAAGCTGACGAGTATATGGGGAAAAACTACACTATTTCTCTTAATTTAAAAGCAATTTACTACAAACTTTTATCACATGATCCCATGTTTCACAATTGTTTCTTACATGTTTCATTTATGTTTCTTACAAGTTTCAACTCATTACATCATCATTAAGATTTACATAACAACAATTCTCTAAAATCATTAGGAAGTGGAGGTAGAAACTCAATGTCGTTGTCATCGTCATCACCATTTTGCAGCTTCAACTTAGCATGATTGTGAAGCAGATGACTAAGCCTTGCTTGTTCATTCTCTATCTCAAACGCTTCGACGTCCATAGCCTTCCCACCAATAAAGTGCTCGGCATAACAAGCAACAACAAATCCCACATTCACTACAAAAGAAATAAAAAAGATACACAGTCATATAGATAACACAATAAATCAAAAACAATAAAAAAGAATAAATAAATGGAAAATACATAAAAGAACAAAAGAAACATAAAAGAGACAACTTCGAAATAACATCGAAACAAATGAAAAACTTCAAATCACAAAATAATAAAAGAACACAGAAAAATCATGCATCAACAACACATCTTCGAAATAGACCGCGCAATCCGCCTGTAAAACCATACACATCTTCGAAACCCCACCCACCCTCAGCATCTCCATAACCATCGCCGGCGTGGCGGAGAATCGCGCGATCGATTCCAATAAGCAAAAAATCCAATCATCCGTGCTGGAGATACTCTCACAGAAAAAACTCGATATGATGGATGATTACATCCATGAAAGATCCGCCATGGCACAGAACAAGCGATCCGGATCCACAGAGCCAAAGCCCATACCCGTCGAAGAAGAGAATGAGCCCAAACCCAAGCCCGATATGAATTCAATCAAAGCATTACCACCACCAGAAGGATTTCCAGACGAAATAGAGGACGAATAACAGAAATAGGAAATTGAAAAACCGAAAGAAGACGAAAAGGCGAAAACTCAAGTTGACGGAGATTTGTTGAATTTAGGCGCAGATGCACCAACCACCCAGGAACAAGGCGATAAATTGGCTTTAACTTTATTCAAGGGTGGTCCAGCTACATCCACTCCATCAGATACAAAAACCCCATGGGAAGCCTTCAAGGAGTCATCGAGAGATTGGGAAATGGCATTAGTTCAATCCGCAAGCCATTTATCGAACTAGAAGGCGAATCTCCCCGGCGGTTTCGATATGCTGATTCTCGATGGTATGTACCAACAAGGAGCGACGACTCAGGCGGTGGCTAGTTCGGGTCTCGTGGCCACCGGAAGTGCAAGCAGCGTCACGTTAGGGTCACGCCGGAGATACTCTCAGGGTGAAAAACCTGATAAGAAAAGTAAAGGGATGGGTATATTTGGGAAGTTTAGGACCGGATGGGGTAGATTAGTTATAGGGTGGTATTTTTGTCTTTTTTTCAAAAATTAGGGTATTTTGTGGTATTTCCTCAAAATAAAAGGTGTGAAATATTACAAAAGTATGGGATATCCCTCACATTAAGGGCAACCAAATGGGGCCCAAGGCCTTTGTAATCCTAAAAAATAGGTAATAAATCAAACTATGCAAAACCATCAAAATTGAGCCATATTTTCTTGTATGATTATATTTGTAAATTTAGCTTAGCCCTTTGGAATTGTTTTTTTTCTGCATTAACTATAAAAAGTTAAATAATGATCTGCATGCGACACTTGCAAATAAGTTTATGAAATTTTGTTGATGTATTGATTCACTATGTGTGGAATATGGAAGGAGGATAAAAGAGAAGAAAAATAGTTATTTTTATTCTGGATCTCATTGTTGTTCGTTGACCCGAAATTGTGAATGTGAGTTAAAATACTATAGGAGGCTAAGGTTGTGATTGGATATAAAAAGAATTCCATTATCGTTCCGTTGGAGAATTGTTTTTAACCAAACATACAATTGTTTATGAAAATGTTCAGAAAATATACCATTTTCTCACTTTCACTTTTTCTCATTTTTTCTCTTATCAATCACATCTACACATTTTTTCACAAAAAACTAATCATTTTACACATTCCCCCACAAATTTTACTATTCATTCAGTCACACATTTCTAACTACCAATCATATCCAATCATTATTCTACTATTTTTAAATCAAATCAACTTTCATCATTATTTTTTCATCTCACATCCAATCACACTCTCAAAATTCATATTTTTTCTTTCAAAATCTTTTTTACCACTATTCTCTAACAAATGGAAATTTTTCAAAATGAAAGCATATCCAATTGCACCCTAAGCTTGTGAATATCAATAAACTTCCGCTTTCCCATTGCCTAAACAAAAAAGTCCGCGGTCTGAATGGAAAACTGGAATGGGTGACTCCATGTTTTGATATCCTTTCTACAATGTGTACAATTAACAGTACTAAAGTGCATTATGTGATATAGAATGTGATGGTTCTTTACATGCATCATAAATTAAAAATCCCCACTTGAAATTGTTTTATGACTTCATTTAAATTCATTATGTTTCACCTATTATATTTTATTTCATAAAATACAAGTCTTTAACCTTGCGATAAATCTTCATTGCAATATGAATGGTACGTATAATAAAACTAAATTAATTTAATAATTTATTTTTTTAATTAAATTAGTAACAAATATATGGTTCACGTGCAACGCACGTGCACCTTACTAATGTAATAAAATGGCCAAATATGATAGTAAAAATGACTTTTGTGATGACTGAATTCCAAATGTAGTGCAAAAGATAATTAATAACCTGGGGATTGGATATTATTATGCCCATAATGTAAGTCATCAAGTCCAGGATAGTCTGAAGTGAGTTTTGAACACCACCAACCACACAACGGTCAGATTCGGCAACACGATCCTTTTCAATTAAATCATAAACTGATTTCGAATAAATATGCTCGCGCAAGAATTGTTGATCTTACGTTTTCAAACAGTTCATAGCCATAAGACTTTTAATGTTAAAAGGAAGAAATATCAGCTGCAAGCAAAAAGTACAACCACAAAAATGACCCAAACGTTAAAAGATGAACTAAAAGTAGAACGATACTTATGCATTCAGAGTTATTCTTACAATTCCATGGAAACTGTTGTGACCGTTCAATCTAACATTGACAACTCAATTCTCTAACATAGACATTCAATCGAACCGACATCGGAATCAAACAGCTATGCCGGAGACAGAAATATAAATGAATATGAGAGAAATCCCCATAAGAATCAAAACATTAAACATAAGCGATGAGTCGAAATACTTTTGACACAAGCATTGTTTTTTGAATAAATGGAAATAAACTTTTGTTGTCTGATTTCGTAAATACTAACCTAGATTCCCCGAGTAGCCACACGAGCCAACGAATAACTGCAAAAAACTCAACCCAGAACACTACATAAATGTTCGGGGTTCCTCTTTCGATTCTAAGAAAACCAATTCTCTGTCGCGGGCATTCAACTCAACATCGACAACCCAATCTCCTATTCTCCAACATAGGCATTCAAGCCGACGTCTCTCTCTCTCTCTCTCTCTCTCTCTCTCTCTCTCTTCTTTTTTCTGCGTGTTGGCAATATGCTATTCCTGTGGGTTTTACTCAATCTCTGCATTTGAATCCCATTATTCGATTTTTTTTTCTTTTGAGTTCCCTTGCTTGAATTTGTTTTTTGGTTTTCCTCTTGTGTCGTTCAGATTTGAGATTTTTTTCCCTTCTTGTGAAGGGATGCACTTTTCGGTTTTTCTCTGCTGTCGTTCAAATTTGAGAATTTTTTGCCTTCTCAACGTTTTTTCCCTTTTTGTGAAGGGATGGCCTTTTTGGGTTTTCCTCTGCAGTCGTTCAAATTTGAGATTTTTTTGCCTTCTCGTCGTTGAGAAGGGATGCCTTTTCTTTCATATTTCTGAGTCCTCGCCGTATTCTCGAGTGATGCCTTTTCGCAGCCAAAAATGCCTTTTGGAGAGTGAAGGGTACTTTAGTAAATCTAGTTATTTTACAGAAACATTCGCTGATTTTGGATAGATGATGATATAAAATAGATATAGATATAGATTAGTATAGATAGATCATAGATGTAGATGTCAATGTCGATGTAGATAGATGAATCTCCCCCCATTCTACAGATAGATAGATACATATTTAAGCATATGATATCCAACACACATTAACACATAATCAGACTCGAAAAGTGCTTAAAGCACACTATTTTTATTTATTTATTTATTTTCCAAAATGCATTAGCACGAATGATTACAACACTCTCTTTGGACAATCCAGGAGGAGGGAATGGATCAAACTAAAATAAGCGCTAAAGTCATGCACCGAAAAATATTATTCGAAAGTTTTTAACGATAAACTGAAACTAAAACGCCCTCTTCTTCATCTGGGATGCAGGCATTTCATGCATTTTCAATCGTTCCTCCGAGTGCATAGACCATCCGGTTTCCCTTCCATAAAAGCATCTTTGTCTGTCAAAGACAAAATATACACAATTAAACTTATATGCATATAATTCTAGAATCCTATTTGGAATTTTTCAAACAAAGAGAAAAAATAATAAGCAAAGAGCGGAAGAGAGCTTGCATGTCTATCATGAATCTTCCATTTTTGATAGCAGTCTCAATCAAAAGCAATCAAAAATGAACGCAAGTCGCACGGTCATTGGTACGTAGATTTTCGTGAGTACTAGTTATAAAAACCACGCCCTAGGTTTAGAATAATTACAAAAACTCCATTATCATTCAAAATTACAAATATGCCTTTAAGGTGTTACAAACACCCCTTGAAGTTTGTATCCAGTGTCGAGGGTGCAGTTTGTAAAATAGAAACAATTATCAAGGTGTTACAAATACCCCATTGAAGTTTGTATCCACTCCTAAGGGTACAATTTGTAAAATAGAAACAAATGTGAAGAGAGTATTTGTAATTTTGAAAGATAAACTGGGTTTTATTGTAATTAGGTTAAACCTCAATGGTAGTTTTTGTAATTGTCCCCAGAGAATATAAGGTGATTAGAATGTCATACAAATTTGCACCCCAAATTTGAGTCACAGTTGATGCAGTTAACTGGCGCTGCAGTTTGACCAACTACAACGGTATAGTATTCACCCAGCGCCACATTAACCCTGCATATAAATGCCAAAAACAGAAACTTTTAACAGACAAAATGACATACCACATTTTATTTTTCAAGTTTCTGAAATTGACTAATTTGTTCAGAAATGTTCTGAAATTGACTAATTTGTTTTTCTTATATTGATTACAAAAACCATGTAAGAAGAGATGGAAAAGACTTACAGATCTTCGAAGAGTCCATGCTTAGTATGCACATACTTTGAAAGTGAAATTAAAAAACGATGAGAGATTGAGAATCAAGAATACAAACATAATTACATAAGAGTGATAATATAAGATAAAGGAGATGATTTCTACAGATAAGCAGCCATTTCTCAATAATCATTCTCATTAGTTTGTCCCTTTTAGCTGATCTCTGAATCTACAAAAAGTTACCACAATTCTTGATTTTCAAAATCTCACTTTTAGTTTTGTTGCTGCTAATAAATTTCATAATTTTTTCACTGAAAGAGAATGTTCTTTGCCAATGGAGAATTCAGGTCCATTTGGATGGAGGGATTTGAAATTCCAAGGGATTTCAAATGAATGGATTTCAGAGTCATTGGGTTTGAAATCCACCTCTTGTTTGGATGATGTGAATTTGTGTAAGGATTTCAAATTCATCGTAAGTTTTGATAAAAAAAAATTAGAAGGTCTATTTATTTTATTAATTGATATTTAATAAATAAAAATAAAATATATAATCTTATTATTTTGTAAATAATTATAATTTTATATACTAACATAAATATAAAATATATAACTTATATTATGTCTGAATATGTGTGATGATAATGCGTGTGCATATGTGAGGGGAGTATGTGTGAGTGTGAGTGTGAGTGTGTGTGTGTAAATGCGTGTGCATTGTGTATGTAAATGTGTGAAGTGTGTGTAATGTGTTTAAATGTGTGCAGCGTGTGTGCAGTGTGTGTGTGTAAATGTGTGTGCAGTGTGTGTGTGTAAATGTGTGCAGTGTGTGTAATATGTGTAAAAGTATGCAATGTGTGTGCAGTGTGTGTAAAATGTGTAAAACGTGTGCAGTGCGTGTAAATGTGTAAAAATATGGAATATATAACTTCTATTATGTCTGAATATGTGTGATGATAATGTGTGTGCATATGTGAGGAGAGTATGTGTGAGTGTGAGTGTGAGTGTGTAAATGCGTGTGTGTAGTGTGTGTGTGTGTGTAAATGTGTGTAATGTGTTTAAATGTGTGCAGCGTGTGTGCAGTGTGTGTGTGTGTGTAAATGTGTGTAAATGTGTGCAGTGTGTGTAATATGTGTAAAAGTGTGCAGTGTGTGTAATATGTGTGCAGTGTGTGTAATATGTGTAAAAGTGTGCAGTGTGTAATATGTGTAAAAGTGTGCAGTGTGCAGTGAGCAGTGTGTGTAAGTGTGCGTAGTGTGTGCAGTGTGTGTAAATATGTGTAATGTGCGTAGTGTGTGTAAATATGTGTAATGTGCGTAGTGCGCGTAAATGTGTGCAGTGTGTGTAAGTATGTAAATATGCAAGTGAGCATAAATGGAAAAAAAAAGAATGGAATTCAAATGACTAGGTTTTGGGAGGGATTTGAAATCCTTTGAAAATGAAATAAAACTTATAGGGATTTGAAACCCTTTGATTTGGATTTATATGCCAAATAGGGGTGTGGATTTAGCTAAGGATTTGAAATCCCTCTTTCCAAATCCCCTCCCAAATCCCCCATCCAAATGCACCCTCAGGGTAATGTACAAAGAACAATGTAAATAACTTGAATGATAAATCCAATAAATTCTTATCTGGACTTCCAGGCAAATGCCAAAAACAGCGTATCATAAGTTTGGACCAAAAGTAAAAAAAGAAAGATGTTCATTGAAAAAGATATGGCAATTTTTGTGAACTCCGATTTGCATTTATGTCATGTCGCATGTTCATGCTTAACATACAAAATCCAGAAAAAAAAAAAGAAACATATAGAGACAGTACCTTGTGGAGCAATTTTTGATGCAAAGCAAAGTGGGTTTGGCATTGGCGGCAGAGGTAGAAGCTAGTCTCCTGATTTTTCTCATAGCGAACAAGAGTAGGCTTTTCCATTGTTGCAAATCTGATAATCGATACAAAACCAACAAAGAATCAAATTAAAACAGTGGGAAAAATTTGAAACTCAAGTAATCTGAACTGTTCTTTTACAAGAAAAGAATAACAAACCAAGTTGAAGCACTAATAAGTAATACCAGCAGTCAAAGAAACAAAAATAAATAAGCAGGAGAAAGTTGAAGATGCATACCGATGAATGCAGAATTCTTGGTTTCTTGTTTCATGAAAGGTGGTCGTATTTATAGTAGTGAAAGGAGGGGCATACAATTATGTTTGAACCGTCTGGATATGCTCGTATTAATGAGTTTGTTCATGCCAGGCTAATAAGATTTCAATGCCTATATTGAGATATAATCAACTAATTTTATTAAATGATTGAAAAAATTCCGGATAAGCTATGACGTGCAATCATTAGCGTCATTTACAAAGAATATTAATTTTGTAAGATTGTTGAGGATTTATTTCAAAACTCCCCATTACATTCTTGCCACATTTCATTCAAAGAATTGGGTACCAAATAGCTACCAAACCAAATGATAACTATACTATTAATATTAGTTAAAAAAAAAAGAAAAAAACATTGTTAATGACATGAAACTTTGTGTGTGTAGGCAAGGAAAATGGCGTAGAGAAGTCATCATGCGGAGACATTTCAAGTGTACTTCAGTATAGAGAGGAGATTAAAAAAAAGATATAAGTAGGTTAATCTTTCTTTTAACATTAAGCCGATAAGCGATTGGGCGGAGAAGAAGTGACATGCCAATAGCCAAAGAAAGAGGAGAAACTAGTAAACAGAGAGGGATCAGTTTCTTTCCTTGTTTATGTGACTCCCACAAAGTGTGTTATCAGGGAAAGAGTATTAAGAATAAGTAAAAAATATTTTATTCAAATCTTCATCAGTTTTTTTTCATAGAGTATTAGTAATTTCATCAATTTTAATTTCAATTATGATGTAAAGTATTAGAGTGTTCTTTCTATTTTCATAAAATGCAATAACTTCACATAATCCAGGTAAATAGAATGGATGAGATGGAGATGAATACTCAACTTACAAATTGTGATGCCTCAATATTTTTATTTGGGTTGTATCCATTTAATGAATATTGTTGTGATGGGCCTAGGCCCCAATCTCATGGAAAACTGATATTCACATAAGCCATTTGCACGGAGCATCTCATTTTCTGTCCACCCCAGAGCTTATACCTGGCAATGATGATCCATCTCATTTTCTAAAAAAGCCCACAATCAAGAAGACTTAGTCTGAACGAACATGAAAAAGGTGAGAGGGTCCCAAGTCCATCAGGATTTTTCCTGGGCTGGTGGCAGCAGTTTCATGACGCGGCAAATCTATATGAAAAATTAATTGTAAGCTAATTAATGGTAAAGGAAATCGTAGTATAAATTTGTATACTAAACATATTCTCATGATAAAACTTAAAACATTAATTCAAATATTCGAGCAAATACAGTTTTTCCTACAATCAACATGTTCTAAATAATTCGTTTTTGCTTACGGTACTTATTATCCCAGTGAATTACCAACTATTTGATCTAATTATTTTTCTTTCAAAAACATTCACGGAGATAATATAACCCTTGAAACGACTATGCCACTTCCAACTTCATATCAGCAATACATTATGATACAACAGTTTATAATCACTTAGTCTTAAATCAGGGATACAAAAAGCTTACTCACATCATTTGTAGCACATGCTTCTGTCAAGTATGTTATAATTCATATTCAGCTGGTATTACATATGATTGCAGACTTTCTTGGATTATCCAGGTTAAAAGAATGGTCGGATTAATCTCTATTTAAATTTGTGGACTGCAAAATCTTGGTTAAAGAAACAAAATCCACAAAAATCTTAGATCAGCCTTGTTTTGTCTATCAGGGATCGGGAATGGTTCTGGGCCAAAGCTTTCTGATAAATTTTGACCTGGAGGTTTATTTGTTTGTGTAGATACCATCTTGTTTCCTATTGACTCCAAAACCTCACTCCTGTAAAAGATAAAAAGCATCGGTTACTAGAAAGCACACAATCAAGAGAATTCTTTTTAAAACTTCTCACTAAAGGAAAATGGAACAATAAAGAGGCTTACTGGTATCAGTGGTATCAATTCTCATGAAGTGGAAAATCTACCTGAAAAATGAATATCATGTTATAGCAGTAATGGTGTAAAGGTGATTAAGCTGAAGAACATAACAGTTTGGTTTGTTGCACATAAATATTTGTGTAGAAATTCCTAAAGTTTCTGTGTCAAAACTATTGGTTCAGTTCCACTTCAACTGTTCCAAAGCTTTCTAGCATTCTTCCACGGTAACCCTGCTTATTAATGCCAAATCAGAGAAAGTAATAACTCAAAACACATTCAAATATAGTAACTCACATGAAAACCCTATGATGTTCATGTGTAACCATTTGCTTCAGATATACAAAATTAGCAGCATTTGCGATACTTATCAACAAGGGCAAAATTTCAACAGTTATGAAGGGTTAACCTGCAATTTCTCAACCTTCTCCCTTCAATCCACTTATTCAGTACTATAGCACTAAAAAAACCTAATTGAATTAGTCAGACATATTAGAATCTCAATCTTCACAACATCATTGTCTCTTTTGATTTCTTGATTTATTTTTTGGAAGTTATTTGTGCAACTTACGAGGCCATATGAAGAACTCAAACAAGAAAAATGGACGAAATATTAAAGGAAACACTTTGATGTCCAAAATGGACATTTGTAAATGCATATGAGTAATGGAGGGTTTACGGAATGGAAATGTGTAGGGTTTTCTCTTGAGCTCCATACCCAACGAAAGAGGCAAGAGATTCAGCGTGTAAGTACATTAAATATCTACATATTTGAAATATAACTCAGAATTTATTGAAGAAAATGTAATAAATTTGCATAACTTTTGAAAAATCGAAGCAACAAAACACACACGCACACGAGAGAGAGAGAGAGAGAGAGCGCGCGAGAGAGAGAAGAGGGGGTACCTGGCGAATGAAAGCAGGATTTTTATGTTTATTTTTATTGTTTTTACTCTCTCTTAGCTACAGAAACAAACCTATACCAAGTTCTTGATTAATCAAGAAAAGAAACTTAACACCTACATTTTCATTGGTATATGAAGCAGTAAGACAGAGAACTCAATCGAAATCCAGTAAAAGCGAATTGGGGAATGTGAAGAGACTGGTTTACTGGATTTCGCAAATCTAGAGGGGGTGAATAGATTATGCCGATTTTTCACAAATCGCCCTCTTTTTCGAATGAACAAATAAATGACAAGAATGTAAGTGCGGAAAATAAACAACACTCGTCGATTTAAAGAGGTTCAACCCACCTAGGGCCTAATCCTCTACCACCCCAGTATCTGCGGGATGGATTTCAAAAAGAAAAAAAGATTTTATTAATTACCACAATTAATACAACACCACCTTCGAAGATTACCACAATCTTCTTACAACACCTTCAAGGAGATTACCACAATCATCCTTCAACACCTATGAAGAGTACCACACTCTTCAACACCTAAGATCACCCAAGTGTGTTCTTACCACAAGAACACTAACAATGATATCTTGTTTTGGATGATAGAAAAATTCAAGATTACAACTCAATAAATGAAGTATACAAACTTTGAGTGTAAGTGTAATCAAGAACAAAAAGCCTAGACCTCAAGATTGTGCAAGTGCAATAACTTAGGCTATTACAACAAGAATGTAAAAATGAAAGCTTTGAGAATTTTGCAAATTTCTAGTTGTATTATATGCTTGTGTTGTTGTATGTTGTGTCTTCAAATCATCCTCTATTTGTAGGAGAGTCTTCACAATCATTGGCTCCTCCTTCTTCACTTTTGTCTACAAAAAGAGGATCAATTTTTGTTGTCAAAAAATACACAGGGCGACCGGTTGCCCTATAGTGAAGAAGGAATTAGTGCGATCCAGGTACCGTACGGGGAGGGGTGCGACCGGTCACAGTGGGGTCCGACCGATCGCCATAGAGTCCGACCGGTCGGCCCTACCCTGGACCAGTTGGGGTCACCAAAAACAAGTACAGAAAAGAGTTCTGTAATTTGGCATTGTGCAGCCACCGGTCGACTGGGTGGTCGACCACACCGGTCGACTGGGTGGTCGACCACACCGGTCGACCCCCTGGTAGACCGGTCGACCCCCCTCTTTATTCCCAGTTTTGTTTTCTGTTTCGGGTTACGACATTCAGGCATGGGATGCCCTATAGGGCGACCGGTTAACCTCAAAACAGAAGTGTTGTCCGATTTTTGTCAAAAATAAATTTGAAGAAATACTCCAAAAAATTAGTAAAAACATTTTAAATCAATTGGGAGTATTTGGACAACTTTTATTAACATTTTTTTGTTTAAACAAAATCATCAAAATGTTGATAAAAACATTTATCTAACACAATTGTGGGATGGGTGACCCCCTGAGAAGTTGCTCTCAGGATGCGCGTGAGTAAGGACAAAGCGTGCTAGAAAGACTCTGTTGGTTTGTGGGGACAGTCGTCGGTCTGGAAGGCGGGCCATTACAGATGGTATCAGAGCGGGACCTCTCCTAGTACGGTGTGGTTCGGGGACAAACCAAGCGGAAGCTGGTGGGCATGTGATGCCCGGGACCAAAGAGAGCAGAGAGTGATCGCTGGTGCAATGAGAAGGCAAGGACAATGAGTGGCTCCTGTTTGATACATGTTTTTATCTTAATTTTGATGATTTTATTTTGTCACCAAAACAATGCTTTTAAAGGTTGTCCAAATACTCCTAAATGATTTAAAATGGTTTTAATATTTTCCGGAGTATTTCCTCAAGTTTATTTTTGATAATAATGGACAACACTTTTAATGATTTTATATCAATGGATTTTTTACTCCTATAACAGGTTCCTAAATGTTGTCTAAATACTCTCGATCGGTTTAAAATGTTTTTACTATATTTTCGGAGTATTTCTTGAGTTTTATTTTCGACAAAAATTGGACAACATTTCTGTCTCGTGGTCGACCGGTCGCCCTATAGGGCAACCCGTACCTGAAGATGTTTTTAGAAACAGAAAATGAGACGGAAGGAAAAACAAGCAGGTCGGCCTGTGCCAATGGCCGACCGGTACCTGCAATTTTAATTGTATTTTTCTGTAGATTTTCAATCCCCAAGAGGAGCCTATGCTTGATCAATCATCTCCTATAAATAGAGGAAGTTTTGGAGCAACCACTACAACAATTGAGATACAACACAACAAGATACACTTCAAGCAAACACTTGGTCTTTCATTGTTATTATTCTTGTTGTAAATTTGCCTAGCTTATCACTTTGACATCTTTGAGGTCTAGGCTATTCTTGATTACACTTCGCACTCAAATTGTAATATTCATTATTGAGTTGTAATCTTGATTCTCGGTTATCATTCAAACACAAGATATCCTTGTGAGTGTTCTTGTGGTAAGAACACACTTGGATGATCTAGGTGATAGGTGAAGAAGATTGTGGTAATCTTCTTATTGAGGTGTTGAAGAATTTGGTATTCTTCAAGGTTGAAGATTGTGGTAATCTTCACAAGGTGCCGTTGAAGGAAGATTGTGGTAATCTTCAAAGGAGATTGTGGTAATCTCCAAAGGTGGTGTTGAAGAAGAGTGTGGTGCTCTTCAAGGTGTAGTAAGTTGAATTTGTATTAATTTTGGTAATTAATAAAATTCTTTTTTTTTCAAATCCATCCCTGATATACTTGGGGTGGTAGAGGATTAGGCCCTAGGTGGGTTGAACCTCTTTAAATCGACGTGTGTTGTTTATATTCCGCACCTTTATTATTGTATTTGAGCATTCGGTTTTAAAAAGAGGGCGAAATCGAAAGATGGAGATAATCTATTCACCCCCTCTAGATTATCGTAGCCACTTGGACTTACAAGTGGTATCAAAGCCAAACTCTTTGGCAAGCTCGTTTCACATCGCGAGTGAAGAGAAACGATCGACACTACGAACGAAGCTCATCTATCCGACCTCCACCACCAAGCCACCACTATTTGATTCCAAGAATTTTAATTTTTGGAAAGAAAGAATGGAATGCTATCTACAAGGTTGCGGGTTCGACATTTGGAACACCGTCATTAATGGAGAATCCATTCCGACGAAAGATACACCATACACCTCAAAAGGCTTCAAAAAGCTCAATGATGAAGAAAAGAAAATCATCTCCTTAAACGGTAAGGCTTTAAATATTTTGTATTGTTCATTTACTAATTTAGAATATGAACATATTGTAGGAATAAAGTCGGCACATGAAGTATGGCAAAAATTAGAAGCCATCTATGGAGTATTTGCAAATGAAAGGAGTCAAACAAAAGCATCTACTTCTCAAGATCATACAAGCTCAAATCTAAGGAATAAGCCTCCTACAACTTCCAATTATGAAGAAGTTGAATATTGTTTTATGAGCATCAATGAAGAAACTGAGGTATGTCTTAAACCCTCTACTTCCTATGATATTGTCATTCAAAATGATTATAGTGATTTACAAAATGATTATGATGAACTTCAAAATGAATTCCAAAGCTTACTTGTTAGATACAAAAATTTGAAAAAGGAATTCAATATTTTGAAAAATGATAAGGATAGTTTATTTACTTCTTATGAATCACTATCATGTGCTCACACCACCACACTTGACAAGGTTAGAAACCTTGAAAAAGAAAATAGTACTCTTGTTGAGAATATTGATTGCATGAAAAAGGATTTCTTAAAATCCAACTTGAGTACCAATAAAATGTCCAATATTGTTGATATTCATAATTGTGATAAAGGACTTGATCATAAGCCTAATGTTGTTAATCATATGAAAAAGGATCAAGTCACTATGCATATTGGTCATTATGCTCCTAGAATTATTACTTGTTTTTATTGTGGCAAAAAGGGTCATACGGCTAATTCTTGTCGGGCTAGAAATAGCTTTAAATATTGTTGGAGACCTAAAAGTCTCAAAGCTAATCTTAAAGGACCCAAACACATGAGGGTACCACAAAACAATGTGCTATTAGGTACCCGCAAAGCAAAAATCGGAGAAAATTCATGCCACCAAGAAAACATCAAATGAACGTTTCATTTGATCAAAGAAGGAGAAACTACTCTCAACAAAGCCAATTTCCAAGAAGAGCGAATAATCAAAAATGGGAAGAACACAATCCTTGGAAATGGCAAAGACATCATCAACAAGATGATTTTCAAAGAAGAAGAAACCATCAACCATGGGAAGGTAACCAATCTTGGAAATGGAGAAGTCATCATCAACAAAGTGACTTCTCAATGGGAAGATATCATCAACAATGGGAAAGACACAACCCATGGAAACGGCGTAATTGGTAAACCGTATCTCCCCATTTGTATATGCATTTTATTTTTAAATCTATGCATACTTTTAATTGTGTCTTAATTGCAAAATGAATCTTCAAGTATTTATTTTTAATATAAGTCTCTTATATATTTATGAGTTTCAAATTTTTTAAAAGAGACCTTGCATGATTTTCTAAAACTCTTGAGCATTTTATTAGACTTATGTGGCTTATTATCTCTTATGAAATCTTATAGCATAAGCTCTTTTGATATCTCATATTACTTGCCTACACTTGTATTTTCTATGCAAATGTTGTCTAAGAATTGTGTAGGAGACATATTTCATACTCATTGGCTATTACGTCATCAAGTTTCTTAAACCATCGAGGTATGTCTACTCGTATTTTTCTTTAAACTCGATTTTATGCTTATGCACATATCTTTCAAGATATTTCATTTTGATCCCTTAAGTGCCCCTAATTGATCTTGCAAATATTTTCTTTTAAAAAGGCACTACGTGTTTAGTCTCGATTTTATCGTTTATATGTTTTCCCAAAACCCATATTTGTTGGATATAGTCCAAACTTATATTTTTGCAAAGTTTTAAAACTTTTGGGGTAAAAAATCGAATTTTGGAAAACTCTGGGAAAAAGAAAAATCACCTGGGGCCAAAGTCAGGGGCGGCGACGGATGCCACCACCTCGACCGGTCGCCCCCTACCTCGACCGGTCGCCCAGGCCATTTTTTGCAACTTAAAACATTCTGTCTTCAGCTCTTAAAACAGACGCAGGACATTTTCTCAAACCCTTATAGCAGCGATTTTTCCCCTTTCTTCTACAATCTTCAATTCTTCATCAATCCTTGAAATTTTTCTTGCTAATTCACTTCTTTTTGCAAGAACTTCACATATATGGCACCTCCAAGAAATTCTACCGAACGAAATCCTCAAAAGAGGAGAAGGAGGCAAAGGGGTGAATCTTCTTCCAATCCACAACAAGATGATATTCTTCAAGGAGACTATCAAAATCGGCTTATGGAAGAGGAGATTGCCGAATTAAGAGCCGGGGTTTCAAAATCGAGCATTCATTGGGACTCTAGGTTAAAATTGCAAGTTGATAATGACTTGTGAATGATCATGACTTTGATGGAGTATTTGATGGTAAAGATACTCTAAAGCATTGTTTGATAATTGGTATGAAGTACTTGATGGTAAAAGTGCTTCTTTTATTGCTTTGTTCATTATGCTTAGTTGGATATGTTGGGACATTTGATACATGTGTTGTTGAAAGCATGACTTATTACTTGATGGATGCTCTAATTGTTGGCATTTGTAATGCCTTGATCATTCTTAGCTTATCTCAATTGGGTTGAACCCTTGAGAATCTACTTTGAGCTTCTTAATTGATGAACAAATTGTTGCATATGGTGCATATGATTTTTTTAGCTTTAAAATGAGGTTGATTGATGATATGAAAACTTTTGGCTTGAACCATTTACAAAGGTTATATACAACCTCTTCTATTTTTCACGCACACAAGGTGTTTGTTGAAATGTCGCAATGAAACTTCTACATGATTCTCTTGCTTCAAAATGTCGTAAAATCTTTTGGAAATCATGTTTTTAGCTTACTAATGAGCTTATGAATCTCTTATGTTTCAATTCTCCCATTTTCCTTGGATTATTATGCTTTAATTGCTCAACGGTTTTTAAACCGTCCCTTTGGCGCGCTTTGATATTATTGTATGGTGTTTTCACCATCCTAACATTCTTTTTGATGATTCCAAAGGGGGAGAAAAACAGGATATTGGCTCATTAGCTCAAAGAAGCTAATAAAAGCTTGTCATAAAAGCTATAAGCTATGACTCATAAAAGCCATAAGTTGTGAATTGTTCTTAGTCCAATTGTTGCTTGATGGACTTATATAATTGATTAAAGATGTTTTATGACAGGGGGAGCTTATAAGCTCTTGAGCAAATTGTAAAAGCTAAAGCTTTTAGCTTATGAATAAGTGCTTTTACATTATTCTTGATGTGCTTGTTGATAGGGGGAGCCTGTGCTTATTATTGAAAAATACTTACTCCCTACTTGGTTGCTTTAATAATTTTTGGAAATTTTGGTTGCTTCCAAACGGTCAAATGTTTTTACCGGAAAATCATTTCTAAAATTGCTCTCTTAGTTTGTGTAAAAATTGTTTTGGTTTGTAATCATCAAAAAGGGGGAGATTGTTTGATACATGTTTTTATCTTAATTTTGATGATTTTATTTTGTCACCAAAACAATGCTTTTAAAGGTTGTCCAAATACTCCTAAATGATTTAAAATGGTTTTAATATTTTCCGGAGTATTTCCTCAAGTTTATTTTTGATAATAATGGACAACACTTTTAATGATTTTATATCAATGGATTTTTTACTCCTATAACAGGTTCCTAAATGTTGTCTAAATACTCTCGATCGGTTTAAAATGTTTTTACTATATTTTCGGAGTATTTCTTGAGTTTTATTTTCGACAAAAATTGGACAACATTTCTGTCTCGTGGTCGACCGGTCGCCCTATAGGGCAACCCGTGACTGAAGATGTTTTTAGAAACAAAAAAATGAGACGGAAGGAAAAACAAGCAGGTCGACCGGCCGCCAAATGGCGATCGGTACTACTGCAAGTTTCATTGTTGAAACACTTTAACCCCTTCGTATTTTTGGTTAGGGAGACCGGTTGAGACAGGGTCGACCGGTCGGCCTCGTCGACCGGCCGCCTGTTGTAATTTTCAAAGTGTTCTTATTTTCTCTTATTTACGTGCGACCGGCGCCTGCGTATTGACAAAAAAATATGACCGTTTGACAATGACACATTTCCTTAAATTGTGGGATTGATTTCTAACAGCTATATTCTTGATTTTAATTGTATTTTTCTCAGTAGATTTTCAATCCCCAAGAGGAGCCTATGCTTGATCAATCATCTCCTATAAATAGAGGAAGTTTTGGAGCAACCACTACAACAATTGAGATACAACACAACAAGATACACTTCAAGCAAACACTTGGTCTTTCATTGTTATTATTCTTGTTGTAAATTTGCCTAGCTTATCACTTTGACATCTTTGAGGTCTAGGCTATTCTTGATTACACTTCGCACTCAAATTGTAATATTCATTATTGAGTTGTAATCTTGATTTTCGGTTATCATTCAAACACAAGATATCCTTGTGAGTGTTCTTGTGGTAAGAACACACTTGGATGATCTAGGTGATAGGTGAAGAAGATTGTGGTAATCTTCTTATTGAGGTGTTGAAGAATTTGGTATTCTTCAAGGTTGAAGATTGTGGTAATCTTCACAAGGTGCCGTTGAAGGAAGATTGTGGTAATCTTCAAAGGGAGATTGTGGTAATCTCCAAAGGTGGTGTTGAAGAAGAGTGTGGTGCTCTTCAAGGTGTAGTAAGTTGAATTTGTATTAATTTTGGTAATTAATAAAATTCTTTTTCTTTTCGAAATCCATCCCGATATACTTTGGGGTGGTAGAGGATTAGGCCCTAGGTGGGTTGAACCTCTTTAAATCGACGCGTGTTGTTTATATTCCGCACCTTTATTATTGTATTTGAGCATTCGGTTTTAAAAAGAGGGCGAAATCGAAAAGATGGAGATAATCTATTCACCCCCCCTCTAGATTATCGTAGCCGCTTGGACTTACAGCTCCTAGTAGGCTTCTAGGTGGAGGGGGACATGAATAAACCGATCCCACACCCGAAAAAGAGGAGATTCAGAGGCTGTGTAGGTATGGGACTATACAGTTGAGGAGAGCTTAAAAGATTTGATAGGTACTACTCATACCAACAAGATGCATCTTCTTTTCTGGTGCTCATCTCATAAAAACTCCAATGTTAAGCGTGCTTGGCCCGGTGTAATTGTGGGATGGGTGACCCCATGGGAAGCTGCTCTCAGGGTGCGCGTGAGTGAGGACAAAGCGTGTTAGAAAGACTTGTGTTGGTTTGTGGGGACAGTCGTCGATCTGGAAGGGAGGCCGTTACAGTTATAAACCTTAATTGTGTCATAATATGCACGATATAGGTTGTATCGTGCCACAATATGCACGATATAGGTTATATCGTGCCATATGTCGTGCCACATATCATGCCATATCGTGCCACTCTCTAGTATTTCTTGCTGAGTTATTTTTACTTAATATCTTACTACCTTTCTTGACTTGTTTTACTAATTTCTGTTATTGAATAGGACTTAATTCATGTTTTAGGTTGGGCCTTTGTGGAGGAGACTCTCTTATCATAGACATAGGGCCCATATTACTGGGTACGTTCAACCTAGTATAATTTAGGATATAAAACATCAGTTTCAGTTGACCGGTGGTGGTGTATATGAGGAGTTTAGAGACTCCATTTTTGGGCATTTCTTGGATTTTGCGTACAACGATTTTAGTTGTAATGTTGCCCTCCATACATTGGTAGCAATGGAGACACGCATGTCAGATGCTTTGGAATCAAAGTGTTGGTTCCACATCGGAGAGCAGAGTATTAGATTCGCCCAGCGTGAGTTCACTATGGTTAGTGGGATGAGGTTTGTGAGGTCCGTGTTTGACCCCACTCGTGTATATCAGCCACCCGAGACTGGTATTTATCAATGATTTTGGCTTGAGGGTAATCATGTTATGGGTAGTGAGCTACGTGATTTATTTACCGACGGAACCTTCCGTGAGTCACCAGTTGTGCCCTAAAGGCGGCGAAGGTTTTATTTGCGTTTTATGTTTTGTTGTGTTTCGATAGCCGATAGACCACAGTGGATCGTTGGCTATGGTTTCTTATAGAGGACACTGCACAATGGGAGACTTTTCCTTGGGGGAAGTACTCATTTCAGATTCTGATATTATCTTTGGAATCTGAATGATGTTTTGCCGCCTGGTCGGCATACTACTTGGACTCCGCCGTGATTTTTCCCTCCTGGTTATCAACAAGGTTCTAGTTGATGAAATTCACAGGAAATAAATTCTAGAAATATATACGGTGGCTTATTGCTAGAACACATTCATATCCTAGCAGAACAAGCGCACCACCAAGATGTTAAGTTTGTACTTCGAACGACTAATAATGTCTGGCCAAATTAATAGTAGATAAGGAAGATGAGTTTATTTGGTTAGAAGAAACGGAAATTATTTTAAGTACCCAGGGTACTCTTTTCTACCAAATTTGACTATATTGCCCCTCATTTAATTTGGGGGTTTTTAGAATTTTGAAACTGAAGTAATTATTAGTGGCCTTGAAAATCGTATAACTCCCCTCCCCTTGGAAATCATATACATACCCCTCATGTACATGTACATACAAAATACAATACACACCCTCACAACCAAAAAAAAAATCATAAACAAAACAAATGAAAACAAAATCAAAACAAGAAGACCTATATTGTGCACTATATCGTGATGGATGCCACCGACGAGACCAACGCCATTGCTGCCGAGACCGCCACTGCTCTCTCCTCTTTCGCTGCCAATTACCAATTAAACATAATTTTATTCGGAAATTTTTCCAAGAAAAATCTAGAAATAAATTCACACTCGAGTACTAACATATATGTAATAATATCGATGTTTATATTCAACTATAGATTATGGACAAATTTCATAGAATGTGAATTCATGCGCCCCCAAAAAATGTCATATTTCAACTATAGATTATGGACAAATATGTTGAATCTAGAGTAGTTTTGGGGGTTGAATATGTTCAATATTTTCGATTGTTGTTGAATGCTGCTATTGTCAAGGGAATTTTTGTTGTAAAACAAAAGTACATGCTCACCTACTAAGCTTTCTATCATTGCGTATTCTTTTGTTGGGTATTTGTGTTGCAAATATGGTGGGTTTGTAGAGGAATTGGTGATGTCTTCCATACTTGAGTTTGATTCAAGTATAGTCTATGATTATGGTTGTTAGTCGTTTTCTTTGACCCCTACTATGTCTATTATAATGCTCTCTCACGCCATTTTAAGCTTCTCTTGACATAGGAATCCGAGGTCCAAGTGCAGTTGTACCGGAGGCACTTTCTCCTCTACGGCTCCCGCACCCGGCGGACGCTGAGCCCCTCGCGCCGACCCACCGGCCCACGCTGCACTACATGGCATCTCTTTTCGGGATGCCGATCATGAGGCAAATTATCGTCGCCTAGCCCAACACCCTGTGCTCAACACACGTTTTCAGATAATTTCACATTGGATGGTCTCGGGCTCTGTTTGGATGTGGAGTGGATGTTTGAATAATTGGGTGGGGGCTATTTCATGAACTTATGCTTGCCCAACTACATCCGCCTCACTCTGGAATTCCTCAGCTTTTATAATGCCGAAATAACATCGGGTCCACATGTTGAAGAAGGGCTAATCACTTTTCAGCTCTTCAACAACGAGCACCGACTTACATTGGTGGATTTTAATATCATCTATGACTTACCCACAGGTGGTCTACACATTAAACCCCTGGAATTTTGCGATCATCAATTTTGGCTAGCCATCACATGGGAGCAAGAGTATCATCCATCCTCGGCCAAGTCATCCGGTATTGTCAACCCGTGCTTTCGCTATGTTCACTAGGTGCTTTCTAGCACACTTTTTCGCCGGGGAAAAAGTGAAGGGGTGGTCCGACTTGATGAGTTATATTTCTTATGGGCTATGGTTAATGCCTCTTCGGTTGACACGAGCTCCTACTTAGCCAAACATTTTCTAAAGGTCAGCCGGAAGGATAGAGGTAAAATCCTTATTGGTGGCCTCATTACCCCTATTGCCTCCCATTTAGGTTATCACCTAATGGGATTCAAACAAGCCCGGGGACCGACCCGGATTGACTTTGAGTCTTGTATTGCGATGGGTATAATTCAGCGTGTAGGTCCCAAGGGGTGTAAGTGTAAGGTTTAGAAGGGGGGGTTGAATAAACCTTACCAAATTTTCGATTTAGTCCTTTTAAATCTACAGAGTTGATTCTACACACTGTGTCCTTGATGGACATATCGAATTAGTCACTCAAGAGAGTTAATCTCTCAAATGACAACTCGGTGAGCCATTGATGGAGTAACTCAAATTTGTTGGCTATAATTTGACTCAACTGTGGTTTTGTTTTCATTGGAAGACTTAACACCCTTAAGTTTGATTAACCAAGATTTTAGAGCTTGATTTAGTACTTATAAATTATCAAGTGGATAGCAAATTTATCAAAGATATAAGCGATTAATAATGCAAGAATTAAAGTCTTTGAAAAGTAAATGACACAATGAAGTTTTTATAGAGGTTCGAAGATGGGGTAATTCTTCTACTCCTCTCTTCTTCAACTCCCGGAGGAATCCACTAAGTAATGATCGGTTTACAAAGTGGTAACAGTCTAGATACAAGTCTTGATCACACGGTGACTTGATCCTTTGGGACTCGATCTGAGACGCTTGATCACTCGGTGGCTTCTCGTGCGACTCGGCTTCTTCACAGGGCACCGCCTTGCTACTCTGACTCACTTGCTCAAACTCTTTGGATTTGATCACGAAGCCCTCCAAAAGCTTAAGACTTGGTTCAACCTTGAACCTTCCTACAATCCTTCTTGGAATGTAGACCCCTTGTTTTCGATATTTTCCTCTTCAACTGGTTGAAGTTATCTTTCCTTCACAGGTGATTGTTGGATTGATGTTCTTCGTAATGTAGGCTTGAGGATTGAGAATATTTCAGTTTTTCTAATATGCTTGTATATCTCACATGTGTGTCATACTACTTCTCAAACAAACTCCTCGACCTTCCTCGGCTTTATTTTCTCTCTCCTTTTCCTTAAAAATCTGCAGGATGTCTAAGCGATTGTCTTCATCAAGTCTTTGGGAGCACGATCTTTAGTCCAAGGAAATTTAGCAGCCTCTTCTTCTTCTATAAACTCGGTCGTTGGAACTGTTCCTTGACTTACTCAACTTCCATTTCCTCCACTCACGCAGACGATTTTGGATGTCCGGGTAAGGTGGAGATAGGATCATTACATCACTATCCGCTCCAAAGCTTTCTTCTTGTGTTTGTTTGTGTGAACTACAATGTGTCTTGAGTTGCCTCTCTGATCGCCTTGACAGACTTGGCTATTTCATCAACTACATCCGGAGACTCTACTTCTCCAGCCTCTCAGTGTCTGCTCTAGCGAGTGGTGACTCACGGGTTTCTCCACTCGGAGCTCTTGATAAGTCGTCTTCGTCTCTAGTTTGTACCAGAGGGATTTCTGGTTCGAGACGTTGTCTTCTCGAGTCTTGAGCGCGGGGCCGTCTTTGGTGTTTGTTTCGAGGAGCTGGCCGTCGTGGCTTCTCGATTCTCCTCTTTTGACGATCGGAGAAGGTATTTGTGAGTCCTTATCGACCGGCTCACTGCAGGGCGAGAGACACGGGCCTTTAGGGCGGTGACTTCTTTGCGAGGGGGAGCATGTTTGGTTTTCTTTCTTTGTAGGGGGCAGCGATCTTCTTAGCAACCGCAGGGGCGCTTTCTTCTTGGTTGGAGAGGAAACAGATTGTATCTTCTGGGTCACCGATTCCCCCTCATCAGTGTCGCCTCTCTTGCGTAAGCTCTCTTAGGCGCGCGAGAGAGGTTTGCTCAACATCCTCTTGTTAACATGGAATACCTTCCCATGTCTAAGAGGACTCCTTTCACCTCCAATAGCCGGCCAATCACTAGGCCATATCCAAGGATCCTCCAAATGAGCCATCTTCTTTGAAGGACTTGTTCCCCACGTTAAGAGTCCTGTTGTAGACAAACTCGAGGCGTTTATCTTCTTTTCTTCGATGATTGCAGCCATTACAATCGCTTTGCCTTTGACAGATTGGTCAAAGCCGCCAAATTTGATGTCGATACATTTGGCAACTATATCCAACAACTTGTGATAATCCTCCTTCAGATCTCTTGTTTGTGTGTATATTATTTTATCGCATAGTCGGACTTGGCTATTTCTTTCCAAGCGTCGGCCAAGTTTACATCAGCTTCTTTAATCTCGGATGCTCCTTCCTGCTGTAGTGAGCAATGTTCACCAAATCCTTGGCGAGAGATAGTCACCGCTTTCCGTGAATGGGGATGACTTGATTCCTTCATCGTGAATCTCAAAGCATTCACGTAGAATTGTGCGACCTCCTCCACATAGGTCATCGGATATTCTAACGTTAGAAACGGTTTTAGTCCGGGCGTTTCCAACTTCTCGGCGATTTTCTTCACTAGGGTGTCGTCGGACCCCTGTTTCATCATTCCACAAAATCCACCGTAGAGCCGGTGTGAATTTGCTTTCCTAACTTGGTAAAGTCGTAAATTGGTGTCATTTCTCGGGATTATATCAAGGAAAACTCGAAAATTGATTAGAAGGTTGATAGGGTTTCGAGAGAAGTTTTTGCCTTTGCTTTTGAGAGAAAAGAAATGAACAGCTTTTAGAAGTGTGAGAGAAAACGGACGAAAATGGTTTAAATATGGTTTATGAAAGGACGTGCGGGTGGTTTTGAAATGTGATCGAAATCAATGGCTTGGATTTTGCACGCCTATTGAGCATTTAATGTCTCGTATTTAATGCGGCAAAGCATTTATATCCAATCATAAGCTTGGTGTGCGCTTTTATGTCCGCAGACACATCATCATTATCTTTGACGTATTCCTTAAAACATTCCCGCTTAGTCAAAACGATCGCGTTTTTGTCACTTTGCTCATAAGTTATTCAAATTATCCCTTAGCCGATTTAACTCTACTTCTCACATTCTCTTAGTGACTCAAATATCACCGACTTAGGTGTAGTTTGTCTTTTCCGACATCTGGTGATTTATTGAGCCGATTTACATTTTTCACTCTTTTTCACCCCTTTTCTGCTTCCATTTCTCTTCTTTGATTCGCCTGCAGTGTCACCAGCTCAATTAGCCCCAACTCATGCTTGAGTTCTTCAAATCTTGACTCACATAGTGGTTTTGTGAAGATGTCGGCTAGTTGTTTATCGATTGAGATATATTCCAGGATGATGTCCTTCTTTTCAACATGATCTCTTATGAAGTGATATCGACATCAATATGTTTTGTTCTTGAGTGCAACACGGATTTTGAGTGATTGCAATTGCACTTGTGTTATCACACATGATTGGAATTTCTTTTCCTCAACTTCATAGTCTCTCACTTTGTCTCATCCATAGGACTTGGGCACAATACAATTTGCCTGCAGCTATGTATTCTCGCCTCACCAGTAGAGGTGGCTATTGAGTTTTGCTTCTTGCTAAACCAGAAATCAGCCTGTTTCCTAGCATTTGACATGTGCCTCGAAGTGCTCTTCCTGTCCACTCTGCATCCAAAGATAGTCGAATCAATAGCTAATTAGTTTGAATCCACCTTCCTTTGGATACCATAGGCCTACTTCTTGGCTTCCTTTCAAGTATCTCAATATTCTCTTAGCTCTTGTCATATGGCTCTCTTTTGGAGCAGATTGAAATCTTGCACATACACCTACAAAGAAAGGTGATGTCCGGCCCTTTTTGTGAGATAGAGCAATGATCCAATAAGTGCTCAGATCTTGTTTGATCTACAGCTTACCATCCGCTTCCATGTCCATTTTGACAGATGTGTTCATTGGTATTTTTACGAAGACTTCTCCTCCATACCAAACTTCTTCATTAAATCTCTGGTGTATTTTGTTTGACTTATGAAGGTTCCATCCTTCAAATTTTGTTTCACTTGGAGTCCAAGGAAGAATGTCGGCTCTCCCATCATGCTCATTTCAAATTTACTTTGCATGAGGTTTGAAAACTTTTCACATGACTCTTTGTTTGTAGATCCAAAGATGATGTCATCAACATATATTTGAACAAGTAGAATACTCTTCTTGTCTTGAATTACGAAAAGTGTTCTATCTACTTTTCCTTTTGTGAATCCATTTTCGGTTAGGAATTGTGACAAGGTATCATACCATGCTCTGGGTGCTGCTTAATCCATACAAGGCTTTCTTGAGTTTGTATACCTTATCTCCAAGAGTCTTCTGCTCAAATCCTGGAGGTTGTTCAACATAGACTTCTTCTTCCAATAAACCATTTAGGAATGCACTTTTTACATCCATCCTGATATACAATGAAATTCTTGTGAGTGCATAGGCAAAAACATCCTTATAGCTTTCAATCTTGCTACAGGGCAAATGTTTCATCAAAATCTATCCCTTCTTCTTGGAAATATCCTTTGGCTACTAGTCTTGCTTTGTTTCTTACCACGTAACCTTCCTCGTTCATCTTATTTCGAACACCCATTTGGTTCCAATAACATTTTGATGTATGGGTCTTTGCACTAATTACCATACTTTATTTCTCTCAAACTCGATTCACTCTTCTTGCATAGCTTGAATCCAATGTGTGTCATCCAATGCTTGTGACACATCTTTGGGCTCTATTTGCGAGATGAAGCATGTGAACATGGCTTCTTGTTGAGTTCGATCTTGTTTTGACACCTTCTCTTATATCTCCAATGACAAGTTCTCGTGGATGGTCTCTCGGCCATCTTACATCAAAGTTGGAGTAAGTTAGCGGATTCGATCGACTTGCACCGTGTTCTTTGCGTGGTCGACTCTCTCGTAATCACTTAGCCGCAAATTTTCCAAATTGTTTTTGAGATTCACTATCTCATCTTCTTCCTCAATTAATAATTCGGCTTGACAAAGATAGGGACTCTTCTCAGATGGTTGGATGATTCAAATTATCACCGACTCTTCAATGTCTTCTCCATTTATATTTGGCTCATCAAATACCACATGAATGGATTCTTCTGCAACTATAGTCCTTTTGTTGAGTATTCTCAGAGGCTTTGCTTTCGGTGAGTATCCTAAGAAGATACCTTCATCACTTTAGCATCAAAAGCCTTTAGATTGTCTTTGCCATTGTTGTGGATGAAGCATTTGCATCCAAATATTCTCAAATATGCAACATTTGGTTTTCTTCCATCCAGATCTCATAGGAGTCTTTGTCACCGTCTATTTATCATACATCTGTTTTGAGTGTAGCAAGTCGTGTTGATTGCTTCACCCAAAATCTTTTTGGTAACTCGGCCTTGACTAACATGGTCCTTGCTTCTTTTTGAGGGTTCTATTTCTTCTTTCTCGCAACTCCATTCTCTGCTTGTGGAGTCCTTGTCTGGCGATAGTTCATGACCAATACCATTCTCAATACAATCGAGTTATTATTCCATTGACAAACTCGGTTCCTCTGTCGATCTTATTTTGATAATGGTTTGACTCTTCTCGCTTTGAATCCTCTTCATCACCGTGGTAGTTTTTGTAGAGTTTCTTTCTTCTTACACATGAATATTGTCCATGTATATCTTGAGTAGTCATCTACTACCACCAAGGTGTATTTCTTTCCACTTATCTTTGGCGCAGTTCCACTGGGCCAAATAAATCCATATGAAGTAGATGCAATATTCTTCTTGAGGATGGGCATGTCTTTTCTTTGAATGACGACTTGATTTGTTTTCCTTCGACATCGTCACATATACTCTCCTTCTTGTATCGAGTCCGGAAGTCCTTCCACAAGATGACTTCTTGCAAGCTTGTTAATCGTTTTGAAATTCAGGTGACTCGCTTTTTGTGCCACACCAACTTGATTCAAATTGTACTCTTTGCTAGTAGACAGTCTTGGGTGTTGCATTGACCAATCCACGACATACATATTCTTCTCTCTCTACATCCTTGCAAAGACAACTTCATTTGATTCAATATTTTTGATTTGGCATATACCCATGTTGAATCCAACATTGTAGCCCTTGTCACGTAGGATCGATACTCGATGAAGTTGAAGTTGAGTCCTTCAACATATGCAACATCTGTGATTTCTAATCCATTCCTCTTGATGGATCCAATGCCTCTTATTTCGCCAGAGCTTCATTTCTCCAAATATGACTTTTGCTCCTTTAACTTCCTTGAATTTTGACAGATTTTTCTTATTTCTGTCATATGTCCGGAAATGACCACTATCCATGTACCAGGTTCCTTGGCACTCACTGTTCCTTGAACCCGCAATCAAGGAAATTAAGTTTTAGGTACCCATACTTGTCCGGTCCCGAGGGGTTAGAATTGTAAGATGATCCAACCAACCTATAGCCAAATGATTTGACTCTAAGAGGTTGCCATCTATCGATGCCATAATCATAATTAATCCTGGCAAATTGCTTGGGGATTCTAGGTTCATACAAATTGTCTCTTTTGTCTCAGTATGCCGCATATGTGTTTTAGCAATTGCCTTCCTTGGGTAATTGTGGTGTTTTTGAGTGTAGTGTCTAGGTGCATATGTGTGCTTTGATGAAAGCTCTTATACTTTTGGAATGGCCTTTCTTTGAGTTCTAGGCCTTTGCCATTTGGGCTTATAATCCATAAGTCTATCTTGATGGTTCACATTATTCCAATCATCTTGGCTTGGATATTTTCTACCATTCTCATCATTTGTATTTCTTTTATGGATTTTCGGGGTTTTTGGTAGCTCTCGCTTCTTCTTTCTGAGTATTTTTCTGTTTGGAGTTCTTTGAGGACTCATTTGAATCTTTTCTCACTTTGTCCTTTCAAAGACTCAACCGGTTGTTTTCCTTTTCCTTTATAACCAAGGCCGTTTGCTTTTTATTGTGCTTAGGAGTGAATGTGTGTGCAACATTTGGAGTTTTGGATTTTTCGGACTCTTCATGGCTTGAAGATCCTTTTTCCAAAATTAATTTTGAGGTTTGACATAGCACGAGAGAATTAAATCCTAAGCTGTCTTGTCTCCACATTCTCTTTGACTCATAATAAGATCATCCAATGATTTAGATGCCTTAGTGAATGAGGCATAACATTCTTGAGGTCATTCTCCTCTTTTCTATAGCAGCAATTTCGCTACTAATTTAGCATTTTCAACCTTTAAAATTTCATTCTCATCGGCTATTTGACTTAGAGTACTCGGCTCCTTAGTCGGCTTTGAGTTTTGACTTTTGAGTAGGTTGTTTTCCTCATTCAATAGTGTGTGTGAGGATTTAATGTGTTCAAAATCTTTCATCATTTTGCCTAATGAATCATAAAGATCGGTGGGTGATGAAGTGTGCGTGTCACGATCACTATCACTAGTGTCGAGTTTGATGAGTTAGAGTGTACCTCATCTTCTTGGTCAAGTTGATCTTGTTCCTTGGCCATCAAGCGGAATCAGGGCTTCTTCTTCGTCAGAGTCACTTGAGTAGTCGGCTTCATCTTCTCTCTCGAATCACCGTCTCTCTTGACTTGGCTATCTCGGCTGATCTCTGCGGCCATCATTGCCTTTTTCTTTTCTTGTCTTCTTTCTCTCGAAGACCTTTCTTTCTTCTTCATCCTGTATTTGTTGACTACAGGATATGGATGATCAATGGCATAGTGACCTGGTTGTCTACGTTCCAACATAGATATTGACTTTTGATCGCTCTTTCCATTCTTGAGTTGTCCGCCCTTTGATACTCAACTTTTTGATGATCTGTTCTCTTGGTTGGCCTGTCTTCCCTTGATTTGGAGGGAGCCGAGTGTCTTCCGGAAAGATTCACCCTTTCCTCTCTTGTAGTTCTTATTGAAGAACTTGTTGAACCTTTTAACCATCGGGGCAATTTCTTCCGGTCAATGACTTTTTGACCTCGCTCTCTTTCCCATCTTTGACAATTAGAGCAAATGTTTTGGGTACAAATTGTCTCTTCCTGGTCTTTTCTTCTCATTCAAACTCGTAGGCTTTGAGGTCGAGAATAGTTCATGGTTGGATGTCTTTGATAGGTCCATGGAATGTCTCGATCTATGACCTTCATTTCCCATTCAATTTGGAAGACTTTTTAGGATCTTCATACACATTTCCTTCGTGTATATTCCTTTCCAAGTCATACTCATTTGTGATTTACGTGAACCCAGAGCATCCAGTTGATCCAGGTTTTCTCCCGAGATCATTTTGAAGTTCTCAAATTTCGTGCGAGGCAGTTCTTGGTTTTTCAACCATGATGCCGGGAGCATCTTCTTCTCCTTCACCGCAACTCTTCGTCGATTGTGTTCACCTTTAATATTTGCAGAGGCCCATCTTCTATCACTATCCACATCTCATCATGTAATCTTTGATAGATGAGCCTCGCATACGAATTTTCCAATCATCAAATTCTTCAATAGTGAACATAGGGATGCGTGTCAAATTTGCTTCCATGATAATAACTTTTAATGATAAAAAGAGTTTTGAAAATTTAAGTACTAAAGCGGACTTTGAAAAGTTTGGAGATCTAGTTCAAGAACTAACCGGTGCGGAGGGTTCAATGAACCAACCGCTCTGATACCACTTGTAGGTCCCAAGGGTGTAAGTGTAAGGTTTAGAAGGGGGGTTGAATAAACCTTACCAAATTTTCGATTTAGTCCTTTTAAATCTCTGAGTTGATTCTACGCAAAAATTGTGTCCTTGATGGATGATCGAATTAGTCACTCAAGAGTTAATCTCTCAACATACTCGATTGAGTTGTTGATGGAGTAACTTCGATTGTTGGCTATAATTTAACTCAATCGTGGTTTTGTTTTTATTGGAAGACTTAACACCCTTAAGTTTGATTAAGCAAGATTTTAGAGCTTGATTTAGTACTTATAAATTATCAAGTGGATAGCAAATTTATCGTGAGATATAAGCGATTAATAATGCAAGAATTAAAGTCTTTGAAAAGTAAATGACACAATGAAGTTTTTATAGAGGTTTGAAGATGGGGTAATTCTTCTACTCCTCTCTTCTCCAACTCCTGGAGGAATCCACTAAGTAATGATCGGTTTACAAAGTGGTAATGTCCGGATACAAGTCTTGATCACACAATGACTTGATCCTTTGGGACTCGATCCGAGACGCCTTGATCACTCACCGTGGCTTCTCGTATGTAGGTCCCAAGGGGTGTAAGTGTAAGGTTTAGAAGGGGGGTTGAATAAGCCTTTACCAAATTTTCGATTTAGTCCTTTTAAATATACGAGTTGATTCAACACGGATGTGTCCTTGATAGACAAATAATTAGTCACTCGGTAGAGTTAATCTCTCAAATCGGACTCGGTGAGCCGTTGATGGAGTAACTCGGATGTTGGCTATAATTTGACTCAACCGTAGTTTTGTTTTTCATTGGAAGACTTAACACCCTTAAGTTTGATTAAGCATGATTTTAGAGCTTGATTTAGTACTTATGAATTATCAAGTGGATAGCAAATTTATCGTGAGATATAAGCGATTAATAACGCAAGAATTAAAGTCTTTGAAAAGTAAATGACACAATGAAGTTTTTATAGAGGTTCGAAGATGGGGTAATTCTTCTACTCCTCTCTTCTCCAACTCCCCGGAGGAATCCACTAAGTAATGATCGGTTTACAAAGTGGTAACAGTCCGGATACAAGTCTTGATCACAATGCAATGACTTGATCCTTAGGGACTCGATGCGAGACGCCTTGATCACTCACCGGCTTCTCGTGCGACTCGGCTTCTTCACGGGCAGCTACCGCCTTGTTACTACAAACTCACTTGCTCAAGCTCTTTGGATTTGATCACGAAGCCCTCCAAAAGCTTAAGACTTGGTTCACGCTTGAACCTTTCTACAATCCTTCCGGAATGTAGACCCTTGTTTTCAGTATTTTCCTCTTCAACCGATTGAAGTTCTCTTTCCTTCACGGGTGAGTGTTGGATTGATGTACTTCGTAATGTAGGCTTGAGGATTGAGAATGTTTGATTTTCTAATATGCTTGTATATTTCTCGTGTGTGTCATCTCCTTTCTCAAACAAACTCCTCGGCCTTTTATAGTGAACTTTCAAAAATTTGCCCGTTGAAGAGATAGGCTTATTTTTGAAAGTCACTTTGCGATCGTTGGCTTGTCTTGTTGCGCTTCTTGGAATTTCCATTTCCTCGTATGAATTGTTCTTTCACCTTTTTCGAGTTCGACACGGTGTAGTGCTTCCCATTGTTCATTCCTTTTGCACGCTTCGGGACCGAGCACTCCGAGAAAGGTGGTATGGAGATATTACTTGTTTAAGTAAATCTCTTGATTTACGGCAACGGTTCTTTTCGATTATCTCGACTTGATTGCATTTCCTTGCTTTCCCCAGGTGACTTAGAGTCGACTTCCAATCATTGGATGACTCTTGTCACTTCAACTTGAGACTTGGCTTCTCTTGAGTTGACTTGACCGATGCTCCACTCACCGCTTCTCCAAAGAGTTTCTGTCTACTCCTCTTTGCCATACTCGGCTATCTCGCATGGTGGAGTCTTCCTTCAAGTCTTGATTGTCTTCTTGCATGTTAGGCGTGGGCGACTTAACTCAGCTTGGCCAGCTCTATTCATTGCAATGCATTTTACAACAAGAATTGGGGTGCCAACTTTCTACTCTAAGTTTTACATGGCATTCATCAAAATCTAAACAATAAAATTCCTAACAATTTCCCCCTTTTTGATGATGCCAAAACTTAAACCATTCAAAAATGCAAATAGCAAAGATACATACAGATAGTGTATTGACATAGAATGTATGCGCAGAATAGATCCGTTTATTGATCATATCATTCTTGTTCTTTTACACAATCTTTTACAAGGTGTATCGAGCACATATTTGTCTTCAACAAAAAATAAAGAATTTATAGTTTCATTACGGAAGACTTACATTGTATGTATTAAAAAAATACACGAAGGGGTAGACAAAGAACACTTCATCTTCTTCTTCTGTCTCCTTCTCTCATCTTGATCAGCATCTTCTTCTCTTCTTCTCTTCTTCTCGTCGTAAATCACCGCCTTCTTTTTCTTCTCATATGCCTTCCTGGCACTTCATCTCTTCTTATTCTTTCCCGTCTCTCCTCCCATAGCCGAGTTTGTCTCTTGTTTTCTTCTTCTATTCTTTTTGCATACTCGGCGTTAGTTTTCGCCACTCACTAAATTCGCTACTTGGTCAAGCCCGGCCATAGATCCCTCATTTCTTTCTGGATCCACATATTCGATGTTTTGGGCGGAGGCCTGGGTCAAGCTTCTTCCTCCACTCATCGCTTCTTCCTCTACCTGCAGGCGTATCTTTGTCTTTGGGGTCTTCTTCTTTCCGGTGAGTGGCAGCAGAGAGTGACCACCGAGTAGATCGCTGATGGTGTCTGCACTGCCCGCGTCAATGCTTCTTCACACAACGTGAGACCCTTTTCCCGATCAAGTCCCAATCTTGAGCCATAGACATATTTGCAAAGTATCCCTCGGATTCGAGCGTTTTAAATTCATCGACCGATCGTGGCTCTGTCCCGACATCCGAGATGACATAAGTGTCTCTCTCTTGGAATGCCTCCATGTTCTTTCAAGATGTTCATCACCCTGGCATCCATTCTTCCTTCCACTTCCTTCATCCCTGCTTCAATTGTTTTTCTCTTTTCACCATAGATACGAGAGTGTTGGAGTGGCGAGTCACGGGGAGTTCTTTGCGATAATGTCACCGTGATGATCCTTGTTGGGGGTTTGTGCAATCATCAATGTCACATCTGTGATCCTTCCCCCTCAACAAGCTTTCCTTTCTTCTCGCTTCAAGACTTCCTCGGTGATTTTCCTTCTCACCGCTCCTTTCTTTCTCGACTTGATTTTAGCGCTTTAAGGTATTCCTCTTCCCCCTTTTTGGCATCATCAAAGGATAGAGGAACCCCAGGAAACATCTTTGGCAAGCATGAAGTCGAGTCTTCTCATGGTTGAGTTACGCTTTGAGTCTGCTGCGTTGTATGCAACACGGAATTCGGATCGAGTAGCGTTGGATTCAAATTGAAATCGACTTCATCTCACCATGAGAAGGCTGAATTTTCTAGTCATGTGTTCTTCCAAACGATGTAGATCATTTGTATTTTGCTCACGAAGCGGCTTTATCTCGGCGGTGTGAGCTTCATGCATATGCTCAATATGTTCTCTCGGCTTCGTTTTTGCATCGGCATTTTCGACTCTCCATACCCGGCTGACTTGTTAAACAGCTTGCTCAAGAATCTAACTTGTTCCACACGCATTGTTTCTTCTTTGTTGCCACCATTCCCTTATCCGAATTGTTATGCCTCTTAAATCTGCTGTAAGGGTGGCATCTCTGTTGTCGATCGCATGTCCAAAGAGGCTGATGCCTCTCCATCCGTTCAACCTCGGCCAAATAGTCGCATGTCCAAAGAGGCCATGCGATCAAAATCATAATCACCGGAACAATGGTGTCGATGGAAGAACAGAGCTGGTTTGTGATAGCGTGCTTGTTCGTTTCGACTCTTCATGGAGTTACGTATCTCCAAAGGAAAAAAGGAAAAGATTCTACAAAAGATTCATCACCGCCAACCGGATGCATTCGATGATGAGCGGTGCGCATGAAGTTCTTTTGGGAATCGATCATGCTGCAGACTTGAGGAGCCCTGCGCAGTGGTCTCTTGTTCACCGGGTTTTGTTGTAAAAGTAGACCCGCTTGCTTGAGCCTCGGTATCTTAACAACCGTTGGTCTCAAAATCTCGATTTTTCCATTTCATGGGCGGTCCTCGGCCTTATCGAGCGTCATCGGACGATGATGAGATTTCCATTGGTGGCTCATCATCAAAGTTAAAAGTTTGACGAGTAGTCTTGGGATCGGACTTGCTCGTGCTTGGAACATCCGCATGATTGAGTCTTTTGGATTTGTCATGGGGGATGACTCGGCCTTCTTCTTCGCCTTCCGATCCTAGAAAAGTGACATCGAGTTGTCACCTGGAATCATGAAGTGCGCTTATCTCCTTCTCGGATGGGTCGATGATAGCGGGAGGGATGTTCTCTACTTCGACTTCTTTACCCCGGAAGTCTCAACCTCCGTGGGCCTTCATTACCTCCGGCGGTCTCTCTTTCACGAGGCCTTAGTCCACCCTTTCGATAGTGTCACCGTGTCTTAGGGTCTTCTGATGGCATCCATTGGAGTCTCAACCCCATGGATTGCACTTTCATCGCCAGTGTTAACTCCCGTAGGCTGTTTCCTTCCCTCGTGCCTCGATTGCATCGGCGGCGTCATTAGCCTTTCAGAGCGATTGGCACCTCGGTGAGACAGTCTCAATCGCCTCGAGCTTCGTTGATGGCAACTTGCTTTGTTCTCTCTTGTGTTTGTATTTTCTCTACTTCGCCTCCTTGATTCGTTGTGGAGTCATCTGCGCAGATCCTCCGACCTTGCCGCGGTGGAGGAGTTCCCCCTCGGTGGCGCACCGGTGAGTGACTTGTAAGGGGTCACTCGTCTCCAAACTCCCGGCTGTTTGATTGATTGTTCAGCCGTTGGGGCGGTGGTAGCACACCTTCAATAGGGGTTGGCTCGATGGGGTCCCCACTATCCCGGTTTCATCGCCAACCGCCTTATTGCCTTCTTACGAGTGAATCGGGGAAGTGGTAGCAAGAACAACGTGGTATTTGCTTTGAACCACTCCCATTGGATCGATTTCGGTTTGTGTTCGGAGGACTCTCCTGGTCCTCCATTAGTCTTTGTTCGTGAAGGATTCTTGATTCGTGCAATGCTTGCTGCGTTCGCAACTCTTACGTGCGTGACATTCTCCGATCCTCATCATCATCCGTGAGAAGACATCAAGAGAGGATGTGTGTGTTACGTGGTGCCGAGATAGGGCGGTGCTTGCCTTCTCACGTGCTTCGGCTTCTTGACTTGCTTTTCTCTCTCCTTGTCCTTGTAGATCCGTGGGGCGTGCGTGCGATTGTCTTCATCCAGAGCTAGGAGCACGATGAGTTAATCGAGGAAATTTAGCGATTCCTCTTCTTCTTCTATAAACTCGTGTCGTTGGAATCTGTTCCGCGACTTACTCAACTTCCATTTCCTCCACTCACGCAGACGATTTTGGATGTCCGGGTAAGGTGGGGATAGGATCATCACATCACTATCCGCTCTGCAGCGGAGTTCTTCTTGTGTTTAATGTGTGAACTACAGGTTGTGTCTTGAGTTGCCTCTGCTGATCGCCTTGAGCAGAGACTTGGCTGTTTTATCAATTACATCCGGGAGACTCTACTTCTCCGGCCGATCTCCGTGTCTGCTCTGGTGAGTGGCTGACTCAATTGGTTTCTCTAGCTCGGAGCGCTTGATAATTGTCTTCGTCTCCTGGTTTGTACCGGGGAATTTCTAGTTCGAGATGTTGTCTTAAGTGCAGTGCGGCGGGGCGTCTTGGTGTTTGTTTCGAGGAGCTGGCCATCTTGGCTTGTCGATTCTCCTCCTTTTGACGATCGGAGAAGGTATTTGTGAGTCCTTCTCGACCGCTGCTGCGAGGGGCGGGAGACACGGCTCTTGGGCGGTGACTCTGCTGCGGGGCGGGAGCATGTTTGGTTTTCTTTCTTTGCGGGGCAGCGGATCTTCTTAGCAGCTGCGAGGGCAACTTTCTTCTTGGGCCGAGAGAAACAAGCTGTATCTTGGTCACCGATTCCCCCTCAGTGTCGGCTCTCTTGGCGTAGGCTCTCTTCGAGCGCCGAGAGAGGTTTGCTCTGAACATCCTCTTTGTTAACATGGAATGCTTTCCCATGTCTAAGAGGGACTCCTTTCACCTCCAATAGCCGGCCAATCAAGTAGGCCATATCCAAGGATCCTCCAAATGACCCATCTTCTTTGAAGGACTTGTTCCCCATGTTCGGCGAGAAAGTGCTTTGTAGACAAACTCAGCCAGTTTATCTTCTTTTCTTCGATGATTGCGCCATTACAACCAGACTTTGCCTTTGTGATTGGTCAAAGCTGCCAAATTTGATGTCGATACATTTGGCAACTATGTCCAACAACTTGTGATAATCCTCCTTGATAGTCTCTTGTTTGTCGTGTATATTATTTTATCGGCAAAGTCGGACTTAATATTTCTTTCCATGCGTCGGCCAAGTTTACATCGCCTTCTTTAATCTCGGATGCTCCTTCCGCGGTAGTGAGCAATATTCACCAAATCCTTGGCGAGATATAGTCACCGCTTTCCGTGAACAGATGACTTGATTTCTTCATCGTGAATTTCAGCATTCACGTAGAATTGTGCGACCTCCTCCACATAGGTCATCGGATATTCTAACGTTAGAAACGGTTTTAGTCCTGGGCGTTTCCAACTTCTCGGCAATTTTTTCACCAGGGTGTCGGACCCCTGCTTCACCATTCCGTCGAAATCCACCGTCGAACCGGTGTGGATTTGCTTTCCTAACTTGGTAAAGTCATAAGTTGGTGCCATTTCTCGGGGATTATATCAAGGAAAAACTCGAGAAATTGATTTGAAGGTTGATAGGGTTTCGAGTATATTTTGCCTTTGCTTTTGAGAGAAAGAGATGAACAGTTTTTAGAAGTGTGAGAGAAACGGATGAAAATGGTTTAAATATGGTTTATGAAAGGGCGTGCGGGTGGTTTTTTGAAATGTGATCGAAATCAACGGCTTGGATTTCGCGCGCCTGTTGAGCATTTCATGTCTCGTATTTAATGCGACAGCATTTATATCCAATCATAAGCTTGGTGTGCGACTTTATTATGTCCGTACACATCATCATTATCTTTGACTTATTCCTTAAAACATTCCCGTATAGTCAAAACGATCATTGCGTTTTTGTCACTTTGCTCATAAGTTATTCACTTATCTCTTAGGCGATTTAACTCTACTTCTCACAGTTCTCTTAACGACTCAGCTATCACCGGTGACTCGGTGTCATTGTCTCTCGACGTCTGGTGATTTCTTGGTGATATCTGTTTTCGACTCTTTTTCCCCCTTTTTCTGTTTCATTTCTCTTCTTTGATCTTTGTCCGATTGTCGGCTCAGCTCAATTAGCCCCAACTCATGCTTGAGTTCTTCAAATCTTGACTCACATAGTGGTTTTGTGAAGATGTCGGCTAGTTGTTTATCGGTTGAGATATATTCCAGGATGATGTCCTTCTTTTCAACATGATCTCTTGTGAAGTGATATCGACATCAATATGTTTTGTTCTTTAGTGCAACACGAGATTTTGAGTGATTGCAATTGCACTTGTGTTATCACACATGATTGGAATTTCTTTTTCTTCAACTTCATAGTCTCTCATTTCTCTCATCCATAGGACTTGGGCACAACACTGCCCCCGCGCTATGTATTCTCGCCTCAATTTGTAGAGGTGGCTATTGAGTTTTGCTTCTTGCTAAACCAGGAAATTAGTCTGTTTCCTAGCATTTGACATGTGCCGAAGTGCTCTTCTGTCCCACTTTGCATCCAAAGATAGTCGAGAATCAATAGCCAATTAGCTTGAATCCACCTTCTTTTGGATACCATAGGCCTTTCTTGGCTTCCTTTCAAGTATCTCAATATTCTCTTAGGCTTTGTCATATGGCTCTCTTTTGGAGCAGATTGAAATCTTGCACATACACCTACTGACAAAGGTGATGTCCGGCACCTTCTTTGTGAGATAGAGCAATGATCCATAAGTGCTCAGATCTTGTTTGATCTACAGGCTTACCATCGCATCCATGTCCATTTTGATTGATGTGTTCATTGGTATTTTTACTGAGAAGACTCCTCCTCCATACCAAACTTCTTCATTAAATCTCTGGTGTATTTTGTTTGACTTATGAAGGTTCCATCCTTCACTGTTTCACTTGGAGTCCAAGGAAGAATGTCGACTCTCCCATCATGCTCATTTCAAATTTACTTTGCATGAGGTTTGAGAACTTTTCACACAAATTTCTTAGTTAGTGGATCCAAAAATGATGTCATCCACATATATTTGAACAAGCAAGATACTCTTTTTGTCTTGAATTAAAAAAAGTGTTCTATCTACTTTTCCTTTTGTGAATCCATTTTTAGTTAGGAATTGTGACAAGGTATCATACCATGCTCTGGTGCTGTTTCAATCCATACAAAGCTTTCTTGAGTTTGTACACCTTATCTCCAAGAGTCTTCTCGCTCAAATCCTGGAGGTTGTTCAACATACACTTCTTCTTCCAATAAGCCATTTAGGAATGCACTCTTTACATCCATCGATATACAATGAAATTCTTGTGAGTGCATAGGCAAGAAACATCCTTATAGCTTCCAATCTTGCTACGAGGGGCAAATGTTTCATCAAAATCTATCCCTTCTTCTTGGCAATATCCTTTGGCTACTAGTCTTTGCTTTGTTTCTTACCCGCAGAACCTTCCTCGTTCATCTTATTTACGAACACCCATTTGGTTCCAATAACATTTTGATGTATGGGTCTTTGCACTAATTCCCATACTTTATTTCTCTCAAACTGATTCACTCTTCTTGCATAGCTTGAATCCAATGTGTGTCGTCCAATGCTTGTGACACATCTTTGGGCTCTATTTGCGAGATGAAGCATGTGAACATGGCTTCTTGTTGAGTTCGGATCTTGTTTTGAAACCTTCTCTTATATCTCCAATTACAAGTTACTGGTGGATGGTCTCTCGGCCATCTTACATCGAGTTGGAGTAAGTTAGCTGGATTGATCGACTTGCGGTGTGTTCTTTGTGGTCGCTCTCTCGTAATCACTTAGCGCAAATTTTCCATTGTTTTTGAGATTCAGCTATCTCATCTTCTTCCTCGAATTGATAATTCCGACTTGACTTGACAAGGACTCTTACATGCGGTTGGATAATTGAAACTTATCAATTGACTCTTCAATGTCTTCTCCATTTATATTTGGCTCATCAAATACCACATGAATGGATTCTTCGCAACCATAGTCCTTTTGTTGAGTATTCAGTAGGCTTTGCTTTCACCGAGTATCCTCTAGAAGATACCTTCATCGGCTTTAGCATCGAAGCCTTTAGATTGTCTTTGCCATTGTTGTGGATGAAGCATTTGCATCCAAATATTCTCAAATATGCAACATTTGGTTTTCTTCCATCCAGATCTCATAGGAGTCTTTGTCAATTTGTCTAATTATCATACATCTGTTTTGAGTGTAGCAAGTCGTGTTGATTGCTTCACCCAAAATCTTTTTGGTAACTCTGTTTATTCAACATGGTCCTTGCTTTGCTTCTTCTTGAGGGTTCTGTTCCTTCTTTCGCAACTCCATTCTGCTTGTGGAGTCCTTGTCGCGATAGTTCATGACCAATACCATTCTCAATACAATCTTGAGTTATTATTCCATTGACAAACTCGGTTCCTGCATGCGATCTTATTTTGATAATGGTTTGACTCTTCTCGTTTTGAATCCTCTTCATCACCGGTGTGGTAGTTTTTGTAGAGTTTCTTTCTTCTTACACATGAATATTGTCCATGTATATCTTGAGTAGTCATCTACTACCACCAAGGTATATTTCTTTCCACTTATCTTTGGCAGTTCCACTGGGCCAAATAGATCCATATGAAGCGAGGCAAAATTCTTGTTGAGGATGGGCATGTCTTTTCTTTGAATGACGACTTGATTTGTTTTCCCTTCGACATCGTCACATATACTCTCCTTTTTGTATATTGAGTCCGAAGTCCTTCCACAAGATGACTTCTTGCCCGGCTTGTTAATCGTTTTGAAATTCAGGTGACTCGACTTTTTGTGCCACGAACTTGATTCAAATTTGTACTCTTTGCTAGTAGGCAGTCTTGCGGGTGTTGCGGTTGACCAATCCACGACATACATATTCTTCGTCTACATCCTTTGCAAAGACAACTTCATTTGATTCAATATTTTTGATTTGGCATATACCCATGTTGAATCCAACATTGTAGCCCTTGTCACGGTGAGATGATACTCGATAAGTTGAAGTTGAGTCCTTCAACATATGCAACATCTGTGATTTCTAATCCATTCCTCTTGATGGATCCAATGCCTCTTATTTCGCCAGGAGCTTCATTTCCTCCAAATATGACTTTTGCTCCTTTAACTTCCTTGAATTTTGACATATTTCTCTTATTTCTGTCATATGTCCGGAATGACCACTATCCATGTACCAGGTTCCTTGGCACTCACTTTGTTCCTTGAACCCGCAATCAAGGAAATTAAGTCTTGGGTACCCATACTTGTGCGGGTCCCGAGGGGTTAAATTGTAAGATGATCCAACCAACCTATAGCCAAATGATTTGACTCTAAGAGGTTGCCATCTATCGAGTGCCATAATCATAATTAATCCTGGCAAATTGCTTGGGGATCCTAGGTTCATACAACTGTCTCTTTTGTCTCAGTATGCCTGCATATGTGTTTTAGCAATTGCCTTCCTTGGGTAATTGTGGTGTTTTTGAGTGTAGTGCCTAGGTGCATATGTGTCTTTGATGAAAGCTCTTATACTTTTGGAATGGCCTTTCTTTGAGTTCTAGGCCTTTGCCATTTGGGCTTATAATCCATAAGTCTATCTTTGATGGTTCACATTATTCCAATCAGCTTGGCTTGGATATTTTCTACCATTCCCATCATTTGTATTTCTTTTATGGATTTTCTGGGTTTTGGTAGCTCGCTTCTTCTTTACTGAGTATTTTACTGTTTGGAGTTTCTTTGAGGACTCGATCAATCTTTTCTCACTTGTCCTTTCAGTAGCACTCAACTTGTTGTTTTCTTTTTCCTTTATAACCAAGGCCGCTTTGCTTATTATTGTGCTTTGGAGTGAATGTGTGTGCAACATTTAGAGTTTTGGATTTTTCGGACTCTTCATGACTTGAAGATCCTTTTTCCAAAATTACTCTTGAGGTTTGACATAGCACGGAGGAATTAAATCTAAGCCTGTCTTGTCTCCACATTGACTTTGACTCATAATAAGATCATCCAATGATTTAGATGCCTTAGTGAATGAAGCAATAACATTCTTGAGGTCATTCTCCTCTTTTCTATAGCGGCAATTTACGCTATTAATTTAGCATTTTCAAATTTTAAGCTTTTATTCTCATCGACTATTTGACTTAGAGTACTCGGCTCCTTAGTCGACTTTGAGTTTTGACTTTTGAGTAGGCTGTTTTCCTCATTCAATAGTGTGTGTGAGGATTTAATGTGTTCAAAATCTTTCATCATTTTGCCTAATGAATCATAAAGATCGGTGGGTGATGAAGTGTGTGTGTCACGATCACTATCATCAATTAATGGTGCGAGTTTGATGAGTTAGATTGTACCTCATCTTCTTGGTCGGAGTTGATCTTGTTCCTTGGCCATCAAGCAAATCGGGCTTCTTCTTGAGTCACTTGAGTAGTCGACTTCACTTTGCTCTCGAATCATTTGTCTCTCTTGACTTGGTGTCTCGTGATCTCTGCGACCATCATTGCCTTTTTCTTTTCTTGTCTTCTTTCTCACGAAGACCTTTCTTTCTTCTTCATCCCTGTCTTGTTGACTACAGGATATGAGCAATGAATGGCATAGTGACCTGGTTGTCTACGGTTCCAACATAGATATTCACTTTTTGATCGACTCTTTCCATTCTTGAGTTGTCGCCCTTTGATACTCAACTTTTTGATGATCTTTCTCTTGGTTGGCTGTCTTCCCTTGATTTGGAGGGAGCTGAGTGTCTTCCGGAAGATTCACCCTTTCCTCTCTTGTAGTTCTTATTGAAGAACTTGTTGAACCTTTTAACCATCGGGGCTATTTCTTACCGGGTCAATGACTTCTTTGACCTCGGCTCTCTTCCCATCTTTAACAATTAGAGCAAATTTGTTTTGGGTACAATTGTCTCTTCTTCGGTCTTTTCTTCTCATTCAAACTCATAGGCTTTGAGGTCCGAGAATAGTTCATGGTTGGATGTCTTTGATAGGTCCATGGAATGTCTCGATGCCATGACCTTCATTTCCCATTCAATTTGGAAGACTTTTTAGGATCTTCATACACATTTCATTCCTGTATATTCCTTTCCAAGTGCGACTCATTTGTGATTTACGTGAACCGAGCATCCGTTGATCCAGGTTTTCTCCCGAGATCATTTTGAAGTTCTCAAATTTACTGTACTGACCCACCGATAATTTGTTTTCTTTGATTTGCTCGAGCCTTCACAAATCAAAGTCGACTTGTCCTGATTTCCTTAGCCGTTTTCATGATTTGACTTTATTGAACATGGCTTTGTCTAAGGTTTTGTAAAGAATGTCCTTGGCTACATTGTTCGGGTTGTATCTTTTTCATCATCATTTGTCCACTCGTTCTTGGTTTTTCAACCATGGTCTGCAGGAGCACATCTTCTTCTCCTTCAACGCAACTCTTCGTGCAATTTGTGTTCACCTTTAATATTTGCAGAGGCCCATCTTCTATCACTATCCACATCTCATCATGTAATCTTTGATAGATGAGCCTGCATTCGAATTTTCCAATCATCAAATTCTTCAATAGTGAACATAGGGATGCGTGTCAAATTTGCTTCCATGATAATAACTTTTAATGATAAGAAGAGTTTTGAAAACTTAAGTACTAAAGCGGACTTTGAAAAGTTTGGAGATCTAGTTCAAGAACTGGTCGGAGGGGTTCAATGAACCAACCGCTCACGATACCACTTGTAGGTCCCAAGGGGTGTAAGTGTAAGGTTTAGAAGGGGGTTGAATAAACCTTACCAAATTTTCGATTTAGTCCTTTTAAATATACGAGTTGATTCAACACAAATTTGTCCTTGATGAGCATCGAATTAGTCACTCAAGAGAGTTAATCTCTCAACAGACTCGGTTTGAGTTGTTGATGGAGTAACTCAAATTGTTGGCTATAATTTGACTCAATCGTGGTTTTGTTTTTCGTGGAAGACTTAACACCCTTAAGTTTGATTAAGCAAGATTTTAGAGCTTGATTTAGTACTTATGAATTATCAAGTGGATAGCAAATTTATCGTGATATAAGCGATTAATAATGCAAGAATTAAAGTCTTGAAAAGTAAATGACACAATGAAGTTTTTATAGAGGTTCGAAGATGAGGTAATTCTTCTACTCCTCTCTTCTCCAACTCCTGGAGGAATCCACTAAGTAATGATCGGTTTACAAAGTGGTAATAGTCCGGATACAAGTCTTGATCACAACAAAATGACTTGATCCTTAGGGACTCGATCACGAGACGCCTTGATCACTCACCGGTGGCTTCTCGTGCGACTCGGCTTCTTCACGGGGGCATTTGCCTTGTTACTACACTCACTTGCTCAAGCTCTTTGGATTTGATCACGAAGCCCTCCAAAAGCTTAAGACTTGTTGACGCCCGAACCTTTCTACAATCCTTCCGGAATGTAGACCCCTTGTTTTCGATATTTTCCTCTTCAACGATTGAAGTTCTCTTTCCTTCACGGTGAGTGTTGGATTGATGTACTTCGTAATGTAGGCTTGAGGATTGAGATAGGCTTTTATAGTGAACTTTCAAAAATTTGCCCGTTGAAGAGATAGGCTTATTTTTTAAAGACACTTTGCCGTCGTTGGCTTGTCTTGTTGCGAGTTCTTGGAATTGCCATTTCCTCGTATGAATTGTTCTTTCACCTTTTCGGAGTTCGACACGGTGTAGTGCTTCCCATTGGTTCATTCCTTTTGCACGCTTCGGGATGAGCACTCAGAAAGGTGGTATGGAGATATTACTTGTTTAAGTAAATCTCTTGATTTACGGCAACGGTTCTTTTGATTATCTCGACTTGACGCATTTCCTTGCTTTCCCCTGGTGACTTAGAGTCGACTTCCAATCATTGGATGACTCTTCATCACTTCAACTTGAGACTTGCTTCTCTTGAGTTGACTTGATGATGCTCCACTCACCGCATCTCACCGCTTCTCCAAAGAGAGTGTCTGTCTACTCCTCTTTGCCATACTCAAATGTCTCGCAGTGAGTCTTCCTTCAAGTCTTGATTGTCTTCTTGCATGTTAGGGCGTGGTGACTTAACTTCACTTGGCCAGCTCTATTCATTGCAATGCATTTTACAACAAGAATTGGGGTGCCAACTTTCTACTCTAAGTTTTACATGGCATTCATCAAAATCTAAACAATAAAATTCCTAACATCGTACGACTCAGCTTCTTCACAGGCCAGCTGCCTTGCTACTACAGCTCACTTGCTCAAACTCTTTGGATTTGATCACGAAGCCCTCCAAAAGCTTAAGACTTGGTTCAACCTTGAACCTTCCTACAATCCTTCTTGGAATGTAGACCCCTTGTTTTCAGTATTTTCCTCTTCAACTGGTTGAAGTTATCTTTCCTTCACAGGTGAGTGTTGGATTGATGTTCTTCGTAATGTAGGCTTGAGGATTGAGAATATTTCAGTTTTTCTAATATGCTTGTATATCTCACATGTGTGTCATACTTCTTTTCAAACAAACTCCTCAGCCTTTTATAGTGAACTTTCAAAAATTTGCCCGTTGAAGAGATAGGCTTATTTTTGAAAGTTACTTTGCAGTCGTTGGCTTGTCTTGTTGCAGTTCTTGGAATTGTCGTTTCCTCGTATGAATTGTTCTTTCACCTTTTCAGAGTTCTGACACGGTGTAGTGCTTCCCATTGGTTCATTCCTTTTGCACGCTTAAGGGTGAGCACTCCGAGAAAGGTGGTATGGAGATATTACTTATTTAAGTAAATCTCTTGATTTACGTGCAACGGTTCTTTTCTGATTATCTCGACTTGACTGCATTTCCTTGCTTTTCCCAGGTAACTTAGAGTCGACTTTCAATCATTGGATGACTCTTTTCACTTCAACTTGAGACTTGGCTTTTCTTGAGTTGACTTGACTAATGCTCCACTCACCGCATCTCACCGCTTCTCGATAGAGTTCTGTCTACTCTTCTTTTCCATACTCGGATGTCCCACAAGTGAGTCTTCCTTCCATCTTGATTGTCTTCTTGCATGTTAGGGCGTAGGCGACTTAACTCGGCTTGTCGCTCTAATTGTTACAATGCATTTTACAACAAGAATTGGGGTGCCAACTTTCTATTCTAAGTTTTACATGGCATTCATCAAAATCTAAACAATAAAATTCCTAACACAAATAGGCGTGGTGATGGATACGTCCTCCGGTTCAAAAATACCGATCAAACACATCCTTTTCCCAATCCCTCTCGCACTTCGGTTAGAGATCGGGACAATTGGAAAATTCTTTACCTTCATGGCGGTGGCACGGGCGTGTTACAACTACCGTCCCACCGCCACGCAGACACGGAAGACTACCAAAGTGAGGATCCGAACTTTGATGCTCCCTCTGCCTCACAATCACCACGAAGACCTTCCCTTCCCATGGATGACACTAGATCTCTACTCCAAGCTATTCAGTTGGAGCAAATGCACCAACGTGTAATCTTAGATCAACAGGAGGAGAGAATAGCGCAACATTTTGCTCATCTTGAAGAACAACAAAATCAATATTTCATGAATCTTCAACAGCAACAACAACATTATGATCTCCTGCACCATCAACAACAACAACAATATGACCAACATCAGCCCTAATTTGCCATGTTGGACCGGATTCAACAATGGCATATATGGCAGGGGCATTTTCCACCACCACCACAATGAGGTCATATTTTTTCTTGATTTTTGTTGCATTTCTTTTTTTTTTATTTTCATCTGTATTGTATCCCATCTCATTCTTCACATTGGGAACAATGTGACCCTTGAAGTTGGAGGTGGTGAGATTTATTAGCACTTTTAGACGTTTAGACATTTTTAGACATTTGGTAAGATTTGTGTGAGATTTGCGTGCTATTTTAAACTCTCCCTTATTTTTGGTATTTTTGCTATTTTCTTTCCTCCTTATGCATTTTATCAATTTCTTGCGAACAATCATGAAATGTCTTTATTACAATTAGATGGGTTGCTTGTTGATTTGTTTTAACCATTTTTTTCCGAAAAAGTCTTCTTTTTGAGAAATCAAAACTGCCAAAATGTTTTAAACTGTGTGACTCTAGTGATAGGATGAACTTAGCCAAAAGAGTACAATGTCATGAAATTAGATTGGATTTTGCTTAAATGAAAATACTTTGTGCCATGATCACTGGAAAAATCACAATTCAGGTAAAAAAAAAATCAAACTTCAAAAAAAATGTGTTTATATTTTTATAAAGGGACAAATCGAGGTTATACTCAGTTGTTTGTTGTTGCTTAGTAACTATGAGTATTCATGAGCCCCATGTTTGTCTTTTACGTAAAACGGCAGCACAAATATGAGTATAGGACACCACCCTAGGAGCTTTTGCAAAGACATTCAAAATTTAAACCTAGTGGAAGTTTGCCTCAAAATGTCCTAATTTATAACTATATACATGTTTTTACAAAAACGAAATAAAAAAAGAAAACCCAAATTTTGGATATCTCCTTTTATCATTGCATTCTTGTATTCGGTCTAAGCGAATGAATAACAATTTCTGTGATATGACAACTTTGATGATTAACAATTCCAATTACTGAAGTCACTCACTTTTACCATATTGGTTGTCTTGGAAAATCGAATCGATTGGTTCAACTGGGAACAGAAAAGGGTCAGCGAATTACTTCAACCATGTAAACATTGAGGACAAGCAAAATTTCCAAGTTGGAGGTGGTTTGATAAGTGCATTTTTATTCACATTTTTATAACTAGTTTTTGTCATTTCTTTTACTTTTTAATTTATTGATCAACAATTCAAGAAAAATCACTTTGGCTTGTTTTAAATGATGAAGGTAAAGACTTGGAGCAAATTCTTATGGATTTCGTATCAAATTCTTATACGAACAAAAATGAAGGAAGTCAAACATCGATCGAAAAGAGTGCGAGAAGACTCAATTTTGTACAAAACACACCCCTAGTGTGTAGGAAAACATGACCATGCCTCAAAAAGCACAAAAACAAGAAAAACAGAAAAACACGCCCAGGCCGTGCTTTTAAGCACGACCGTGTTTGGCCCTCCGGCAAAGAAAACACGGCCATGCCGTGCTTAAAAGCACACCCATGCCAAGAAATTCCAAAGACTAACAAAACACGGACTGGTCGTGTTCATATGTACGGTCGTGTTCGTCAAAATTGCCGAACACGGCCGTGCTTTTCTTCCAGGCTGAGACTTTTTTGGGCGAAAATTGTGGAAGTCTTTGCTTTTTGCTTTTGATAACTTTTGTACAACTTTTATATCTTATTTTGCTGCACTAAGCTCCATTATTCCCTCAATTATCACATGAAAACAAGGATTCAACAACCCAACTATGGTAGTGGAGCAATTATTTGTCAAGAGATGACATTGTTAATGTGTTCTTTCACAAAAACAATGTCTATAAAATCCAAGAGTTTGGGTTGGAGGAATTCATTCATTCACTCTAAGTTTCATTCCTAGTTAGAAAGCAAAATACAATTAGAGGATAAAAGAGAGGTAGAGTTGGAGATTGAAAAGCATTGTAGAGGAAGGTTTGGAGCTCAACATCATTGAAATCAACCAAGGAGAAAGTTTTGTTTGGTCTTGAATAGAAGATAAGTACACCATGTCTATTCCATTCAAATCTTCTTGTGTAGCTTATTCTTTTGTCAAAACCATGTGTAGCTAAATTCCTAGTGTTTGAATGTAATGATCTCTAGAATGAATTTGTGATTAAGGTTTGTATGTTTTTAATAAAATCTTCATGTTTTGTGTGATTCACTTATATTATGATTTGTTCATTCGAGTTAATATTTCTTGTATATTGATTTGAAATCTAGTCCTCATCGGGTAATCGAGAGATTTATGATGAGAAAGAACCTTTATAAGTGAAAAGAGTTGCATGCAATCCTAGATATAAGATGACATAAATCTTATGGATTAGGGTCAAACCTAAAATTGGAATTCACAATTCGTTATAATGCAATCTTGGGGGTTTTAACTAGAAAGAGATTTCAGTTAATCAACTTGAGATTAGGAGTTTTTCACCTTGAAAGAGGGATTAACTGAAATTGGGAATTTCTACGGTCCATGAAATATGAGATTTTATTAAAAGAGGATGGTTTTTACTTCAGGTCTTATGGTTGTATTTTTATCTTATTAAATCACAAAAACATTCTAGAAGGATTTACATTCAAACACATTTCTAGCTCTTGATTTCTTATTTTACAATCTCCTTTTATTTGATCTATTGTAAGTTGTTGATTATTTTAATTTCTTTATGTTCCAACTTTATCCAACAAACCTCTGAAAATTGTCAGATTAGATAGCAAAAAGACGATAACTACTAGTACTTATAATCCTCGTGGGAATGATACTCGGTACTCAATAATCTATTTTATAAAATGATATATGCACTTGCCTAAGGTTTTTAAAGTAGCTTTTGAGTCATCACAAATATAAATCCAACCAGATAAATCAAGAGAGAAAAATAAGAGTGTAGGCATTTAGGGTAATCAATTTGTGTGATTCAAACTGTGATAAGTACGAGGAATTACTTGGGGTATTTTTTTTTCTCTTGGAGCAATAAAAAGGGGCTAGGAGAATGTAGGTCCCAAGGGATGTCAGTTAAGTTTAGAAGCGAGTGAGTTGAATAGACTTAACCAATTTTTGGATTTTAAATTAAATAAGAGTTTTACAAGTATTTTGGAAGACAGATGGGTTCAACCTCAACAGGAGAGTTAACCACTCGACAGACTCGAGTGAGCTGTTGATAGAGTAACTCAGTTGAGTGAAGTGAGCTCTTTTAGAAAATCAGTTTACTTGGTTTTTACAGTGGAAGTCTTACACCATCTTTATAGAATGGTTTTCAACACTTGTTTTAGATTAAGTTATTATCATTTGAGTAAGCAAATATAAATCAACATAAAATGTGCAAAAATAAAATGTTGAAAGTAAATGACACAAAGAAATTTTATAGTGGTTCGAGGATGGAGTGATTCTTCTACTCCACTCTGTTAGTCCAAGTGGCTACAATAATCTAGAGGGGGGGTGAATAGATTATGCCGATTTTTTTGCAAATCACCCTCTTTTTCGAATCAACAAGTAAATGACAAGAATGTAAATGCGAAAATTAAACAACACTCGTTGATTTAAAGAGGTTCAACCCACCTAGGGCCTAATCCTCTACCACCCCAAAGTATCTCCTGGGATGGATTTCAAAAAGAAAAAGATTTTATTAATTACCACAATTAATACAACACCTTGAGGATCACCACAATCCTCTTACAACACCTTCAAGGAGATTACCACAATCTTCCTTCACCGCCTTTGAAGAGTACCACACTCTTCTTCAAACACCTATCACCTAGATCACCCAGTGTATTCTTACCACAAGAATACTCACAAGGATGTCTTGTGTTGAATGATGGACAAAATTCAAGATTACAACTCTATGAAACCAATACAAAGATTGAGTGCGGGTGTAATCCAGAATCAAAAAGCCTAGACCTCAAAGATGTGTAAGTGAAAGTACTTAGGCTATTACAACAAGAATGTAAAAATGAAAGCTTGAACAATTTGCAGATTTCTTGTTGTGTATTTTGCTTGTATGTGTTGTGTCTTGTGTCTTCAATTCATCCTCTATTTATAGGGAAGTCTTCACCAACATAGGCTCCCAACATAGGCTCCTCTATCTTCACTTTTGTCTACAAAAAGAAGATCACAAGATGTAGAAATATTGTACAAAAATCAAAAGTAAATCTTGCTGTCATGAATTTCAAACAGCATAATTTTGTTGTCACAAAATAGCATAGGGCGATCGGTTGCCCTGTTGAAGATTTCGACTGTTTGAAATATATTAGTGCGATCCAGTGCAGTCGTCGGGGGTCGACCGGTCGGCCGACGTGCGGCGACCGACCTCGACCTCACCGACCGACCCCTCCTTCTCGCTTTTTTCGGAAATTTGTTTACTGCTTTAGTTCTTTCATTTTTCAACTCTTGAGTGCAGTCGACCTCTTGTACGACAGGTCAACCTCCAAATTGAAATGTTGTCCGATTTTTATCAAAAATAAACTTCAAGAAATACTCCAAAAAATTAGTAAAAAATATTTTAAATCACTTGGAGTATTTGGACAATATTTATAAACATTGTTTTGGTGTAAAAACCAAATTAAACAAAGCCATCAAAAGTGTTGTCCATTTTTATCTAATAATAAATATTAAGAAATACTCCAAGAATTCGTAAAAACATTTTAAATCATTTAGGAGTATTATGACAACATTTATAAACATTGTTTTGGTATAAAAACTCATTTAAACATAATCATCAAAATCTTGATAAAAATATTTATCTAACAAACTCCCCCTTTTTGCTGATTACAAACCAAAACAATTTTAGGAAGTTGATTTTAAAACAAAACAAATTTTCCGGTCTAAAACATCAATCCATTTTAAGCAAGATTTATCATAAGTACAAACACACAAGGATATGAGCAAAGATTTTTCAAAATCATTTTTGCACAAGCTCCCCCTATCAATAAACATAGCAAGAGTAAGTATAGAAGCAACAACTAAAAGCTTAAAGCTTTAGCTTTTACAACTTAATCTTGAATATCATGAGCTTATAAGCTCCCCCTGTCACAAAATATCATTAGTCAAGCATAAAAGTCCACAATACATCACATGGACTAAGTATTGTTCACAACTTTTGGCTTTTAAGAGCCCTAGCTTATAGCTTTTCTTGCGAGCTTATTTTCGCTTCTTTAAGCATATGAGCATTTTTTCTGTTTCTCCCCCTTTGGAATCATCAAAAAGAATGTTCGCACGATAAAAACATCATACAATTATATCAAAGTGCGCAATTTAATCGATTTATCGAGCATATTGAGCATTTAAGCTTAAATTCCGAATAAAGAGGAAATAATTGCTCAATTGATTTGTAAAAGCTCATTTGATTGATAAAACATGATCTCTATTAAACTTATAAGACTTTTGAAATCAAGAGAATCATGTAGGTGATGAATTTTTCATTGAAACTTTTTGTCGAACACTTGACGTGCATTGAATAAAACAAGAGAAGTATAACGCCTTTGGGATTCGTTTAAGCCAAAAAAATTCATCACCAATTTCAATACCACAATATACATTCATCATCAATCATCATAAACAACATATTAATACAAGAATTTCAACAATATATCAAGATACAAGCACATTCTCAAGGGTTCAACCCAACTAAGATTAGAAGGATAAATTCTTACCATCTAATCGGTAAAGATGAACAATGATGATGATAATCGAGCCTCATGAAGTCCAAAATATTCAATGTATGCAAGAAAACAAATTTGAAGTGAAATTTGTGTGAAAAGTGCGTAGGGGACAAAAATTGGACAAAATGAGCCAAAATGGCTGAAACTGAAAACAAAAATGATTTAAACCATAAAATGGTGAGGGGCGACCGGTCGGCCTTCCCCCAACTAGCCCAGTGTTCTTTATGTTTTTCCAAAATCCGAGTTTTTATCCAAAATTCAGATTTTTCGCCCCTAAGTTTTAAAAACGTGCAAAATACAATCATAGACCTTATTCAATATGCATTATGCCTAACTGAGCTCGTATTGACGCAAAAGTCTCGGAAGATAGCGGTTTTGTAAAAATGTCCGCTAATTGATCTTGAGATGGTACAAAAGATATCTCAATTTTTCGTTTTGAAACACAATCCCTTAGAAAATGATGTCGAATCTCAATATGTTTAGTACGGTTATGATGAACTGGGTTTTGAGCAATATTTATAGCGGATATATTATCACAAAAGATAGGAACACTTTCAAAAGAACATTTATAATCCGCTAAGGTTTGTTTCATCCAAAGAAGTTGTGTACAACAAAATGCCGCGGAAATATATTCGTCTTCGACCGTTGAAAGTGAAACACAATTTTGTTTCTTTGAAAACCAAGAAACCAGGCAATCACCTAGAAATTGACATGATCCGGAAGTACTTTTCCGATCATCAATATTTCCCGCATAATCCGAATTACTATAGCCTTTAAGAGAAAAATTTTCATTCTTTGGATAGAATAAACCATATTGAATAGTGCCTTTCAAATACCGAAAAATCCTTTTAACGGCACTCATATGAGATTCTTTGGGATTGCTTTGAAAACGAGCACATAGGCATACGACATGAAGAATATCCGGTCTACTTGCGGTTAAATAAAGTAAACTACCAATCATACCTCGATATTTGGATTCATCAACCGACTTGCCTATTTCATCTTTGTCAATCTTGACATTGGTTGCCATTGGTGTAGATACGGTTCTTCCTTCTTCAATACCGAACTTCTTTAGAAGTTCCTTTGTATACTTTGATTGGGAAATGTATATCTCTTCTTGACATTGCTTAATTTGTAGTCCAAGGAAGAAGTTGAGCTCCCCCATCATGCTCATTTCAAATTCACCTTGCATTAACTTAGAAAATTTCTTGCACAAGGATTCATTAGTAGCACCAAAAATTATATCATCAACATAAATTTGCACTAATAAGCAATCTTTCCCTTTTTCAAAAACAAATAGAGTAGTATCAACTTTACCTCTTGTAAAACCATTTTGCAAAAGAAAAGAGCTAAGTCTATCATACCATGCACGGGGTGCTTGTTTCAAACCCAAGGCCTTTTTAAGTCTATAAACATCATTAGGCCTAGAAAAAATTTCAAACCCCGGAAGTTGTTTTACATAGACTTCTTCTTGAATAATACCATTTAAAAATGCGGATTTTACATCCATTTGGTAAAGCTTGAAATTTTTAAAACAAGAATAGGCAAGTAAAATACGAATAGCTTCTAAGCATGCTACCGGTGCAAATGTTTCATCATAATGAATACCTTCTTCTTGATAATAACCTTGAGCTACGAACCTTGCTTTGTTTCGAACAATATTGCCTTGGTCATCGAGCTTGTTGAGATGGAGGACAAGGTACTAATTCCCATACATCATTCCTTTCAAATTGATTCAACTCCTCTTGCATTTCTAAAATCCAATCCTCATCTTCAATGGCTTCCTTAGCATTTTTAGGCTCTTTTTGAGAAATAAGAGCTTTCTCGGCAAATTTTCCTCGAGTCATTACTTTATCAAAGGGATCACCAATAATAAGATCTTTTGGGTGATCTCCCTTAAATTTCAATGCTACGGGAAGATTCAAAGTATCACCTTTATCTTCTTGAGGAACATTTGAGCTTGAAGGTTGATCATTTTGAGTATTATCTTGAACAATGGGTTCAACAATATCTTCTTCATCACTTTCATCATTGGGTATCCTTTCAACACCCGAAGCTTCATTGAATTTGACATGGATGGATTCTTCAACAACCCCACTAGTCTTATTGTAAACCCGATATGCTTTGCTCTTGGTTAAATACCCCATAAATATTTCTTCATCAGCCTTAGGATCAAGTTTGTCTAATTGATCCTTAGTATTCAAAATAAAACATTTACATCCAAATATTTTGAAATAACTAATATTTGGAGTTCTTCCTTTCCAAAGCTCATATGTAGTTTTATTCATTTTAGGATGAATATAAACTTGATTAATGACATAGCAAGCGGTACTTACGGCTTCGGCCCAAAAATATTTTGGAAGTGAAAATTCATTGAGCATGGACCAACTCATTTCTTGAAGTGTCCGATTCTTCCTTTCGGCTACTCCATTATGTTGAGGTGTCCTTGGAGCCGAAAAATTATGACTATATCCCTTGGTTTCACAAAAGACTCTAAATTCGCCGTCAAATTCTCCACCTCGATCACTTCGAATAGACTTAATAGTATCTTCCTTTTCATTTTCAATAAGTCTACACAACTTAACAAACTCATTAACGGCATCGCTTTTATTTGTAAGAAATAGAGCCCAAGTATATCTAGAAAAATCATCAACTATAACAAAAGTGTAATGTTTTCCACTTAGACTTGCCGTACCAATATCCCCATACAAATCAAGATGAAGCATTTGTAGGGGTTTGGTAGTGGAAATTTCATTTTTGGGCTTAAAACTATTCTTAACTAATTTGTTCTTTTGACAAGTGTTACAAAAGCCAAGATTTTCAAAATTCAATTTAGGTAGTCCTTTTACATGTTGGTTTTTGTAAATATTTTGCAAATTTTTGTATCCAACATGCCCAAGTCGCCTATGCCATAAACTAGTTAAATCATTATTGGCGACAAGACAAGAAACATTTTGACTAACCAAATCACTTGTACAAATTTTGTAAAGATTGCATTTTCTAATTGCTTCACAAATAATTTTATCATTTTTGGAAATAAGGCATTTTTCTTTATTAAAAACAACATTATAATTTGAATCACAAAGTTGGCTAACACTTATCAAATTGAACTTAAGCCCTTCTACTAAAAGAACATTACTAAGAGAGAAAGAAGAGTTACCAATTTCTCCATTTCCAAGAATTCTTCCTTTGCCATTGCTTATCGAACATGACCATACCCTCTTCTTGGAGCTTGATGTTGGTAAAAGTTCTCTCTTTCCGGTCATATGGCGTGAACATCCGCTATCCACGAGCCATTTTGTATCTTCCATTGTTGTTATAGCCCCTATAACCTACAAAGGAATTATTTTTAGGTACCCTATAATTTTGGGGTCCATGGGGGTTAGCCTTGAGACTTTTAGGTCTCCAATAATAGCTAAAATTATTCTTCAATTTACAATTGCTAGCATAGTGTCCATTCTTACCACAATAAAAACAAGTAATAATCGAGGACTACTAAAGACGTAGAAAGGTTGGACCTTGGTCTTTTTCTTAAAAGCATTTTGAAAAGGTTTGTCACCAAGTCCTAATTTAGAATGCTCACCTGTTTGTGCATCTAAAATTTTAGTGACTTTATCCGTACTTAAATTGAATCGATGCACATCCTTTTTCAAATTTTTAATATCATTTGTGAGCGTTTGTTTTTCGGTTTCAAGAGTACGGACCATAGTAAGAGTAATAGCATGAGCCTTATCATGAGAATCATAAGAAGTAAATAATTTATCTTTTTCTAGTTTAAGCTCTTTATGCTCCTTTTTCAAATTCTTGTATTTAACAATCAAATTTTGAAACTCATTTTGCAATTCATCAAAATCACATTGTAATTCATCAACTAGGGAAGAAGATGAAGCATTAGAGCGTACCTCGGTATTTTCATAAGACCATGTTTGGATTCTCCTTCCTCGTCGGTTGTTTCAAGTAATTCATCCCAAGTTTTGACGTCCGCATTTAACGCCTTCTTTTTTGGAAAAGGCTTTTTCTTCTTTTGTTCCTCTTCTGCTAATTTTGGACAATCGGCTATGTAGTGCCGGGATTTTCCACATTTGAAACAAGAATTGTCTCTTGGCTTTATTGCTTTATTTTTGTTTACAAATTTTGCAAATTTTCTAACAAGAGCCGCCGTTTCTTCATCATCCTCATCACTAGCATAATAAACATTATTAGAAGAAGATCTTTAGCCTTTAATAATATTTTGCGTACCGGTTTAGAGGTGGATGGTTGAGAATTTTTCCTCTCCTTGAGATATACTTCATAAATAAGGAGGTTCCCAATGAGCTCATCAAACTTGAGTGTCTCAAGATTTTGAGCTTTCGTGATTGCCGTCACCTTTTCGGACCATGAGCCGGGAAGGGCATTTAAAACTTTGGTCACCTTATCTTCTTCGGAGATGACCTTTCCAAGAGCCACAAGAGGATTGACAATGTTGTCAAGCCTTTCCACCATTTTTGATATGCTTTCACCATCATGCATATTGAAATTTTCAAAGTCTTTCACAAGCATTGTTTTTCTTGCTTGCTTCACTTTCTTTGTGCCCTCATAAATGGTTTCTAATTTTTCCCAAACTTCATGTGCCGACCGTATGCCTCTTATGCGATTATATTCGGTGGCGGTAAGAGAACAATGTAAAATGTTTAAGGCCTTACCGTTTAGAGACAAAGCCTTCTTGTCATTTTCATCGTATTCCTTGAACGGCTTGGGGGTCGTGGTACCATCCTCCAATTTTGTTGTTGGTTGAGCAACTCCTTCAATGACCATATTCCAAATATCAAATCCGCACCCTTGTAGAAAGCACTCCATGCGGTCTTTCCAAAATGCGTAGTTGTTGGCGTCGAATAGTGGTGGCTTGTTGGTGGAGGCGCCGGTGGTGAGATAAGCTTCATGCGTAGCTATGGATCTTTCCTCTTTACTCGAAACGAGCTAGACAAAGAGTTTGGCTCTGATACCACTTGTTAGTCCAAGTGGCTACGATAATCTATAGGGGGGGTGAATAGATTATGCCGATTTTTTGCAAATCACCCTCTTTTTCGAATCAACAAGTAAATGACAAGAATGTAAATGCGAAAATTAAACAACACTCGTTGATTTAAAGAGGTTCAACCCACCAAGGGCCTAATCCTCTACCACCCCAGTATCTCCGGGATGGATTTCAAAAAGAAAAAAAGATTTTATTAATTACCACAATTAATACAACACCTTGAGGATCACCACAATCCTCTTACAACACCTTCAAGGAGATTACCACAATCTTCCTTCACCACCTTTGAAGAGTACCACACTCTTCAAACACCTATCACCTAGATCACCCAAGTGTATTCTTACCACAAGAATACTCACAAGGATGTCTTGTGTTGAATGATGGACAAAATTCAAGATTACAACTCTATGAAACCAATACAAAGATTGAGTGCAGGTGTAATCCAGAATCAAAAAGCCTAGACCTCAAAGATGTGTAAGTGAAAGTACTTAGGCTATTACAACAAGAATGTAAAAATGAAAGCTTGAACAATTTGCAGATTTCTTGTTGTGTATTTTGCTTGTATGTGTTGTGTCTTGTGTCTTCAATTCATCCTCTATTTATAGGGAAGTCTTCACCAACATAGGCTCCTCTATCTTCACTTTTGTCTACAAAAAAAAGATCACAAGATGTAGAAATATTGTACAAAAATCAAAAGTAAATCTTGCTGTCAAGAATTTCAAACAGCATAATTTTGTTGTCACAAAATAGCATAGGGCGACCGGTTGCCCTATTGAAGATTTCGACCGTTTGAAAAATATTAGTGCGATCCAGGTACAGGTCGTCAGGGGGGTCGACCGGTCGACGGGGGGGTGCGACCGGTCGACCTCACCCTTGACCGGTCCCCCTCCTTCTTTTTTTTTCCACAGAATTTGTTTCTGTTTAGTTCTGCTTTCATTTTTCAACTCTTGGTCTGCAGGTCGACCTCTTGTGCCACGGTCAACCTCAAATTGAAATGTTGTCCGATTTTTATCAAAAATAAACTTCAAGAAATTCTCCAAAAAATTAGTAAAAAATATTTTAAATCACTTCGGAGTATTTGGACAACATTTATAAACATTGTTTTGGTGTAAAAACCAAATTAAACAAAGCCATCAAAAGTGTTGTCCATTTTTATCGAATAATAAATATTAAGAAATACTCCAAGAATTCGTAAAAACATTTTAAATCATTTAGGAGTATTTGGACAACATTTATAAACATTGTTTTGGTATAAAAACTCATTTAAACATAATCATCAAAATCTTGACAAAAACATTTATCTAACAAACTCCCCCTTTTTGCTGATTACAAACCAAAACAATTTTAGGAAGTTGATTTTAAAACAAAACAAATTTTCCGGTCTAAAACATCAATCCATTTTAAGCAAGATTCATCATAAGTACAAACACACAAGGATAGGAGCAAAGATTTTTCAAAATCATTTTTGCACAAGCTCCCCCTATCAATAAACATAGCAAGAGTAAGTATAGAAGCAACAACTAAAAGCTTAAAGCTTTAGCTTTTACAACTTGATCTTTAATATCATGAGCTTATAAGCTCCCCCTGTCACAAAACATCATTAGTCAAGCATAAAAGTCCACAATACATCACATGGACTAAGTATTGTTCACAGCTTTTGGCTTTTAAGAGTCCTAGCTTATAGCTTTTCTTGCGAGCTTATTTTCGCTTCTTTAAGCATATGAGCATTTTTTCTGTTTCTCCCTCTTTGGAATCATCAAAAAGAATGTTAGCACGATAAAAAATCATACAATTATATCAAAGTGCGCAATTTAATCGATTTATCGAGCATATTGAGCATTTAAGCTTAAATTCCGAATAAAAAGGAAACAATTGCTCATTTGATTTGTAAAAGCTCATTTGATTGATAAAACATGATCTCTATAAACTTATAAGTCTTTTAAAATCAAGAGAATCATGTAGGTGATAAATTTTTCATTGAAACATTTTGTCGAACACTTGACGTGCATTGAATAAAACAAGAGAAGTATAACGCCTTAGTGCGATCCAGGTACAGGTCGTCAGGGGGGTCGACCTCACCCTTGACCGGTCCCCCTCCTTCTTTTTTTCACAGAATTTGTTTCTATTTCGTTCGGTTTCATTTTTTCAACTCTTCAGGTACCGGTCGACCTCTTGTGCGACCGGTCGACCTCCAAATTGAAATGTTGTCCGATTTTTATCAAAAATAAACTTCAAGAAATACTCCAAAAAATTAGTAAAAAACATTTTACATCACTTGGGAGTATTTGGACAACATTTATAAACATTGTTTTGGTATAAAAACCAAATTAAACAAAGCCATCAAAAGTATTGTCCATTTTTATCGAATAATAAATACTAAGAAATACTCCAAAAATTAGTAAAAACATTTTAAATCAATTAGGAGTATTTGGACAACATTTATAAACATTGTTTTGGTATAAAAAACTCATTTAAACATAATCATCAAAATCTTGATAAAAACATTTATCTAAGACACTCTTCTCCAACTCCTGGAGGGAATCTACTAATGCAACAGGTCGTGTTACAAAAAGGATAGAACAGTCCAAGTAAACCTTAATCACACAGCTAGCTTCACTCCTGGGACTCAGCTTCTTTGTAAAGCGGTTTGTCTCACTACTTTCACTCTTCAAACCCTTCGGACTTGATCACACAAACCTTAGTTGAATTTGAAACAGGCTCTAACTTGAACCTTAATGTACGTCCTTCACCACGTGAAAGTGCGGACTTCTTGTTCTTGAATAACAAGATTTCTTATTCAACAAAGTTGAAGCTTTCTTCCTTCATTCACTTTGAATGTGTTGGTTCAAATCACTTCGAGAGTTGAGGCTTGAGGATTTGAATGAATAGCTTGAGAGAATATTATGCGATTGCTTATTTGCTCGATTTCTCTTATATTGTCACGTGTATTTACGATTTTTCCTCGACCTTTTAGTGATAGTTTGAAAAAGTGTTCGCCAAGAGAGAAACTTTTTGAAACTTAACTTGATCATTGGCTTGTCTTATTGTGCGACTTTTGATGTTGACCTTTCTTTAACATTAATGCTCTGCGCAGTTACCCGAATCACACCAGGTTTCGCAAACATCTCATTGTTCACAAACTACTTGCAATCATTCACAAAGACAACTTTTAAGGTGCGGGCACATCCCCTTACCATTTCGGGTAAGTCTTTAACTTTTCTTTGCAACGGACTTCTTGACTTTCTTGAGTTTTTAAGCTGCTTTACCCCTTTATTGAGTCTTCTCCATGAATCTTGGATGACTCAGCTGTTAGTCTATTGAAAGACACTGCTTCTTTACTTGGCTGGTAGTCTTCTTCAATACTCAGCTGCGACACAGCTGAATCTTCACTGCAATGTTCTTCAGTCAGTCTTTTGTGATCTTCAACTCTGCTGCTTCATGACTCAGCTAATTTCCTAGGTATACATAGTTGAAATACAACAGAAAATGAGGTGACAACTTTCTAATCAATGTTTTCTTTGCATCATTAAAATCTATATAAATAAATTTCCTAAAAGCGAATATTCTTTGATAACTAATAAAGTGGTTGTACGAGTCTTATTTTCTTGGTTTTGGTCCATAAACTCAAGGGGTATTTTTTTCCTGTACCGCGAAATTCTTTATTAGTAAAGAACGAAAACTCTCGTGGATATAGGCGGGTTTTGTTGAACCATGTAAAATCTCTGTGTATATTTTATATTATGTCTGTATCATTTATTTTTTTTTCATCATCTTGTTGGTGTGATTTGTCGATATTCCGAATAAATCAAATCTTGGATCACAACATGCCTCCGCTGTGCCCAACACATGTTTATGATTTAAGAAGAAAGTTATCGATTTTTTATTGACGATATTTTCATCATGTTTTTTCTGTGTTATGTGATTTATCATTTGAGATTTGAGTATTTATGATATTATAGTTTTTTATGATTGAAACATTGATTTTATATGTCTATATATGCCGTACTCATATCCTTAAAATTTCAAAACATGACATGTTTTCGTACTCGTGTTATTCATACCTGTGTCCCATTCTTCTGAACCGCACACTCGATCCCACCGATGTCGAAGGGGAGAGTGAGGAGGGAAAACACCACCTTCACGTGATTATTGGCATTCATATTAAGGGATGATAATTATAAAAACGCCCCTAAGGTTTGGGCTGATTACAAAAATACCAATTGATTTTTGAAAATTATAAAATAAAAAAAAAAACCTTAAGGCTTGATTTCGTCTTGCATTTGTTCCCTTCATAAATAAAAGATATTTTAAAAACCCTTCTGATATCCCCTTAAATTTAAGATTGAATCAAGTCTCAAAGGGTTTTTTTGTAGTTTTCAAAAAATTCTCAGGATTTTTATGTAATTAGGCCAAAAACGTGTTTTTTTTATCCCTTCATACTAATTAGTATTTCAAAGGGTATCTTAACCCAACCAAAATTCACACAAACGTTCACTTTTATATTACTTACAAGGTGCATGTGCGTTGCACGTGGACTATAAATCCTACTTAATTAATTAGTTTGTTTAATAACCTAATGGTGTAAACTTGAATTGTTGGAAAATATTTCATAAACCAGAAATAATTATAAGAAATTCATCAATACGCTATAAATAATTCCAAGGCACGCACTTCTAAAATGGAAAAGAATAACTTACTAATTTGAATGATGTGAATGATGAAATAAAATATTCAATGAATGAAATTCAAGACTAAGAAAACATAAATAAGTTTCTATGTGAAATCATGATTATAATATTCCTTTTCTTGTTTGATCTCGATGGTGGGAGGAGTCTTCTTACTAAATTTCAATGATTTCTTCATATATTATTCTCTAAGATTATTAACGGCCCCTTCTTCATCGCTTAAAATCAAGATATTAATGTCATCTATTCCTTAATCTTCTATGAGTTGCTTTTCTTTTTTTCCGATTACCGCCTTTTTTGAAGAAGCAATGCTTATTACCAAGACCATTTGGTGTGCCAGTTTTGTCAGTATCATATATAATCTCATCACATTCGATTGATGTTAATTTTAATCCCCTGATATTTGGACTCGTGTTCTTTCTTAATACATAATAAATTTAAATAATATATATTTATAAAGAGATAAATTAATAAACAAAAATTTTATTTAGTAAATCACATGCTCGGTTGATGTAAATGGTATTCATCAATCACGCATCTAATATATATAGTTGTGACATCATCGAACATTGTACTACGTGTACTATCATTTTCCTGACGAGATTTAGCACTCACCTAAATCTACACTTAAATAAATATCTTTTTTGTGTATTGATGTATGTATAGTTATAGTTTGATTTATCACCTAGTTATTGTTTCCACCTCTTCTTCATTACACTTTTTGCAGGGGAGTGGGATACTAATGTAGAAATACTTGGTATACAATCAATGGCGTAGCCAGGAATTATTACGGGTGTGCCAATACTCGAAATTGGGGTAGGCCAATTAAAAAAATTTAAAAAAATACACATAAATATTAACAAAACTAAACAAATTTACCTAGTAAAAAAAATTTAAAGGGGGGGGGGGGGGCGAGGCCCAGATTGCCCCCTTATCTCCGCAATTGCATACAATGTAAAGGCAAAATAAACAATCAACCAATATTAGATCATCTAAAAAAAATTGGTGCATATAATACTTGGCAAAAAATTAGTAGAAATATAAGTTGAATAAGATCTAGAAAGCCAATATTATATCATGGAAATATTATACAATTTTATCTTATAGTTAAAAGATAACTCCCAAACATATTAAATGGGCAGTGGACACTAAATCTCAAATAGCATCCACCGCGTGTCATTCATTCTGTTATATTATGTTATAATCTTAACCCACGGCCCAACCCCACTTCCTATAACTCATGACAATCAAAGTTTTATTAAGGAAGCATTTGACTCAAATTAATCTCAATATACAGAGTCATGTTGATGTTAGAAAAGTGGACCATCATTTTAGTTTAGTCAACATATCGACTTCATAATAGAGCAACTTTGAAAAAACATGCAATCAAGTTAAATATCATCTTGATTTTACTATTAAACATGAGAAATAACTTATAGATATGAGCAAGAACAGTTAATTGATTTTCTCTAAATAAAGGACTATAACCCAGAGAAAGACAACATCTACAACTCAAAATAGAAGATGAATGATTTTTGCTTGAAAAGAACCTAAAACTCCACCACCCATTCACATTTAAAATAAAATACTACGACGTGGAGCAACGAACACACCACACCAAAAAAATAATATAAGCCACCTACAGTACAAAGGCAAATCTTTTAACCACGACCTGCAATCCAAAGGAGAAACCACCTTGTCCGTCCAATGTTCGATCTATCAATCAAATCTATGTATTGCTCAAAGTAAATCTTTCAAATCAACCATTCGTCCTCTGACCTTGCGCACCATTCACCATCTTGCTTACTACTTGAAAATGTCTACCGCTGACTTGGAGAAAACCGATCAGAGTGAAAAGATAAATAAAAAAGAGAGTGAAATCCCTTTTATACCAAGATTAAACCGACTCAATTTTAATGGTTCGACAAAATAGTGACGCAAGAGAAAGAGAATGAAAAAAGGGGTCAGGGGGGGCGAACGCTGAGAGATCATTACGGCTCTCTAGGTGTTCCCTCTCTTGTTGTTCCAGTTTCTGTTCTTTTCTATGTGCATAAGTTAGAACTAAACAAACAATATACCTATAATTACACTTTTGCAATTAAAAATAATGAAACAAAAGGGTGTTTTAGTCTCTCCAAATTTCTGCAGAAACAACCAAACTTTTATAATAGAAATAGATAGATATAGATATACATAAAGCTCATTTAAGGCCACTTTGATAAATTAATATACGAAAGTTAAAAAATATTCACGATAAAATCTGTCGAGCTACTCAATTAATACAAAAAGAATGCATATATAATGATCAAACTACTAGAGCTCAAATCATGTTTAACTCAATTAAAACTCTTTGAGTTTAATTCAATAAACAACCAAACCAAGCTCAATACAATTGTTAAAACTCAATATATAAATTTGATCAATGCCTTGGTTCGGCTCATTTGTACTCCGCAGTCTGAATAAAAACTCATTCTCAAACACACAAATTACATATACACTTCCCGTAGAGAACTGTCAAAAATGTAAAAGTTTAAGTTTAAATTCTGATGAAGTTCCCTGTGATTTTCATATTAAATACTACACTTCAAAGAGTGCTTAGTGAATTAATTGAAACAGGGCATTTGCAATGATAAGTGAAACATGTTAAAGTAATTGAATGCAAGTCTTATAATTATCATAGTACTTGATAAATGTTACTCAACTATTTCATCTCAATTATTTCAACAATTTTGTGTACTAATCCAGATTTAGCCAAAGAACTAAATGCATATAACCACTTTGCAAACTGATATTTATGTTAATGAATGAAACATACTTGCACAGAGTTAGTATGTGTAGAACTTGCCAAATGAACTTTCTAAATACCTGTTAGTTCATAAACACGTGCAAAATAATTAGCATCATAGTATATAACACCAAGATACTAAAAATATTTATACTTCTAATACCCAAAAATAACATAATATGTACATAATATATTACAATATCTTCTACGATTGTCATCTTGTTCTATTGATAATAGAGCAAAAGCTTTTGGGGTAACATATTTTTTGAACCCAAATGACTGTACAAAGTATCCGCTAGCGTCACAAGCAGGAACGACAAAATTGTCAATTTCCAAAAATCCTACAAGAAAATTCACAAGAACAAAATCAAGAAACCAAAAAAACACACACACACACATATTTATGCATATACTATATAAATACACATATATCATAATTCATACATGTAAGGAAGTGCTACCCAGAACAATGACCAGGGATTCGGGTTTATATTTTTCTGATTTGATGGTAATTATTGGGTATTCAAATTTCAAACCGACGTCGGAATCAAAATCCGATACCGCAAACTATGGCTACGAGCAGTAATTGTAGCGTTTTTGCTGAATCATTAACGGGATGTTTTTGGTTTTTGTTGGTGTAATGGTTGCAGGTAATTAATGCAAAATGTCTTATCAAAGACTATTGTTTTTTTGTTAAAGCAATTTGCATTATGTGAATGCTGGTAGTGTTACATATATAGATACTTGCACAAAAAATTGTATCTTACCTATTGAGGATTATGTCAGCCTTTGTGATCTCGATGGTTGGGAGTGGCAATTTGCAATATGGAGTTGAAATGAAACATGATGGTGATGATGGGGTTAGAAAGTAAGGATTGGGACTTAGGTAAGACATTATACTAAGTACACATTCCTAATACTTTGTAATATATGTAAATATGTAATGGTGCTTGACTGACATATGCAACCAGGAGTCTGTTTCTGAGGGGTTTTGAAGTATTTGATGTAGTGCCAGATAAGAATTATGCATAAGTAGAAAATAATGCGGGTGATGCTATATATTTCAGGTTTTATGAATTTTAGGAAATTGTTATGATCAATACAAGCGTTGATTGGAGCTGTACTGGATCTGAACAATACTAGTGGTGATTGTGATCTGCAGTTTTTATCAAGGATCGACAATTCAGATTATGGAGAAAATGAGTATTGTTATTAACAAAGATTGGCTCGAGAAACAAGTCTGGGAGAAAGCATGCATAATTTGATGGGGAGTTCCTTTGAGGTTGCTTTTGTATTAATTATGCTTTAAAACAATCCTAAAGGTGAGTTTATATCTCCATGCATAGCCTTGTTCTTTATCTTAGCATTACTTTTTCCTTTGCAATTAATCATTATCCTAAAGTTGTAAATTGAACTATTATTATGTTCTTGATGATGGTGATAGATTGCACTTAAGGTGAACTTTTTAGATGGGCAGAAGTACATAAATCGATATAATTAAGAGGCAAGTGATAAATAATTTAATTTGTAAATAATGTTTCCTATTTTTTAATTTCTCCATTGCTTTTAAGGAAATCTGACCATCCTTCTTTCTCTCCGTTTTCCATTCTTCTTTACTTTTCTTTTAGGATTTAGATGGAAGCCAATCAAGAAAAATTTGACTAATGTAAAAGAAAAATAAATTTGTGAAGGAATCTAATTGCCAATGCAGGAAATCTGAATCTGATAAAATGTCATTGTATCTCTTCTCTTCCCTTTTCCATGTGTTCATATTTTTTCTTCTCCATTTGATCCACTAGGATGAATAATTAGATTTGTGTATACCTTATATTTAATATTTGAGTTCTATATTTAATTCACGGAAATGCATTGCTATGTGAATAACATTATAGTATCTTTAGTGAGATCATACGACAGTCATAAATATAATTTTATATTTAATATTTGAGTTTTGTACATACTTATTCGTTATATTATATTTTTATTCTGCTGAAGATCTCATGAACCATCTAAACTATAATGCTACTTATGTGGCAATGTGTTTGCGTGAATTATATGCAAATAAGAAGCATGATGTTTTGATGTTTGATAGTTTCTATTGTGAATTGGTTTTCACTTTTATATTTCGAGTGGATGATATATGAATCTTTCTCCCAATTAAAAAATTTCTTAATAATTTTGGGATTACGTAATGTAATGTTCATGACTTAAACCAAATTATCATAATTGTTTCATTATATAGATCTTTTTTCTTGAAATTTGTTAATTAAATATTTGATATTTTTTAAATTGGTGTTTTAATGGTCAAGACAAGCTAAATATTGTTTACCATTGCTTGTACGTTTATTTGCTATCGTGATTTATATGCTAAAGAACTCTTTGAGACTGACTAGATTTTAGAAAGATCTTTTTCTAATTAATACGACAAGTAAAATGTCACTTATACTCACTATTCTCCTATATGTCATTATTTTTTCTTCTTTTGTGATAATATAGATTTTACCTTGAGCTAAAACCTGAATTTTTGTTAATTTCAAAAGTGTGCAAATGGAGAATCTGGTCTTACTCTCTGTCGTCGTGAAATAATACTTCTTTCCCAAAGTACACACCCCACTCAAAACATGGATATTCATTGCTAAAATTTGATTGGACTAAAACACCCTTTTATTGTATTAATTTAACTGCAAAAAAAAATATAATTTACAGTTTTAGATAACGTAGAAGTATACCAATGGGATAGGCGAGGATATTTAAATGACGATTCACGATGGCGATAGTGGACTCAAAAGGCAGAAAAGAAAACTTCCCCTAACACTCTCCTCTCTCGAGACAAAAGGGATCTCATTTTTTTAATCTCTTTCTGGACAAAGTTGATTTAAACAAGTCTAGAGAGAAGGGAATAGGGGTACCTTATCATGCTGAAGCTTGGTGGATGAGGTGGAAGATATGGCGGTTTGCTGACAGTGGTGAAGGTGTGGGCAATTTACTGAGGCGGATCAGTATGTGAAGATGAGTGAGTGGAAAAAATATTGATTTTAAGTTGACACTTGACAAAAAGGATGATTCTTTTTAATCCTTTAATTTTAGTTTAATGTTTTTTTCTTGAAACATAAACTAGGTTAGCAACTTTTATGGTTTAATTAGTATTGGAAAGTGCAAATTGATTTAGTGAAAACTAATAGGTTTGCTTGTGATTTTTCATTCTAAAATCATTGTATCATGTTATTTTTTGTTGAAAAATGATATTAGTATTTGCATAGCTATTGATGTATTCTTTCGGGGGTCGTTTGGTTGGTATCAGGTAATGGGCTTGATTAATTCCCACCCAACTTTTTGACCTTATCCAATGGATATAATATGGCCCAATAACCAGTTTGATTGTTGGATTGTTTGGGTTTACTAATAAAGAGTTTGGTTTAAGTTAGGTAATAATAGCCCTTGCACTGTCATATTACAGTTATGTCCTCAAGTTAGTATGAATATTCCAAATTTGACCCTCTTCCTATTTTTGCAAACCCTCTTCCAACAGGTTGGTATTTTGCACACTCGACACTGTGAAGACGACCGCAAGGAGTTTTCCTTCTGAAACCCTCTTGTCATTAAACAACCCTCTTCCTATTTTTACTAAATAAATCGGACCCGAGGTCATTTTCCCACCTCATTGAACACTTGGAGCCGTTAACCATCTTGCTCAAAACTGAGGGTTCAAGATTCTCCACTCAACTGGTAATAAACTGGCAAATTTAAGAATGATCAAACAAGAGACAAAGGTGTTGGAGGTGAAAGAATTCGAAAGGTGATGCATCCGTCAATAGTTAATAAAGACTAGGTAGCTTAAGTCGTATTTTGGTGTCAGTTTCTCACGTCTTCATCTCAGTTTATTTGTGCCTTCAGTTCAGTTTCGTCTTAGTTTATTTTGTGTCATTGGGTCAGTCCTCTCTAAATTAGTACTAATGTATGGCTTTGCCTTTGGAAACGATTTACCATGCATTGGATCAATAATTGAGAGTCTATACGACTGCCTCATTCCTCCAGTAAAAGGGTGAAACACAAAAAAATGTTACAACTTTCATAAAACTGAAAAATACTTAATTGTTGACCAAAAAGGGGAAAATATGAGCAAACAGACGAAGTGCTTTCGTCATACTTATAGCAACCAGAAAAAACAACTTATCGATTACTAAATCAAACAAAATGTTATATCTCCACATAATAATAACTAATGTGGTTCATCCAACAGATTAAACAACTGCCTCATGACCAAATAAGCGGAGCAGTCGTATGAGCATATAATGTAGTTCTACACGAATGCATCATTGGATATCATCCAGTAGATTAAACATGTTCAATAAATAACCTGTTCTATAGGACTACATCATCATGATGCATCATTCATCAAGAACATATGCAATTCAATAAATAACATGTTCAATGCATTTACTTGTTCACCAAATGTAGAATTCACCAACATACAAAATTCAATAAACAACCTTCTGAAAACTGAAGAATTCAACAGTTGAACAGAACAATAGACAACCTTGGAATAAGCCATACATAGTGATGTTCACCAAAATATTAAACCCATAAAACATTAGTGTTAATCCCAGTCTGTCATAACAATTTTGACAAAACGTGCCCATGAGCTTCACCAGAGGGTCTTCGAAGTCTGTTGATTTTCTTTTACGACCGGAGCTCTTCTTTGCGGATCCAGAATTGCTAGGAGTGTCTTCAGGTTGACAAACGGACATCATCTCGGTTTCATCTTGGCTCTCCTCGAACAAGTTGCAAAATTGATTTGGGGGCTCTTCGTCTGGAGTTGACATACCACATGTGATTGACCACTTCGGTGAATCCTTCTGCGTATTCTCTCATTGCCCTATCTTTTCTAAAAATAATGACCCAGTCATTGTAAAATGGCCAAAACTTGAATCTCATAAGCCGATCATTTGCATCAACCTACAAAATGCAAATCCAAAACGTTTTAGTTTCACTAAAGCATACATTAAACTGGATTGAAATATCAGACAATAACTTATGCAGACATTCACCAAATCAGACTAACTGAATTGAAATAGCAAACTTTCACCAAAGCATTCTAACTGAATTGAAATAGCTTCAATTCACCAAAGTACATATTCACCAAAACATAGTAACTGAATTGAAATAGCGAATTGAAATAGCTTCAATGTTGTGTTTAGACATTATTTAAGGGCACAAATTGAATTTTCAATGAAAAACATTATTTCATGGGAGGGAAAATTCGCAAAGGTAAACAATCCAACAAATTTAAGGGAGGGAATCTGCAAGATAACCTTCAAGAGTCATCATATTTCAGTGAATCACATTATTAAAAACACTCAACAGTTTGAAACACACAAAGTGATGACATAGCTCATATTAAACGGAAGCTAAGCTAAGCAAAATGGAAATTAAGAGAAAATCGGTGAAATAGGAAAGCTCATACGAGTTTTTTATTCAACATTTGAAAGCACTAACCTGACTTGAATTGGCGGCGAAATCAACACCGAGAACAAGATAATCTTCAAGGTTTAAAAGAAATGGATAAGAGGAACTCATACAGAAGCTCAAAATAGTTCAAAAAATAAGGCGATTATTGTACAATGCTCAGGTAGAAATTTACTGTAGGCGCGGAGCTAGGGTTCCGACTTCGCCAGCTCGAACAGACGCACAAAAGCAAAGGTTCAGATTTCTTTGTAATTGAGAAAATTTGGCTTTCTTGTACTTGGATATTAAGATTAGGGGGTACTTAAGTAAAATCACACTGAAGAATAAAATGGGTTAATCTACATCCCACCACAAGTGTGGGATATGTTATAACATTGTTGGGGTGATAAATGATCGAGCCCAAGCAATTTTTAGGGCTGCACCTCTTTGAACCAAACAAAATAAAAGGGAAAATGACATAAATACCCCATTTTTCATACCCAATCCCTACACAATGTCCATTTTTCGCTGATTTTAGACGAAAATACCATTTTCCACTGAATTTGGACAAAAATACCCATTTTCCGCTGATTTTTTTACGTTGGTTTCTTTTTTGTTTCTTTGTTGTTTCTTTGTTGTTTCAAACATGTTTGTTGTTTCTTTGTTGTTTCATACCTGTTTCATTTATGTTTCTTATATTTTTAGTTAGCCAACTTTTCATTGAATTCCACAGTTGCATAGAGAAAATCTCAGTTGTGGTATGCCACAATGGACAATGGGAAGAAAATAGAGAGTATACGAACTTTGAAATAACAAGAATATTGATTCCAATGGACTGCACGTTCAACACCCTAAATGAAATCTTTGAACAACAAATTCAATTCAGAAAATTTGAGCTTACCTGTCCATTATCGGTTACGAGAAATGGACACGACTCCACTGTCAGACCAAAAAATACTTTGTATTGACTTCCAACATCTTAGAATTATTGAATGCATCAACTGTAGCGGGGAAAGACCTACTAGTGACAACTTTGCTAGAGTACATGAGATCTTTAGTTCAAGATTAGACATGCAGACATCGAAATGAAGTAAAGAACAACATTTACAAGGATGACAAACAAAAAGCTGACGAGTATATGGGGAAAAACTACACTATTTCTCTAAATTTAAAAGCAATTTACTACAAACTTTTATCACATTATCCCCTGTTTCACAATTGTTTCTTACATGTTTCATTTATGTTTCTTACAAGTTTCAACTGATTACATCATCATTAAGATTTACATAACAACAATTCTCTAAAATCATTAGGAAGTGGAGGTAGAAACTCAATGTCGTTGTCATCGTCATCACTATTTTGCAGCTTCAACTTAGCATGATTGTGAAGCAGATGATTGAGCCTTGCTTGTTCATTCTCTATCTCAAACGCTTCGACGTCCATAGCCTTCCCACCAATAAAGTGTTCGGCATAACAAGCAACAAAAAATCCCACATTCACTACAAAAGAAATAAAAAAGATACACAGTCATATAGATAACACAACAAATCAAAAACAATAAAAAAGAATAAATAAATGGAAAATACATAAAAGAACAAAAGAAACATAAAAGAGACAACTTCGAAATAACATCGAAACAAACGAAAAATTTCAAATCACAAATTAATAAAAGAACACAGAAAAATCATGCATCAGCAACACATCTTCGAAATAGACCGCGCAATCCATCTGTAAAACCATACACATCTTCGAAACCCCACCCACCCTCAGCATCTCCATAACCACCGCCGGCGTGGCAGAGAATCACGCGATCGATTCCAATAAGAACAAAATCCTATCATCCATCGCCGGAGATACTCTCACAGAAAAAAACTCGATATGATGGATGATTACATCCATTAAAGATACGCCATGGCACAGAACAAGCGATCCGGATCCGCAAAGCCAAAGCCCATACCCGTCAAAGAAGAGAATGAGCCCGAACCCGAGCCCGATATGAATTCAATCAAAGCATTACCACCACGTAAGGATTTCCAGGCGAAGCAGGAGGGCGAAGAAGCAAAACAAAAATTGAAAAAAAACCGAAAGAAGACGAAAAGGCAAAAACTCAAGTTGAAGGAGATTTGTTGAATTTAGGCGCAGATGCACCAACCACCCAGGAACACGGCGATAAATTGGCTTTAACTTTATTCAATGGTGGTCCAGCTACATCCGCTCCATCAGATACAAAAACCCCATGGGAAGCCTTCAAGGAGTCATCGAGAGATTGGGAAATGGCATTAGTTCAATTCGCAAGCCATTTATCGAACCAAAAGGCGAATCTCCCCAGAAGTTTCGATATGCTGATTCTCGATGGTATGTACCAACAAGGCGCGACGGCTCAGGCGGTGGCTAGTTCGGGTCTCGTGGCCACCGGAAGTGCGAGCAGCGTCACGCTAGGGTCGCGCCGGAGATACTCTCAGGGTGAAAAACCTGATAAGAAAAGTAAAGGGATGGGTATATTTGGGAAGTTTAGGACCGGATGGGGTAGATTAGTGATAGGGTGGTATTTTTGTCTTTTTTTTCAAAAATCAGGGTATTTTGTGGTATTTCCTTAAAATAAAAGGTGGGAAATATTACAAAAGTATGGGATATCCCTCACATTAAGGGCAACCAAATGGGGCCCAAGGCCTTTGTGTGGAATATGGAAGGAGGATAAAAGAGAAGAAAAATAGTTATTTTTATTCTGGATCTCATTGTTGTTCGTTGACCAGAAATTGGGAATGTGAGTTAAAATACTATAGGAAGCTAAGGCTGCGATTGGATATAAAAAGAATTCCATTATCGTTCCGTTGGAGAATTTTTTTAACCAAACATACAATTGTTTATGAAAATTTTCAGAAAATATACTATTTTCTCACTTTCACTTTTTCTCATTTTTTCTCTTATCAATCACATCTACACATTTTTTCACAAAAAACTAATTATTTTACACATTCTCCCACAAATTTCACTATTCATTCAGTCACACATTTCTAACTACCAATCATATCCAATCATTATTCTACTATTTTTAAATCAAATCAACTTTCATCATTACTTTTTCATCTCACATCCAATCACACTCTCAAAATTCATATTTTTTCTTTCAAAATCTTTTTACCACTATTCTCTAACAAATGAAAAATTTTCAAAATGAAAGCATATCCAATTGCACCCTAAGCTTGTGAATATCAATAAACTTCCGCTTTCTCATTGCCTGAACAAAAAAGTCCGCGGTCTGAATGGAAAACCGGAATGGGTGACTCCATGTTTTGATATCCTTTCTACAATCTGTACAATTAACAGTACTAAAGTGCATTATGTGATACAGAATGTGATGGTTCTTTACATGCATCATAAATTAAAAATCTCCACTTGAAATTGTTTCATAACTTCATTTAAATTCATTATGTTTCACCTATTATATTTCATTTCATAAAATACAAGCCTTTAACCTTGCAGATAAATCTTCATTGCAATGTGAATGGTACATATAATAAAACTAAATTAATTTAATAATTTATTTTTTTAATTAAATTAGTAAAAAATATATGGTTCACGTGCAACGCACGTGCACCTTACTAATGTAATAAAATGGCCAAATATGATAGTAAAAATGATTTTTGTGATGACTGAAATCTAAATGTAGTGCAAAAGATAATTAATAACCTGGGGATTGGATATTATTATGCCCATAATGTAAGTCATCAAGTCCAGGATAGTCTGAAGTTAGTTTTGAACACCACCAACCACACAACGGTCAGATTCGACAACATGATCCTTTTCAATTAAATCATATAAACTGATATCGAATAAATATGCTCGCGCAAGAATTATTAATCTTACGTTTTCAAACAGTTCATAGCCATAAGACTTTTAATGTTAAAAGGAAGAAATATCAGCTGCAAGCAAAAAGTACAACCACAAAAATGACCAAAACGTTAAAAGATTAATTAAAAGCAGAACGATACTTATGCATTCAGAGTTATTCTTACAATTCCATGGAAATTGTTGTGACCGTTCAATCTAACATTGACCACTCAATTCGCTAACATAGACATTCAATCGAACCGACATCAGAATCAAACAGCTATGCCGGAGACAGAAACATAAATGAATATGAGAACAATCCCCGTAAGAATCAAAAAATTAAACTTAAGCAGTAGTCGAAATACTTTTGACACAGGCAATGCTTCTTGAATAAATGGAAATAACTTTTGTTGTCTGATTTCGTAAATACTAACCTAGATTCCCCGAGTAGCCACATGAGCCAAAGAATAACTGCAAAAAACTCAACCCAGAACACTACGTAAATGTTCGGGGTTCCTCTTTCGATTCTACGAAAACCAATTCTCTGTCGTGGGCATTCAACTCAACTTCGACAACCCAATCTCCTATTCTCCAACATAGGCATTCAAGCCGACGTCTCTCTCTCTCTCTCTCTCTCTCTCTCTATCTATCTCTCTCTCTCTCTCTATCTCTCTCTTCGTTTTTCTGCGTGTTGGCAATATGCTATTCCTGTGGGTTTTACTCAATCTCTGCATTTGAATTTGTTTTTTGAGTTCCCTTGCTTGAATTTGTTTTTTGGTTTTCCTCTTGTATCGTTCAGATTTGAGATTTTTTTCCCTTTTTGTGAAGGGATGCCCTTTTCGGGTTTTCCTCTGCTGTCGTTCAAATTTGAGATTTTTTTGCCTTCTCAACGTTTTTTTCCCTTTTTGTGAAGGGATGCCCTTTTTGGGTTTTCCTCTGCTGTCGTTCAAATTTGAGATTTTTTTGCTTTCTCGTCGTTGAGAAGGGATGTCTTTTCTTTCATATTTCTGAGTCCTCGCTGTATTCTCGAGTGATGCCTTTTCGCAGCCAAAAATGCCTTTTGGAGAGTGAAGGGTACTTTAGTAAATCTAGTTTTTTTACAGAAATATTCGCTGATTTTGGATAAATGATGATATAGAATAGATATAGATATAGATATAGATTAGTATAGATAGATCATAGATGTAGATGTCAATGTCGATGTAGATAGATGAATCTCCCCCCATTCTACAGATAGATAGATACATATTTAAGCATATGATATCCAACACACATTAACAGATAATCAGACTCGAAAAGTGCTTAAAGCACACTATTTTTATTCATTTATTTATTTTCCAAAATGCATTAGCACGAATGATTACAACAATCTACTGGATAATCCAGGAGGAGGGAATGGATCAAACTAAAATAAGCGCTAAAGTCATGCAATTCGAAAAATATTATTCGAAAGTTTTTAATGATAAACTAAAACTAAAACGCCCTCTTCTTCATCTGGGATGCAGGCATTTCATGCATTTTCAACTGGTTCCTCTGAGTCTGCATAGACCATCTGGTTTCCCTTCCATAAAAGCATCTTTGTCCTGTCAAAGACAAAAAATACACAATTCACTTATATGCATATAATCCTAGAATCCTATTTGGAATTTTTCAAACAAAGAGAAAAAAATAATAAGCAGCAGAGCGGAAGAGGCTTGCATGTCTATCACGTCATCCATTTTTGATAGCAGCAGTCTCAATCTGCAAAGCAATCTGAAAATGAACACAAGTCGCACGGTCATTGGTACGTAGATTTTCAGAGTACTAGTTATAAAAACCACGCCCTAGGTTTAGAATAATTACAAAAAAACTCCAGTTATCTTTCAAAATTACAAATATGCCTTTAAGGTGTTACAAACACCCCTTGAAGTTTGTATCCAGTGTCGAGGGTGCAATTTGTAAAATAGAAATAATTGTCAAGGTGTTACAAATGCCCCATTGAAGTTTGTATCCACTCCTAATGCCAGCAATGTCATAGGGGAGAGTGAGGAAGGAAAGCACCACCTTCACGTGATTATTGGCATTCATAGTGAGGGATAATTACAAAAATGCCCCTAAGGTTTGGGCTGATTACAAAAATACCTATTGATTTTTGAAAATTAAAAAAAAACCCTTATTCCGTCTTGCATTTCTTTTTTCCCTTTATAAACAAAAAGTATTTCAAAAACCCCTCTGGTATCCCCTTAAATTTAAGTCTAAATCAACCTCAAGGGTTTTTTTGTAGTTTTCAAAATTCTCTGGAGCTTTTTGTAATTAGCTCAAAACACTGTTTTTTCATCGCTTCATACTAATTAGTATTTCAAAAGGGTATCTTAACCCAACCAAAATTCACACAAACATAGATATAGATAGATAGATGTAGATGTCAGTGTCGATGCAGATAGATGAATCACCCCCATTCTACAGATAGATACATACATATTTAAGCATATGATATCCAACACACATTAACACATAATCAGACTCGAAAACTGCTTAGAGCACACTATTTTAATTTATTTATTTATTTTCCAAAATGCATTAGCACAAATGATTACAACACTCTACTGGATAATCCAGGACGAGGGAATGGATCAAACTAAAATAAGCGCTAAAGTCATGCATGTAATGCCCATATTTTCTTTAATGATTATATAATTTTATTAATCATAATGACTGTTGGTATATTTAATACTAATGATTCATCTAGTGTTATAACAGGTGAAGAACGTGAGATCGGTGTGGTCGGAAGTTCATGTCAAAAGAATTATGACGGTACATATGGGACATGAGTTATACATATATTACTATGATGTGATGTGTGTATATATGAGAAATTACATGTTATATTGATATTTTATTATGCCAATCAAGAATGATTAAATGAATTATTTTCATGCACTTCAAACTCATGTAGTTTATGAACTTGATGATATGTGGTTTTAGGTACAATTTTGTGAACGTGTTTCCCTATAACTTAAGGTGGTTATTTGGAATTTATGAATATGGTATTTTAAGTACATGCCTTAAGTATCTATAGGAACAAGAATTACCTTATTTGAATATGTAATGTATGAGATATTCTCAAAACACTCAAACATGCCAAAACTGAAAATCTGTAAAACTTGACAGCATCATGTGCAACTTTGCAAACGTATTTTTCCCATAAAATAAGTTTCTTATCTGGGATTTTGAACATGTTAATTTGGATACATGTTTTAGGTGTCTATAGAAACAAGAATTACCTTTTTTTAATATGTAAAGTATGAGATATGGTCCAAACACTAAAGCATGTCAAAACTGAAAATCTGTAAAACAGGACAGCAACATGTCCAACTTTGCCAACGTATTTTTCCCATAAAATAAGTTTTTTATCTGGGATTTTTAAACATGTTAATTTAGATACATGTCTTAGGTGTCTATAGGAGGAATAATTACCTTATTTGAATATGTAAAGTGAGAGTTATGGTCCATATACTAAAGCTTGCCAAACCAGAAAATTCCATGACAGTTTACTATACTCATGTTGTTGTGGTTGTAATGATTTGTATAAAGCAAGTAAAGTGTCATGGTTGTTCCCTATTTGAACCAAAAAAGTTGAGGTATATTCTCCATGATTAAATCACAATGAATAAAGCAAGAAAAATAAGGTCTTTATTTTATCAATTGGAACATGGCTAACAACTATCATGTGAAGATGTAGGGACCCTTTGTCAATACTTTAACAGATGAGACTTGTATCTAGTTATTTTGCTGAGAATACATGATTACATATATGAATAAGAGGTGTGTGGATCTGAAAAATTTAGAGATACAATAAGTTCCTTCATTCTAAATAGTTTCCTCAAAAATCTCTACATTAGCCCTTTCAAAGAATCAAATCCAACTCTTCACCAAAGTGTGCTTTTACTTCTTCATACTATTTACCTTGAATTCAATGGTGCATAACATATATCTACACAAGAAGTAATCATACAAGTAGTTTCAAGAAAGTTGCATCAAAGGATCTAATGAATCAACCACTTTGCTTATACAAGATCTTGTAAGAAATAAGGTATGTATTTCCAAATTTGGATTTAATTGGTGAAATGTTATGATATGCAAAGTATTGCTTCTTGAATACATTTATATGCTATAGATACTTATATAAATGTCATATATGATAGGTTAAATTTCCAGATCCTTGTAGTTATTGATGATCTAATAATTTATTTTATTTTATCATTGGACATTTATTCATGAATCTGAAAATTTTTATGATCTCAAACTTTTGAAGCATGTCTAGAATGGATATGAATTTATTTATGGCTAAATTTTGGATATGTCATTCCTATATGCATTATTAGTATCATGTAATTTTAGTGGAATTTTATCTGTCCCGGTTTAGAGTACATATAATTTAGAATCTAATATGCTCACAGTGTATGAAATCCTGACACTTTTTAGGATCAGTTTTGAATAATCATTTTTCACTAAACATGGATGTTCATTTACCTTAATAAAACTCTAGGACATGTCATTATGGGTTATTTATAATTCTGCAAAGTTTTAGCTCTATATGGTATCTAGGTTGTGAGTTAAAAATCGTTCTTTACAGAATGCCCAGATTAGAAAATAAGATCTCTGCACTATTGTATTCATTTACAAAATTTGGAAATCATATTTTTCACATTTATTTCGTAGAGGAAATATTTGTGACACTCTATTATGATGTTAGGTATCATGTTTCTAAGTTTTACATGGATTTGATATTTATATTATCAGATAAATATTTTTAAGTAAGTATAGGTCATAATTTCCAGTTTTAGAGCATTAGGCTTGATCATGTACCAATGAAGTTTTATGAATCTTATTTAGATCATTTATGAAATCTTATAAATATATATAAATGCATTTTTAATGTCTATATTAATTGTATGTGTTTCCCATGAAAATATTTGACATGAACATTCCAAGAAGGCGAGCACACCGTGATCAAGACGTTCATCACCCTTAAGTAAAAGGTTTAGTAAGTAAACAAGTCATGTAAGTACATTCTCACCTACAACATGATATAAATGTTCTTTTTATAAAGTTACACTGATTTCAACATCTTATATTTGAGCATTCTCTATGAAAGGCATTTATGGAATTCTTACAAATTGTTGATAATCTTTTCATAAATGTATACGTATGTATCACGTAATGGAAGCGTTACACACCCAATGATAATGTTTGTCCCACTAGGTGGACTTGTCCCGCAAGGTGGACTTGTTATGTTTGGTTTGGGATTAGCTACCCCTTTCCATTCGTGATGGCGCGCTAATGATGTTAATGGTGTAACGCTTGGGCCTATAAAGATAAAATGAATATGCATGTTTTTATTTATGCATAGAAAGAGATGTAAAAGTTATTTACAATGATCATGCTCATATTTATGTTTCCATGGTAAATGCTCATAATTTGAAAAATGTTTTTGTGAGAATTCAAATGTGCTTACTAAGCTTAATGCTTATAAAAGTTACATCATGTTGCAGATAGGAATGTAATGAGGATGACTTAAGTTGAAGTATATGAGAAGCGTATGTGCAACGATGTGGGATTGGAAACGGAATTACGCCAAGAAAGATATTATATTTTATGATGTCAAATTATTAAACTTACTTTCAATTTTTATGCTTCCGCTATGTTTTATTTTAATATTCATTGAAATCCTCTTTTCAAATTGTATGCTTTCGCTATTTTTTAATTCAAACTCTTGATTTGTGACATTTTCAGTTTTTCATGATGATTTGTGTTTTTATGATATAATGGTCGATTTTAATATAATGTGAGAATGATCATTTGAAAAAAAAATTCAGTTTTATATTGTGTAATTTTTCTAAAAACTGTTTTAAAGAAGTTTAATGTTAACGACCCTTGTCGCGTCCGTAAGGGGGCGTTATAGATATGGTATCAGAGCGGGTTCCGTTTCCAATGCACATGGTCATGCGTCTTCTCCAAGTTCTACAGTTGAGTATATTTTAAAATATATATATTTATATATATTTGTCATCCTTACAATAGTTTTTATAAAGGAATAGTGTTTTAGATACACTTTCATAACATAACTTTGATTATTGTAAGAAGTTTGAGCCTTATTACTAACTCGGTAATACTTTTCCTCTCTCGATTAAGAAGAACTATGAACGTTGAAAGAGGAAGAGGCGCACGTAGGGGTCGTCCAACAACAAGAAGGACAAGGGACAAATGATTGCAAATCTTCAAAGACAACTACAAAGCCAGCAAAGTGAAATTAATGAGCTCCAAGCTAATAACAATGGAAGAGAAACTCGCTATGAACCTACACCAACTTCTTCTCAACATTAGGAACATGTAGTTGAAGCCCCATATGGTTCATGAAACAATATGATCCATTTCACAAGAGCCTCTACTAGGTAGATGGAAATACTTTAGACCTACAGGCTTTAGATGATCTAGGGATCCCATAATCCTAGGAGCATGGCCCAAGACAATAGAAACTGCTCTCAAATTTATGGATTTTATTGAGTGAAGGATTTTTATGTGTGTCATGTTACTTGATAATGGAAGCCTGAGTGAAGGAAATGAGCAAGCAACAATGTCAATTGAATGACATGAGTGTAGTTTAATAAGGGGTTCAATGAAAAGTCTTAGTTTTATGAATCTCAAAAGAAAACTCTATGATAAGTTTAATGGCCTTTATGATGGAGACATACAGTAATAAGTGAGGTGATGATACCCTTACATTATTTGTCAGTAGTTCCTTAAATGGTTATTGATAAGGAATTCCACATTGATCTCATGTGTTAAATATGCATGATTTGGATATTATCTTAGGAATGGATTTCTTAGGAGACATAGGAATGAAATCAGTGATGTTTCTATCATTTATGACGACCAAGAAGTTATTAACTAGTGGATGCATTAGATGTTACCAATATAGTCGATAAAGGACAAGAAGTGAAGTTGATGATCAATAAAGTGTCAGTAGTTCGAGAGTTCACTGATGTATTTCCTAAAGACTTTCCAGGAATACCATGAGATAGAGAAATTGAATTTGAAATTGAACGCGTACTAGGCACAAATGTAATTTCAAAAGCACCATATACAATGGCCCCATCAGAGTTAAAAGAATTGCATGCTCAAATAAAAGAAGTCATTGACAAAGGTTTCATACGACCAATTCATTCACCATGGGGAGCTCCAGTATTATTTGTCAAGAAGAAAGATTGGTCTATGAGATAATGCATTGACTATAGGGAGTTGAATAAAGTGACTATAAAGAATAAATACTCACTACCCAAAATTGATAATTTATTTGATCAATTAAATGGGGTATCAAAATTTTCAAAAGTTGATTTGAGATCTAGTTATCACCAGTTGAAGACAAGAGAAGGAGATATTTCGATGGCAGCCTTTAAAACTATGTATTGTCACTACGAATTTATGGTTATGTCTTTTTGGTCTTACAAACACCCCATCAGCTTTTATGGATTTGATGACTCGGGTATTAAAAGAATATCTTGATAAGTTTGTTATAGTATTTATTGATGACATCCTTGTATACTCAAAGAGTCAAGAAGAACATGATATACACTTGAGGATTGTACTTGAGACATTGAGAAAACATCAATTATATGCAAAATTTTCCAAATGAGGGTTCTGGTTTGATGAAGTGTCCTTCTTAGGCCATGTGATATCAAAAGATGGAATTAAGGTGGATCCAGGAAAGATAGAGGCTGTTCTAAATTGGAAGCAACCTAAGAATGCAAGTGAAATTAGAAGTTTCTTAGGTTTAGCAGGTTACTATCGAAAGTTTGTGGAGGATTTTTCAAAAATAGCATTGCCTCTCCACTAACCTAACGCCGAAAGGAAAAAGTTTGAATGGATGATGCTTGTGATAGAAGTTTTCAAGAGCTTAAGAATAGATTAACTTTATCACCAGTATTGACGATTCCTGAAGGAGAAGAAGGATCCTCTATTTACAATGATGCTTCAAAAATGGGCCTTGGTGCAGTTCTGATGCATAATGATAAAGTGGTTGCTTATGCCTCGAGACAGTTGAAGGATTATGAAAAGAATTATCCTACTCATGATCTTGAATTGGCAGCTGTAGTATTTGCATTGAAAATATGGAGACATTATTTGTATGGAGTCAGCTGTAAGATTTATACATATCACCAAAGCCTGAAATATTTCTTTACACAGAAAGAATTAAATATGAGGCAAAGACGATGGCTTGAATTAGTTAAGGATTATGATTGTGAAATCCTTTATCATCCTGGCAAAGCAAATCAAGTAGCGGATGCATTGAGTAGGAAATCATCGACAAAACTCATGGCGTTGCATGTTATCCCAAAAACTTTGCAAAAAGAGGTTATTGAGCTACAACTTCAAATAATTTTGAATCGTTTATCAGCGATAACCTTGACCCCAGTCCTTTTTGAGCATATTCAAGCAGGTCAAGAAAAGGACCAACTTTTATCCAAAATCAAGAAAGACGTACTGACTGGAAACTGTCCGAATTTTAGTATCTCCAACGATGGAATTTTAAAATTCAAAGGACGACTCTGTGTACCAAAAGATTGGGAAATGAGAAAACAGATTATGTCAGAAGCCCATGAAACTTCATACTACATACATCCAGGAGCTACAAAGATGTATCGGGACCTCAAACAAATTTTTTGGTGGCATGGCATGAAGAGATATACTACGAGTTATGTTAACAAGCGTTTGACATGTCAGCAAGTAAAGGTGGAACATCAAAAGCCTGCAGGGCAGTTGCAACCAATTCATATACCAAAATGGAAGTGGGAAGAAATTGCTATGGATTTTATCATTAGGATGCCTAAGACGACTAATGCTATGATGCCTTTTGCGTAATTATCAATCGACTTACCAAGTCAGCTCATTTTCTTCCAGTTAAAATGACATTTTCGATGTACAAGTTGGTAGAACTCTACGTCAAAGAGATAGTCCGCTTACACGGAGTGCCAAAATCTATAATTTCGGATAGAGATGGTAGATTTGCATCTCACTTTTGGCGGAGTGTACAACAGTCATTGGGTACCAAACTAATGTTTAGCACAACCTTCCATCCGCAGACTGATGTATAAATAGAACGAACAAATCAGATTCTTGAAGATATGCTTAGGGCATGCGCTCTTGGTGTTGAAGAACATTGGCGCAAATACTTACCACTTGCCGAGTTTGCTTATAATAACAGTTATCAAGCAACAATTGGTATGGCCCCTTATGAGGAATTGTATGGGAGACATTGTTGTTCTCCAATTCATGGGCATGAGGCTGGTGAGAAGAAATTGACAGAATCAAAACATATCGAGAAGATTGCTTTTGTGCAAGAGACTACGGAAGTTGTAAAGGTAATCCGAAAAAAAATTGAAATAGCACAAAGTAGACAAAAAAAAAAGTTACGGTGATATTAGGCGTAGACCATTAGAATTCTCAGTTGGGGACTTTGTCTTCATTAAAGTTTCACCAATGAAAGGAATTATGAGATTTGGGAAGAAAGGAAAGCTTAGTCCAAGATATGTCGGTCCATATATGATTGTTGAAAGAATTGGAAAAGTTGCTTATAAGCTTGAAATACCTCAAGAGATGACAACAATCCACAATGTTTTTCATGTATCAATGCTCAAGAAATACATTCCAGATCCTTCACATGTCCTTACACCACAATTGATACAAATTGATGAGAGTTTCAGTGATGAAGAAAAACCCACAACAATACTTGATAGAGGAATTAAGAAATTGAGAAACAAAGAAATTCATTTAGTCAAAGTATTATGGTCTAACCACAAAGTTGAAGAAGCCACTTGGGAGCGTGAAGAAACATAAGAGCAAAATATCCACATCTATTCTGAGTTTCGAGGACGAAACTCTTGTAAGGTGGGAGGATTATAATGCCCAGATTTTCTTTAATGATTATATAATTTCATTAATCATAATGACTGTTGGTATATTTAATACTAATGATTCATCTAGTGTTATAACAGGTGAAGAACGTGAGATCGGTGTGGTCGGAAGTTCATGTCAAAAGAATTATGACGGTACATATGGGACATGAGTTATACATATATTACTATGATGTGATGTGTGTATATATGAGAAATTACATGTTATATTGATATTTTATTATGCCAATCAAGAATGATTAAATGAATTATTTTCATGCACTTCAAACTCATGTAGTTTATGAACTTGATGATATGTGGTTTTAGGTACAATTTTGTGAACGTTTTTCCCTATAACTTAAGGTGGTTATTTGGAATTTATGAACATGGTATTTTAAGTACATGCCTTAAGTATCTATAGGAACAATAATTATCTTATTTGAATATGTAATGTATGAGATATTCTCAAAATAATCAAACATGCCAAAACTGAAAACCTGTAAAACTTGACAGCATCATGTGCAACTTTGCAAACGTATTTTTCCTATAAAATAATTTTATTATCTGGGATTTTGAACATGTTAATTTGGATACATGTTTTAGGTGTCTATAGAAACAAGAATTACCTTTTTTTAATATGTAAAGTATGAGATATGGTCCAAACACTAAAGCATGCCAAAACTGAAAATCTGTAAAATAGGACAGCAACATGTCCAACTTTGCCAACGTATTTTTCCCATAAAATAAGTTTCTTATCTGGGATTTTTAAACATGTTAATTTAGATACATGTCTTAGGTGTCTCTAGGAGGAAGAATTACCTTATTTGAATATGTAAAGTGAGAGTTATGGTCCATATACTAAAGCTTGCCAAACCAGAAAATTCTGTGACAGCTTACTATACACATGTTGTTGTGGTTGTAATGATTTGTATAAAGCAAGTAAAGTGTCATGGTTGTTCCCTATTTGAACCAAAAAAGTTGAGGTATATTCTCCATGATTAAATCACAATGAATAAAGCAAGAAAAATAAGGTCTTTATTTTATCAATTGGAACATGGCTAACAACTATCATGTGAAGATGTAGGGACCCTTTGTCAATACTTTAATAGATGAGACTTGTATCTTGTTAAGAATACATTATTACATATATGAATAAGAGGTGTGTGGATCTGAAAAATTTAGAGAGCCAATAAGTTCCTTCATTCTAAATAGTTTCCTCAAAAATCTCTACATTAGCCCTTTCAAAGAATCAAATCCAACTCTTCACCAAAGTGTGCTTTTACTTCTTCATACTATTTACCTTGAATTCAATGGTGCATAACATATATCTACACAAGAAGTAATCATACAAGTAGTTTCAACAAAGTTGCATCAAAGGATCTAATGAATCAACCACTTTGCTTATACAAGATCTTGTAAGAAATAAGGTATGTATTTCCAAATTTGGATTTAATTTGTGAAATGTTATGATATGCAAAGTATTGCTTCTTGAATACATTGATATGCTATAAATACTTATTAAATGTCATATATGATAGGTTAAATTTCCAGATCCTTGTAGTTATTGATGATCTAATAATTTATTTTATTTTATCATTGGACATTTATTCATGAATCTGAAAATTTGTATGATCTCAAACTTTCGAAGCATGTGTAGAACGGATATGAATTTATTTATGGCTAAATTTTGGATATGTCATTCCTATATGCATTATTAGTATCATGTAATTTTGGTGGAATTTTATCTGTCCCGGTTTAGAGTACATAGAATTTAGAATCTAATATGCTCACAGTGTATGAAATCCTGACAGTTTTTAGGATCAGTTTTAAATAATCATTTTTCACTAAACAGGGATGTTCATTTACCTTAATAAAAATCTAGGACATGTCATTATGGGTTATGTATAATGCTGCAAAGTTTTAGCTCTATATGGTATCTAGGTTGTGAGTTAAAAATCGTTCTTTACTGAATGCCCATATTAGAAAATAAGATGCCTGCACTATTGTATTCATTTACAAAATTTGAAAATCATATTTTTGACATTTATTTCGTAGAGGAAATATTTGTGACACTCTATTAGGATGTTAGAAATCATGTTTCTAAGTTTTAAATGGATTTGATATTTAAATTATCAGATAAATATTTTTAAGTAAGTATAGGTCAGAATTTCCAGTTTTAGAGCATTAGGCTTGATCATGTGCCAATGAAGTTTTATGAATCTTATTTAGGTCATTTATGAAATATTATAAATATATATAAATGCATTTTTAATGTCTATATTAATTGTATGTGTTTCCCATGAAAATATTTGACATGAACATTCCAAGAAGGCGAGCACACCGTGATCAAGACGTTCATCACCCTTAAGTAAAGGGTTTAGTAAGTAACCAAGTCATGTAAGTACATTCTCACCTGCAACACGATATAAATGTTCTTTTTATAAAGTTACACTGATTTCAACATCTTATATTTGAGCATTGTCTATGAAAGGCATTTATGGCATTCTTACAAATTGTTGATAATCTTTTCATAAATGTATTCGTATGTATCACGTAATGGAAGCGTTACACATCCAATGACAATGTTTGTCCCACTAGGTGGACTTGTCCCGCAAGGTAGACTTGTTATGTTTGGTTTGGGATTAGCTACCCCTTTCCATTCGTGACGTCGCGCTAATGATGTTAATGGTGTAACGCTTGGGCCCACAAATATAAAATGAATATGCATGTTTTTATTTATGCATAGAAAGAGATGTAAAAGTTATTTACAATGATCATGCTCATATTTATGTTTCCATGGTAAATGCTCATAATTTGAAAAATGTTTTTGTGAGAATTCAAATGTGCTTACTAAGCTTAATGCTTATAAAAGTTACATCATGTTGCAGATAGGAATGTAATGAGGATGACTTAAGTTGATGTATATGAGAAGCGTATGTGCAACGATGTGGGATTGGAAACGGAATTACGCCAAGAAAGACATTATATTTTATGATGTCAAATTATTAAACTTACTTTCAATTTTTATGCTTCCGCTATGTTTTATTTTAATATTCATTGAAAACCTCTTTTCAAATTGTATGCTTTCGCTATTTTTTAATTCAAACTCTTGATTTATGACATTTTCAGTTTTCTCATGATGATTTGTGTTTTTATGATATAATGGTCGATTTTAATATAATGTGAGAATGGTCATTTGAAAAAAAAAATTCAGTTTTATATTGTGTAATTTTTCTAAAAACTGTTTTAAAGAAGTTTAATGTTAACGAGCCTTGTAGCGTCCGTAAGGGGGCATTACAGATATGGTATCAGAGCGGGTTTCGTTTCCAATGCACATGGTCATACGTCTTCTCCAAGTTCTACAGTTGAGTATATTTTAAAATATATATATTTATATATATTTGTCATCCTTACAATAGTTTTTATAAAGGAATAGTATTTTAGATACACTTTCATAACATAACTTTGATTATTGTAAGAAGGTTGAGCCTTATTACTAACTCTGTAATACTTTTCCTCTCTCGATTAAGAAGAACTATGAACGTTGAAAGAGGAAGAGGCGCACGTAGGGGTCGTCCAACAACAAGAAGGACAAGGGACATTCCTACTGATGCTAATCTCATTGAAATGATTGCAAATCTTCAAAGACAACTACAAAGCCAGCAAAGTGAAATTAATGAGCTCCGAGCTAGTAACAATGGAAGAGAAACTCGCTACGAACCTACACCAACTTCTTCTCAACATTAGGAACATGTAGAATCATTTATAAGACAATATATACACAAATCATTTATAAGCATATAATTCTAGAAACCTATTTGGAGTTTTTTCAACAAAGAGAAAAAAAATAATAATAAGCAGCAGAGCAGAAGAGGCTTGCATGTCTATCATGAATCTTCCATTTTTGATAGCGGCGAGTCTCAATCACAAAGCAACTGAAAATGAACACAAGTCGCACGGTCATTGGTAAGTAGATTTTCGAGTACTAGTTATAAAAACCACGCCCTAGGTTTAGAATAATTACAAAAAACTCCAGTTATCTTTCAAAATTACAAATACGCCTTTAATGTGTTACAAACACCCCTTGAAGTTTGTATCCAGTGTCGAGGGTGATATTTGTGAAATCGAAACAATTGTCAAGGTGTTACAAATACCCCATTGAAGTATATATCCACTCCTAAGGGTACTATTTGTAAAATAGAAACAAATGTCAAGAGAGTATTTATAATTTTGAAAGATAAACTGGGTTTTATTGTAATTAGGTTAAACCTCAAGGGTAGTTTTTGTAATTGTCCCTGGAGAATATAAGGTGATTAGAATGTCTTACAAATTTGCACCCCAAATTTGAGTCACAGTTGATGCATTTAACTGGCGCTGCAATTTGACCAACTACAACGGTATAGTATTGACCCAGCGCCACATTAACCCTGCATATAAATGCCCAAAACTTAAACTTTTAACAAACAAAATGACATACCACATTTTATTTCTCAAGTTTCTGAAATTGACTAATTTGTTCTGAAATGTTCTGAAATTGACTAATTTGTTTTTCTTATATTGATTACAAAAACCATGTAAGAAGAGATGGAAAAGACTTACAGATCTTCGAAGAGTCCATGCTTAGTATGCACATACTGAAAGTGAAATTAAAAAACAGTCATGAGATTGAGAATCAAGAATACAAACATAATTACATAAGAGTGCTAATATAAGATAAAGGAGATGATTTCCACAGATAAGCAGCCATTTCTCAATAATCATTCTCATTAGTTTGTCCCTTTTAGCTGATCTCTGAATCTACAAAAAGTTACCACAATTCTTAGTTTTCAAAATCTCACTTTTAGTTTTGTTGCTGCTAATAAATTTCATAATTTTTTCACTGAAAGAGAATGTTGCTGCCAATGGAGAATTCAGGGTCCATTTGGATGGAGGGATTTGAAATTCCAAGGATTTCAAATGAATGGATTTCATAGTCATTGGATTTGAAATCCACCTCTTGTTTGCATGGTGTGAATTTGTGTAAGGATTTCAAATCCATCGTAAGTTTTGATAAAAAAAATTTAGAAGCTCTATTTATTTTCTTAATTGATATTTAATAAATATAAATAAAATATATAATCTTATTATTTTGTAAATAATTATAATTTTATAGACTAATAAAAATATGAAATATATAACTTCTATTATGTCTGAATATGTGTGATGATAATGCGTGCGCATATGTGAGGAGAGTATGTGCGAGTGTGAGTGTGAGTGTGAGTGGAGTGTGTAAATGCGTGTGCAGTGTGTGTGTGTGTGTGTGTAAATGTGTGCAGTGTGTGTGGAAATGTGTGTGCAGTGTGTGTGTGTGTGTGTGTAAATATGTGCAATATGTGTAATGTGTGTAAATGTTTGCAGTGTGTGTAATATGTGTAAAAGTGTGCAGTTTGTGTAATATGTGCGCAGTGCGTGCAGTGTGTGTAATATGTGTGCAGTGTGTGTAGTGTGTGCAGTGTGTGTAATATGTGTAAAATTGTGCAGTGTGTGTAGTGTGTGCAGTGTATGTAATATGTGTAATGTGCGTAGTGCGTGTGAATGTGTGCAGTGTGTGTAAATGTGTGCAATGTGTGTAAGTGTGTAAATATGCAAGTGAGCATAAATTAAAAAAAATGGATTTCAAATGACTAGGTTTTGGGAGGGATTTGAAATCCTTTGAAAATGAAATAAAACTTAAAGAGGGATTTGAAACCCTTTGATTTGGATTTAGCTAAGGATTTTAAATCCCTCCTTCCGAATCCCCCCATCCAAATGCACCCTCAGAGTAATGTACAAAGAACAATGTAAATAACTTGAATGATAAATCCAATAAATTCTTATCTGGACTTCTTGGCAAATGCCAAGAATAACGTATCATAAGTTTGGACCAAAAGTAAAAAAAGAAATATGTTCATTGAAAAAGATATGGCAATTTTTGTGAACTCCGATTTGCATTTATGTCATGTCGCATGTTAATGCTTAACATACAATACCCGGAAAAAAAAGAAACATATAGAGACAGTACCTTGTGGAGCAATTTTTGATGCAAAGCAAAGTGGGTTTGGCATTGGCGGCAGAGGTAGAAGCTAGTCTCCTGATTTTTCTCATAGCGAACAAGAGTATGCTTTTCCATTGTTGCAAATCTGATAATCGATACAAAACCAACAAGGAATCAAATTAAAAACAGTGGCAAAAAATTGAAATTCAGGTAATCTGAACTGTTCTTTTACAAGAAAAGAATAACAAACCAAGTTGAAGCACTAATAAGCCATACCAGCAGTCAAAGAAACCAAAATAAATAAGCAGGAGAAAGTTGAAGATGCATACCGATGAATGCAGAATTCTTGGTTTCTTGTTTCATGAAAGGTGGTCGTATTTATAGTAGTGAAAGGAGGGGCATACAATTATGTTTGAACCGTCTGGATATGCTCGTATTAATGAGTTTGTTTATGCCAGGCTAATAAGATTTGAATGCCTATATTGAGATAAAATCAACTAACATTAAATGATTGAAAAAAATTCCATATAAGCTATGGCGTGCAATCATTAGCGTACGACGAAGAATATTAATTTTGTAAGATTTTTTAGGATTTATTTCCAAAACTCCCCATTACATTCTTGCCACATTTAATTCAGCAATTGGGTACCAAATAGCTACCAAACTAGCGATAACTATACTATTAATATTAGTTAAAAAAACATTGTTAATGACACGGAACTTTGTGCGTGTAGGCAAGTAAAATGGCGTAGACAAGTCATCATGCGGAGACATTTCAAGTGTACTTCAGTATAGAGAGGAAATTAAAAAAAAAGATAAGTAGGTTAATCTTTCTTTTCTGCTGTTAAGCCGATAGGGCTAGAAGAAGTGACATGCCAATAGCCAGCAAAGAGGGAGAAACTAGTAAACAGAGAGGGATCAGTTTCTTTCCTTGTTCATGTGACTCCCACAAAGTGTGTTATCAGGGAAAGTGGATTAAGAATAAGTAAAAAATATTTTATTCAAATCTTCATCAGTTTAAATTTCATAGAGTATTAGTAATTTCATAAAATGCCATAATTTCAATTTTGATGTAAAGTATTAGAGTGTTCTTTCTGTTTTCATAAAATGCCATAACTTCACATAATCCAGGTAAATAGAATGGATGAGATGGAGATGAATACTCAACTTACAAATTGTGATGCCTCAATATTTTTATTTGGGCTGTATCCATTTAATGAATATTGTTGTGATGGGCCTAGGCCCCAATCTCATGGAATACTGATATTCACATAAGCCATTTGCACGGAGCATCTCATTTTCTATCCACCCCAGAGCTTATACCTGGCAATGATGATCCATCTCATTTTCTAAAAAAGCCCATAATCAAGAAGACCTAGTCTGAACGAACGTGAAAAAGGTGAGAGGGTCCCAAGTCCATCAGGATTTTTCCTGGGCTGGTGGCAGCAGTTTCATGACGCGGCAAATCTATATGAAAAATTAATTGTAAGCTAATTAATGGTAAAGGAAATCGTATTATAAATTTGTATACTAAACATATTCTCATGATAAAACTTAAACATTAATTTAACTATTCGAGCAAATACAGTTTTTCCTACAATCAACATGTTCTAAATAATTCATTTTTGCTTATGGTACTTATTTTCCCAGTGAATCAGCAACTTTTTGATCTAATTATTTTTCTTTCAAAAACATTCACAGAGATAATATAACCCTTGACACGACTATGCCACTTCCAACTTCATATCAGCAATACATTATGATACAACAGTTCATAATCACTTAGTCTAAAATCAGGGATACGAAAAGCTTACTCACATCATTTGTAGCACATGCTTCTGTCAAGTATGTTATAATTCATATTCAACTGGTATTACATACGATTGCAGACTTTCTTGGAAAATCCATGTTAAAAGAATGGTCAGGTTAATCTCTATTTAAGTTTGTGGACTGCAAAATCTTGGTTAAACAAAAACAAATCCACAAAAATCATGGATCAGCCTTGTTTTGTCTATCAGGGATCGGGAATGGTGCTGGGCCAAAGCCTTCTGATAAATTTTGACATGGAGGTTTATTTGTTTCTGCAGATACCATCTTGTTTCCTGTTGACTCCAAAACCTCACTCCTGTAAAAGATAAAAATCCTCGGTTACTAGAAAGCACACAATCAAGAGAATTCTTTTTAAAACTTCTCACTAAAGGAAAAAGGAACAATGAAGAGGCTTACTGGTATCAGTGGTATCAATTCTCATGAAGTGGAAAATCTACCTGAAAAATGAATATCATGCTATAGCCGTATATGGTGTAAAGGTGATTAAGCTGAAGAACAGAACAGTTTGGTTTGTTGCACATAAATAATTGTGTAGAAATTCCCTAAAGTTTCTGTGACAAAACTATTGGTTCAGTTCCACTTCAACTGTTCCAAAGCTTTCTAGCATTCTTCCAGGTAACCTTGCTTATTAATGCCAAATCAGAGAAAGTAATAACTCAAAACACATTCAAATATAGTAACTCTGTCATGAAAACCCTCTTATGTTCATGTGTAAACATTTGCTTATGTATATACAAAATTAGCAGCATTTGCGATACTTATCAACAAGGGCAAAATTTCAATAGTTATGAAGGGTTAACCTGCAATTTCTCAACCTTCTCCCTTCAATCCACTTATTCAGTAGTATAGCACTACAAAAACCTAATTGAATTAGTCAAACATATTAGAATCTCAATCTTCACAACATCATTGTCTCTTTTGATTTCTTGATTTATTTTTTGGAAGTTATTTGTGCAACTTACAGGCCGTATGAAGAACTCTGAAACAAGAAAAATGGACGAAATATTAAAGGAAACACTTTGATGTCTAAAATGGACATTTGTAAATGCATATGAGTAATGGAGGGTTTACGGAATGGAAATGTGTAGGGTTTTCTCTTGAACTCCATAGCCAACGAAAGAGGCAGGAGATTCAGCGTGTAAGTACATTAAATATCTATATATTTGAAATATAACTCAGAATTTATTGAAGAAAATGTAATAAATTTGCATAACTTTTGAAAAATCAAAGCAACAAAACACACACACGAGAGAGAGAGCGCGCGAGAGAGAGAGAGAGGGAAGAGGGGGTACCTGGCGAATGAAAGCAGGATTTTTATGTTTATTTTTATTGTTTTTACTCTCTCTCAGCTACAGAAACAAACCTATACCAAGTTCTTGATTAATCAAGAAAAGAAACTTCAAACACTTACATTTTCATTGGTATATGAAGCAGTAAAACAGAGAACTCAATCGAAATCATGCAAAGCGGAATTGCGGAATGTGAAGAGACTGCATAATGTTGAAGATGAAGCATATTTAGTTCTTGAATTTTCTGAACAGTACCTTTCTAAATACACCTCACCGGACATACAGTTAGGGGTGCCAACCGTTCCCGAATCGGCGGTTCTGACAGTAGTTTGGAACCGGTTCCCAAATGGTTTCGGTTTTATCAATTTTTAACCGGAACCTTTTGTTTATCGCTTGATAATTTTATATTTTTCTAAAATGGTTTATCAATTTCAGTTTAAAAAAAAAAGAAAAGAAAGAAAAAGATTTGGACTTAATATTCAATTAAGTTTTGTATTTAATATTAATAATTATATTAAATATCTATATATGTACTATTAGAATTTAGAGAAATCAAAGTTCACGCAGTTTGCTTACAACATTTGGTTTAAAACGTGTCTCATGAAGTTACGAATATAAAACATCATAATAAATATTTAATATTTCTTCTAGCATATTTTTACCAAAAAAAATAAAAAAACGTTGGGTTTAACCTTTACATCGATGGTTTTAACCAACGGTTAAAACCATCGGTTCCACAGTATTTGAGACCAAGGATCTAGAACCGGAACCGGTATATACGGTTTCAGTTTAAGTTTTGGAACCATTGACCAGTCGGGACCAGCCTATACGGTTTCGGTTTCCGTCTTGGAACCATTGACCGGTGTATGATTCACGGAATCATGACCACGGTTCTAATTTTGGTTCCATTTGGGCTACCCCAATATACGGTACACGATCTCACTTATTATAGAAGCATATTTTAGTTCTTGAATTTTTTGAAGGGTACCTTTCTAAATACACCTCACCGGACATTATGGTATTTGGTCTCACTTATTAGAGGAAACATTTTTAGTAAAATTCACAAGGGTACCTCTCCAAATACACCTCGTTGGACATACGGTACGTGGTCTCACTTATTAGAGGTGAGGTCAAGTTTCAAACAGTCAAACCTCACCCCTACAACTCCATTTGTAATGGTTTGAATTTTCAAAAAAAAAATCACCCTCCTTTTTAAAATAATATATTTACTTGATACACTCCCAATATATCCCAATTTATCTTTTCCCAGACTTTTAGCATGATCATACCCGAAATAGCACATATGTGGAATGAATTGCATTAAGCTTTGCCTTCCAGACAACAACTGGGTTCTCCAAATTCCAAGTGGAATGCGATAACAAGGTTCTAGTTGATGAAATTCACAGGAAATAAATTCCAGAAATATATACGGTGGCTTATTGCTAGAAGACATTCGTATCCTAGCAGAACAAGCGCACCACCAAGATGTTAAGTTTGTACCTCGAACGGCTAATAATGTCTGGCCAAATTCATAGTAGATAAAGAAGATGAGTTTATTTGGTTAGAAGAAAGGGAAATTATTTTAAGTACCAGGGTACTCTTTTCTACCAAATTTGACTATATTGCCCCTCATTTAATTTTGGGGTTTTTAGAAATTTGAAACTGAAGTAATTATTCGTGGCCTTGAAAATCGTATACTCCCCTCCCCTTGGAAATCGTATACATACCCTCATGTACATGTACATACAAAATACAATACACTCCCTCACAACCAAAAAACAATCATAAACAAAACAAAAGAAAACAAAATCAAAACAAGAAGACATATATTGTGCACTATATCGTGATGGATGCCACCGACGAGACCAACGCCACTGTCGCCGAGACCGCCACTGCTCTCTCCTCTTTCGCTGCCAATTACCAATTCAATAGAATTTTATTCGGAAATTTTTCCAAGAAAAATCTAGAAATAAATTCAACACTCGAGTACTAACATATATGTTATAATATCAGCGTTTATATTCAAACAAACATTTCATAGAATGTGAATTCATGCGCCCCCAAAAAATGTCGTATTTCAACTATAGATTATGGACAAATATGTTGAATCTAGAGTAGTTTTGGGGGTTAAATATGTTCAATATTTTCGATTGTTGTTGAATGTTGCTATTGTCAAGGGAATTTTTGTTGTAAACCAAAAGTACATGCTCACCTACTAAGCTTTCTATCATTGCGTATTCTTTTGTTGGGTATTTGTGTTGCAAATATGGTGCGTTTGTAGAGGAATTGGTGATGTCTTCCATACTTGAGTTTGATTCAAGTATAGTCTATGATTATGATTGTTAGTTGTTTTCTTTGACCCCTACTATGTTTATTATAATGCTCTCTCATGCCATTTTAAGCTTCTTTTGACATAGGAATCCGAGGTCCAAGTGCAGTCGTACCGGAGGCACTTCCTCCTCTACGGCTCCCGCACCCGGCGGCCGTCGAGCCCCTCGCGCTGACCCACCGGCCCACGCTGCACTACATGGCATCTCTTTTCGGGATACCGATCATGAGGCAAATTATCGCCCCTAGCCCAACGCCATGTGCTCAACACACGTTTTCAGATAATTTCACGTTGGATGGTCTCGGGCTCTGTTCGGATGTGGAGTGGATGTTTGAATAGATTGGATGGGGGCTATATCATGAACTTATGCTTGCCCAACTACATCCGCCTCACTCACGGAATTTCTCGGCTTTTATAATCTTTGAATAACATCGGTCCACATGCTAAAGAAGGGCTAATCACTTTCCGGCTCTTCAACAACGAGCACCGACTTACATTGGTGGATTTCAATACCATCTATGACTTACCCACTGGTGGTCTACACATTAAACCCCTGGAATTTTGCGATCATCAATTTTGGCGAGCCATCACACGGGAGCAAGAGTATCATCCATCCTCGGCCAAGTCATCCGGTATTGTCAACCCGTGCTTTCGCTATGTTCACCGGGTGCTTTTTAGCACACTTTTTGGCCGGGGAGAAAGCCAAGGGGTGGTCCGACTTGATGAGCTATATTTCCTATGGGCTATGGTTAACGCCTCTTCGGTTGACACGGGCTTCTACTTAGCCAAACATTTTCTAAAGGTCAGCAGGAAGTGTAGAGGTAAAATCCTTATAGGTGGCCTCATTACCGCTATTGCCTCCCATTTCGGATATCACCTAATGTGATTCAAACAAGCCCGGGGACCAACCCGGATTGACTTTGAGTCTTGTATTGTGATGGGTATAATTCAGCGGCGTGGTGATGGATACGTCCTCCGGTTCAAAAATACCGATCAAACACATCCTTTGCCCAATCCCTCTCACACTTCGGTTAGGGATCGGGACAATTGGAAAATGTTTTACCCTTATGGTGATGGCATAGACGTGTTACAATTACCCGTCCCACCTCCCACAGACACGGAAGGCTACCAAAGTGAGGATTCGGACTTTGATGCTCCCTCCGCCTCACAATCACCACGAAGACCATCCCTTCCCACGGATGACACTAGATCTCTAATCCAAGCTATTCAGTTGGAGCAAATGCACCAACGTGTAATCTTAGATCAACAGGAGGGGAGAATAGCGCAACACTTTGCTCGTCTTGAAGAACAACAAAATCAATATTTCATGAATCTTCAATAGCAACAACATCAACATTACGATCTCCTACGCCATCAACAACAACAACAATATGACCAACATCAGTCCTACTTTACCATGTTGGACCGAATTCAACAATGGCATATTTGGCAGGGGCATTTTCCACCACCACCACAATGAGGTCATATTTTTTCTTGCTTTTTGTTGCATTTCTTTTTTTTTTTCATCTTTATTGCATCCCATCTCCTTCTTCACATTGGGAACAATGTGACCCTTGAAGTTGGAGGTGGTGAGATTTTTTAGCACTTTTAGATGTTTAGACATTTTTAGACATTTGGTAAGATTTGCGTGAGATTTGCGTGCTATTTTAAACTCTCCCTTATTTTTGGTATTTTTGCTCTTTTCTTTCCTCCTTATGCACTTTATCAATTTCTTGCGAACAATCATGAAATGTCTTTATTACAATTAGATGGGTTGCTTGTTGATTTGTTTTAACCATTTTTTCCGAAAAAGCCTTCTTTTCGAGAATTCAAAAATGCCAAAATGTTTTAAACTGTGTGACTCTAGTGATATGATGAACTTAGCCAAAAGAGTACAATGTCATGAAATTAGATTGGATTTTGCTTAATTGAAAATACTTTGTGCCATGATCACTGGAAAAATCACAATTCGGGTAAAAAAAATCAAACTTCAAAAAAAATGTGTTTATATTTTTATAAAGGGACAAATCGAGGTTATACTCAGTTATTTGTTGTTGCTTAGTAACTATGAGCATTCATGAGCCCCATGTTTGTCTTTTACGTAAAACGGCAGCACAAATATGAGTATGGGACACCACCCTAGGAGCTTTTGCAAAGACATTCAAATTTTAAACCTAGTGGAAGTTTGCCTCAAAATGTCCTAATTTATAACTATATACATGTTTTTTACAAAAACAAAGAAAAAAAAAAGAAAACCCAAATTTTGGATATCTCCTTTTATCATTGCATTCTTGTATTCGGTCTAAGAGAATGAATAACAATTTATGTGATATGACAACTTTCATGATTAACAATTCCAATTACTGAAGTCACTCTCTTTTAACAAATTGGTTGTCTTGGAAAATCGAATCGATTGGTTCAATTGGGAACAGAAAAGGGTCAGCGAATTACTTCAATCATGTAAAAATTGTGAAAATAGATACCTCTTTTTATTTTCAATCCCACTCTTTGTTTTAAAATTGCTTGAGGACAAGCAAAATTTCCAAGTTGGAGGTGGTTTGATAAGTTCATTTTTATTCACATTTTTATAACTATTTTTTGTCATTTTCTTTCACTTTTTAATTTATTGATCAACAAATTCAAGAAAAATCAATTTGGCTTGTTTTAAATGATGAAGGTAAAGACTTGGAGCAAATTCTTATGGATTTTATATCAAATTCTTATACGAACAAAAATGAAGGAAGTCAAACATCGATCGAAAAGAGTGCGAGAAGACTCAATTTCGTACAGAACACACCCCTAGTGTGTTGGAAAACATTGCCATGCTTCAAAAAGCACAAAAACAAGAAAAACAGAAAAATACGCCCAGTCCGTGCTTTTAAGCACGGCCGTGTTCGACCCTCCGGCAAAGAACACGGCCATGTCGTGTTTAAAAGCACACCCATGCCAAGAAATTCCAAAGACTAACAAAACACGGACTGGTCGTGTTCATATGCACGGTTGTGTTTGTCAATATTGCTAAACACGGCAGTTCTTTTCTTCCAGGCTGAGACTTTTTTGGGCGAAAATTGTGGAAGTCTTTCCTTTTTGCTTTTGATAACTTTTGTACAACTTTTATATCTTATTTTGCTGCACTAAGCTCCATTATTCCCTCAATTATCACATGAAAACAAGGATTCAACAACCCAACTATGGTAGTGGAGCAATTATTTGTCAAGGGATGACATTGTTAATGTGTTCTTTCACAAAAACAATGTCTATAAAAGCCAAGAGTTTGGTTTGGAGGAACTCATTCATTCACTCTAAGTTTCATTCCTAGTTAGAAAACAAAATACAATGAGAGGATAAAAGAGAGGTAGAGTTGGAGATTGAAGAGCATTGTAGATGAAGGCTTGGAGCTCAACATCATTGAAATCAACCAAGGAGAAAAGTTTTGTTTGGTCTTGAATAAAAGATAAGTACACCATGTCTATTTCATTCAAATCTTCTTGTGTAGCTTATTCTTTTGTCAAAACCATGTGTAGCTAAATTCATAGTGTTTGAATGTAATGATCTCTAGAATGAATTTGTGATTAAGGTTTGTATGTTTTTAATAAAATCTTCATGTTTTTTGTGATTCACTTATATTATGATTTGTTCATTCGAGTTAATATTTCTGGTATATTGATTTGAAATCTAGTCCTCATCGGGTAATCGAGAGATTTATGATGAGAAAGAACATTTATAAGTGAAAAGAGTTGCATGCAATCCTAGATATAGGACGACATAAATCTTATGGATTAGGGTCAAACCTAATATGGGAATTCACAATTCGTTATAATGCAATCTTGGGGGATTTAACTAGAAAGAGATTTCAGTTAATCAACTTGAGATTAGGAGTTTTTCACCTTGAAAGAGGGTTTAACTGAAATTGGGAATTTCTACGGTCCATGAAATATGAGATTTTATTAAAAGAGGATGGTTTTTACTTAAGGGCTTATGGTTGTATTTTTATCTTATTAAATCACAAAAACATTCTAGAATGATTTACATTCAAACACATTTCTAGCTCTTGATTTCTTATTTTACAATCTCCTTTTATTTGATCTATTGTAAGTTGTTGATTATTTTAATTTTTTATTTTCCAACTTTATCCAACAAACCTCTGAAAATTGTCAGATTAGATACCAAAAAGACGGTAACTACTAGTACTTATAATCCTCGTGGGAATGATACTCGGTACTCAATAATCTATTCTATAAAACGATAGGTGCACTTGCCTAAGGTTTTTAAAGTAGCTTTTGAGTCATCACAAATATAAATCCAACCAGATAAATCAAGAGAGAAAAATAAGAGTGTAGGCATTTAGGGTAATCAATTTGTGTGAGTCAAACTGTGATAAGTACGAGGAATTACTTTAGGTATTTTTTTTTCCTCTTGGAGCAATAAAAAGGGGCTAGGAGAATGTAGGTCCCAAGGGATGTCAGTTAAGTTTAGAAGCGAGTGAGTTGAATAGACTTAACCAATTTTTGAATGTTAAATTAAATCAGAGTTTTACAAGTATTTTGGAAGACAGATGGGTTCAACCTCAACAGGAGAGTTAACCACTCAATAGACTCGAGTGAGTTGTTGATAGAGTAACTCAGTTGAGTGAAGTGAGCTCTTTTAGAAAATCAGTTTACTTGGTTTTTACAGCGAAAGTCTTACACCCTTTTTATAGAATGGTTTTCAACATGTTTTAGATTAAGTTATTATCATTTGAGTAAGCAAATATAAATCAACATAAAATGTGCAGAAATAAAATGTTGAAAGTAAATGACACAAAGAAATTTTATAGTGGTTCGAGGATGGAGTGATTCTTCTACTCCACTCTTCTCCAACTCCTGGAGGTAATCCACTAATGCAACAGGTCGTGTTACAAAAAGGATAGAATAGTCTGAGTAAACCTTAATCACACAGCTAGCTTCACTCCTGGGAATCAGCTTCTTTGTAAGGCAGCTGTCTCACTACTTTCAGCTCTTCAAACCCTTCGGACTTGATCACACAGCCTTCCGTTGAATTTGAAATAGGCTCTAACTTTAACCTTAATGTACGTCCTTCACCACGTGAAAGTGCAGACCTCTTGTTCTTGAATAACAAGATTTTCTCTTCAACAGGTTGAAGCTTTCTTCCTTCATTCACTGAATGTGTTGGTTCAAATCACTTCGAGAGTTGAGGCTTGAGGATTTGAATGATTAGCTTGAGAGAATATTATGCAGTTGCTTATTTGCTCAGATTTCTCTTATATTGTCACGTGTATTTCTGTCAGATTTTTCCTCAGCCTTTTAGTGATAGTTTGAAAAAGTGTTCGTTGAAGAGATAAACGTTTTTGAAACTTCACTTCTTGATTTTTGGCTTATCTTATTGTGCAGCTTTTGATGTTGACCTTTCTTTAACATTATTGCTCTGCAGGTTACCTGAATCACACCAGGTTTCTGCAAACATCTCATTAGTTCACAGCTACTTGCACTCATTCAGCAAGACAACTTTTAAGGTGCAGGTCTGTCCCTTATCATTTCGGGTAAGTCTTTCACTTTTCTTTGCAACGGACTTCTTCAACTTTCTTCGAGTTTTTAAGTTGCTTTACCCCTTTATTGAGTCTTATCCATGAATCTTGGATGACTCAGCTGTTAGTCTATTGAAAGACACTGCTTCTTTACTTGGCTGAAAGTCTTCTTCAATACTCGGATGCGACACGTTGAATCTTCACCGCAATTCTTGATCAGTCTTTTGTGATCTTCAACTCTGCTGCTTCATGACTCAGCTAATTTCCTAGCTATACATAGTTGAAATACAATAGAAAATGAGGTGCCAACTTTCTAATCAAAGTTTTCTTTGCATCATTAAAATCTATATAAATAAATTTCCTAAAAGCGAATATTCTTTGATAACTAATAAAGTGGTTGTACGAGTCTTATTTTCTTGGTTTTGGTCCATAAACTCAAGGGGTATTTTTTTCCTGTACCGCAAAATTCTTTATTAGTAAAGAACGAAAACTCTCGTAGATGTAGGCGGGTTTTGTCGAACCATGTAAAATCTCTGTGTATATTTTATATTATGTCTGTATCATTTATTTTTTTGTCATCATCTTGTTGGTGTGATTTGTCGGTATTCCGAATAAATCAAATCTTGGATCACAACATGCCTCCGTTGCGCCCAACACATGTTTATGATTTAAGAAGAAAGTTATCGATTTTTATTGACGATATTTTCATCATGTTTTTTCTGTGTTATGTGATTTATCATTTGAGATTTGAGTATTTATGAAATTATAGTTTTTTTATGATTGAAACATTGATTTTTTAAATTAGATTTAGTACGTCTATATTTTTAATAATATAAAAATATATAATTTTATATGTCTATATATGTCGTACTCATATCCTCAAAATTTCAAAACATGACATATTTTCGTACTCATGTTATTCATACTTGTGTCCCATTCTTGTGAACCGCACACTCGATCCCACCGATGTCGAAGGGGAGAGTGAAGAGGGAAAACACCACCGTCACGTGATTATTGGCATTCATATTAAGGGATGATAATTACAAAAATGCCCCTAAGGTTTGGGCTGATTACAAAAATACCAATTGATTTTTGAAAATTATAAAAATAAAAATAACCTTAAGGTTTGATTTCGTCTTGCATTTGTTCCCTTCATAAATAAAAGATATTTTAAAAACCCCTGTGATATCCCCTTAAATTTAAGATTGAATCAAGTCTCAAAGGGTTTTTTGTAGTTTTCAAAAAATTCTCAGGATTTTTATGTAATTAGGCCAAAAACGTGTTTTTTTTTATCCATTCATACTAATTAGTATTTCAAAGCGTATCTTAACCCAACCAAAATTCACACAAATGTTCACTTTTATATTACTTATAAGGTGCATGTGTGTTGCACGTGGACTATAAATCCTATTTAATTAATTAGTTTGTTTAATAACATAATGGTGTAAACTTGAATTGTTGGAAAATATTTCATAAACCGTAAATAATTATAAGAAATTCATCAATACGCTATAAATAATTCCAAGGCACTCACTTCTAAAATGGGAAAGAATAACTTACTAATTTGAATGATGTGAATGATGAAATAAAATATTCAATGAATGAAATTCAAGACTAAAAAAACATAAATAAGTTTCTATGTGAAATCATGATTATAATATTCCTTTTCTTGTTTGATCTTGATGGTGGGAGGAGTCTTCTAACTAAATTTCAATGATTTCTTCATATATTATTCTCTAAGATTATTAACGGCCCCTTTTTCATCTCTTAGAATCAAGATATTAATGTCATCTATTCCTTAATCTTCTATGAGTTGCTTTTCTTTTTTCCGATTACCGTCTTTTTTGAAGATGCAATGCTTATTACCAAGACCATTTGGTGTGCCAGTTTTGTCAGTATCATATATAATCTCATCACATTCGATTGATGTTAATTTTAATCCCCTATGATATTTGGACTCGTGTTCTTTCTTAATACATAATAAATTTAAATAATATATATTTATAAAGAGGTAAATTAATAAACAAAAATTTTATTTAGTAAATCACATGCTCGGTTGATGTAAATGGTATTCATCAATCACGCATCCAATATATATAGTTGTGACATCATCGAACATTGTACTACGTGTAATATCATTTTCCTGACGAGATTTAGCACTCACCTAAATCTACACTTAAATAAATATTTTTTTTGTGTATTGATGTATGTATAGTTATAGTTTGATTTATCACCTAGTTATTGTTTCCACCTCTTCTTCATTACACTTTTTGCAGGGGAGTGGGATACTAATGTAGAAATACTTGGCATACAATCAATGGCGTAGCCAGGAATTATTACGGGTGTGCCAATACTTGAAATTGGGGTAGGCCAATTAAAAAAATTAAAAACAATACACATAAATATTAACAAAACTAAACAAATTTACCTAGTAAAAAAAAATTAAAGGGGGGGGGGGGGGCGAGGCGCAGATTGCCCCATTATCTCCACAATTGCATACAATGTAAAGGCAGAATAAACAATCAACCAATATTAGATCATCTAAAAACAATTGGTGCATATAATGCTTGGCAAACAATTAGTGGAAATATAAGTTGAATAAGATCTAGAAAGCCAATATTATATCATGGAAATATTATACAAGTTTATCTTATAGTTAAAAGATAACTCCCAAACATATTAAATGGGCAGTGGACACTAAATCTCAAATAGCATCCACCGCGTGTCATTCATTCTGTTATATTATGTTATAATCTTAACCCACGGCCCAACCCCACTTCCTATAACTCATGACAATCAAAGTTTTATTAAGGAAGCATTTGACTCAAATTAATCTCAATATACAAAGTCATGTTGATGTTAGAAAAATGGACCATCATTTTAGTTTAGTCAACATATCGACTTAATTCATAATAGAGCAACTTTGAAAAAACATGCAATCAAGTTAAATATCATCTTGATTTAACTATTAAACATGAGAAAGAACTTGTAGATATGAGCAAGAACAGTTAATTGATTTTCTCTAAATAAAGGACTATAACCCAGAGAAAGACAACATCTACAACTCAAAATAGAAGATGAATGATTTTTGCTTGAAAAGAACCTAAAACTCCACCACCCATTCACATTTAAAATCAAAGACTACGACGTGGAGCAACGAACACACCACACCAAAAAAATAATATAAGCCACCTACAGTACAAAGGCAAATCTTTTAACCACGACCTGCAATCCAAAGGAGAAACCACCTTGTCCGTCCAATGTTCGATCTATCAATCAAATCTATGTATTGCTCAAAGTAAATCTTTCAAATCAACCATTCGTCCTCTGACCTTGCGCACCATTCACCATCTTGCCTACTACTTGAAAGTGTCTACCGCTGACTTGGAGAAAACCGATCAGAGTGAAAAGAGAAATAAAAAAGAGAGTGAAATCCCTTTTATACCAAGATTAAACCGACTCAATTTTAATGGTTCGACAAAATAGTGACGCCAGAGAAAGAGAATGAAAAAAGGGGTCAAGTGGGGGGGGGGGCGAACGCTGAGAGATCGTTATGGCTCTCTAGGTGTACCCCTCTCTTGTTGTTCCAGTTTCTGTTCTTTTCTATGTGCATAAGTTAGAACTAAACAAACAATATACCTATAATTACACTTTTGCAATTAAAAATAATGAAACAAAAGGGTGTTTTAGTCTCTCCAAATTTCTGCAGGAACAACCATACTTTCATAATAGAAATAGATTGATATAGATATACATAAAGCTCATTTGAGGCCAGTTTGATAAATTAATATACGAAAGTTAAAAAATATTCCCAATAAAATCTATCGAGCTACTCGATTAATACAAAAAGAATGCATATATAATGATCAAACTACTAGAGCTCAAATCGTGTTTAACTCAATTAAAACTCTTTGAGTTTAATTCAATAAACAACCAAACCAAGCTCAATACAATTGTTAAAACTCAATAAAAGTTCATATAAATTTGATCAATGCCTTGGTTCGGCTCATTTGTACTCCGCAGTCTGAATAAAAACTCATTCTCAAACACACAAATTACATATACACTTCCCGTAGAGAACTGTCAAAAATGTGAAAGTTTAAGTTTAATTTACGATGAAGTTCCCGTGATTTTCATATTAAATACTACACTTCAAAGAGTGCTTAGTGAATTAATTGAAACAGGGGCATTTGCAATGATAAGTGAAACAGGTTAAAGTAATTGAATGCAAGTCTTATAATTATCATAGTACTTGATAAATGTTACTCAACTATTTCATCTCAATTATTTCAACAATTTTGTGTACTAATCCAGATTTAGCCAAAGAACTAAATGCATATAACCACTTTGCAAACTGATATTTATGTTAATGAATGAAACATACTTGCATAGAGTTAGTATGTGTAGAACTTGCCAAATGAACTTTCTAATCTTCCAAAATCCACATATCCCTGTTAGTTCATAAACACGTGCAAAATAATTAGCATCATAGTATATAACACCAAGATACTAAAAATGAATATGGAGAGTATCCCCACCTCACTCTCCACTACACCCCAAAACCAAAGGAGAACCCTAAAAAATTGGATGGTTAGACATGCTTCAAGCTAGTGTATCAATGATGATTCTCTCTGTCTGTTTCAACTGTAACTTATTAAGTGCACAGAATTTCGGAAAAAAAATCATTATAAGACCTCAAAGTCTGACTTTTTTCTATCACCAAAGCATTCTAACTGAATTGAAATAACTTTAATTCACCAAAGTACATATTCACCAAAACATAGTAACTGAATTGAAATAGCAAACTGAAATAGCTTCAATGTTGTGTTTAGACATATTTAAGGGCACAAATTGAATTTTCAATGAAAAACGTTATTTCAGGGGAGGGAAAATTCGCAAAGGTAAACAATCCAACAAATTTAAGGGAGGGAATCTGCAAAATAACCTTCAACAATCGTCATATTTCAAAGAATCACATTATTAAAAACACTCAATGAAGTTTAAACACACACGGTGATGACGTAGCTCATATTAAACTACAGGCGAGCTAAAAAATGGAAATTAAGAGAAAATCGGTGAAATAGGAAAGCTCCTATGAGTTTTTTATTCAACATTTGAAAGCACTAACCTGACTCGGGTTGGTGGCGAAATCAACACCGAGAACAAGATAATCTTCAGGTTTAAAAGAAATGGATAAGAGGAACTCATACGTAAGCTCCAAATAGTTCAAAAATAAGGCGATTATTGTATAATGCTTAGGTCGAAATTTCTTGTGGCGCGAGCTGGGTTCCGACTTCGCCCCGAATGCAGACACACAAAAGCAAAGGTTCAGATTTCTTTGTAATTGAGAAAAATTGGCTTGCTTGTAATTGGATACTAAGATTAGGGGGTACTTAAGTAAAATCACACTGAAGAATAAAATGGGTTAATCTACATCCCACCACTAGGGTGGGATATGTTATAACATTGTTGGGGTGATAAATGACCGGGCCCAAGCAATTTTTAGGGTTGCACCTCTTTGAACCAAACAAAATAAAAGGGAAAAGGACATAAATACCCCATTTTTCATACCCAATCCCTATACAATGTCCATTTTCTGCTGATTTTAGACAAAAATACCATTTTCCGCTGAATTTGGACAAAAATACCCATTTTTCGCTGATTTTTGACAAAAATACCCATTTTCCGCTGATTTTTTTGCGTTGGTTTCTTTTTTGTTTCTTTGTTGTTTCAAACATGTTTGTTGTTTCTTTATTGTTTCATACATGTTTCATTTATGTTTCTTATATGTTTCACTTAGCCAACTTTTCATTTAATTCCACAGTTGAATAGAGAAAATCTCAGTTGTGGTATGCCACAATGGACAATGGGAAGAAAATAGAGAGTATACCAACTTTGAAATAACAAGAATACTGATTCCAATGGACCGCGTTCAGCACCTAAATGAAATCTTGGAACAACAAATTCAATTCAGAAAATTTGAGCTTACTTGTCCATTATCGGTTCACGAGAAATGGACACGACTCCACCGGACCAAAAATACTTTGTATTGACTTCCAACATCTTAGAATTATTGAATGCATCAACTGTAGCGGGGAAAGACCTACTAGTGACAACTTTGCTAGAGTAAGTGAGATCTTAGTTCAAGATTAGACATGCAGACATCGAAATGAAGCAAAGATCAACATTTACAAGGATGACAAAAAAAAAAGTTGACGAGTATATGGGGAAAAACTACACTATTTCTCTAAATTTAAAAGCAATTTACTACAAACTTTTATCACATGATCCCATGTTTCACAATTGTTTCTTACATGTTTCATTTATGTTTCTTACAAGTTTCAACTGATTACATCATCATTAAGATTTACATAACAACAATTCTCTAAAATCATTAGGAAGTGGAGGTAGAAACTCAATGTCGTTGTCATCGTCATCACCATTTTGCAGCTTCAACTTAGCATGATTGTGAAGCAGATGACTGAGCCTTGTTTGTTCATTCTCTATCTCAAACGCTTCAACGTCCATAGCCTTCCCACCAATAAAGTGTTCGGCATAACAAGCAACAAGCGATCCGGATCCGCAGAGCCAAAGCCCATACCCGTCGAAGAAGAGAATGAGCCCGAACCCAAGCCCGATATGAATTCAATCAAAGCATTACCACCACCAGAAGGATTTCCAGACGAAACAGAGGATGAATAACAGAAACAGGAAATTGAAAAACCGAAAGAAGACGAAAAGGCAAAAACTCAAGTTGAAGGAGATTTGTTGAATTTAGGCGCAGATGCACCAACCACCCAGGAACACGATGATAAATTGGCTTTAACTTTATTCAACGGCGGTCCAGCTACATCCACTACATCAGATACAAAAACCCCATGGGAAGCCTTCAAGGAGTCACCGAGAGATTGGGAAATGGCATTAGTTCAATCCGCAAGCCATTTGTCGAACCAGAAGGCGAATCTCCCCGGCGGCTTCGATATGCTGATTCTCTATGGTATGTACCAACAAGGAGTGACGGCTCAGGCAGTGGCTAGTTCGGGTCTCGTGGCCACCGGAAGTGCAAGCAGCGTCACGCTAGGGTCGCGCCGGAGATACTCTCAGGGTGAAAAACCTAATAAGAAAAGTAAAGGGATGGGTATATTTGGGAAGTTTAGGACCGGATGGGGTAGATTAGTGATAGGGTGGTATTTTTGTCTTTTTTTCAAAAATCAGGGTATTTTGTGGTATTTCCTCAAAATAAAAGGTGTGAAATATTACAAAAGTATGGGATATCCCTCACATTAAGGGCAACCAAATGGGGCCCAAGGCCTTTGTAATCCTAAAAATGATTTTTGTGATGACTGAATTCCAAATGTAGTGCAAAAGATAATTAATAACCTGGGGATTGGATATTATTATGCCCATAATGTAAGTCATCAAGTCCAGGATAGTCTGAAGTGAGTTTTGAACACCACCAACCACACAGCGGTCAGATTCGGCAACATGATCCTTTTCAATTAAATCATATATACGATATCGAATAAATATGCTCGCGCAAGAATTGTTGATCTTACGTTTTCAAACAAATAGCCATAAGACTTTTAATGTTAAAAGGAAGAAATATCAGCTGCAAGCAAAAAGTACAACCACAAAAATGACCCAAACGTTAAAAGATGAACTAAAAGCAGAACGATACTTATGCATTCAGAGTTATTCTTACAATTCCATGGAAACTATTGTGACCGTTAAATCTAACATTGACAACTCAATTCTCTAACATAGACATTCAATCGAACCGACATCGGAATCAAACAGCTATGCCGGAGACAGAAATATAAATGAATATGAGAGAAATCCCCGTAAGAATCAAAACATTAAACATAAGCAGTAGTCGAAATACTTTTGACACAGGCATTGCTTTTTGAATAAATGGAAATAACTTTTGTTGTCTGATTTCGTAAATACTAACCTAGAATCCCCGAGTAGCCACACGAGCCAAAGAATAACTGCAAAAAACTCAACCCAGAACACTACATAAATGTTCGGGGTTCCTTTTTCGATTCTACGAAAACCAATTCTCTGTCGTGGGCATTCAACTCAACATCGACAACCCAATCTCCTATTCTCCAACATAGGCATTCAAGCCGACGTCTCTCTCTCTCTCTCTCTCTCTCTCTCTCTCTCTCTCTTCTTTTTTCTGCGTGTTGGCAATATGCTATTCCTGTGGGTTTTACTCAATCTCTGCATTTGAATCCCATTATTCAATTTTTTTCTTTTGAGTTCCCTTGCTTGAATTTGTTTTTTGGTTTTCCTCTTGTGTCGTTCAGATTTGAGATTTTTTTCCCTTTTTGTGAAGGGATGCCCTTTTCGGGTTTTCCTCTGCTGTCGTTCAAATTTGAGATTTTTTTGCCTTCTCAACGTTTTTTCCCTTTTTGTGAAGGGATGCCCTTTTTGGGTTTTCCTCTGCAGTCGTTCAAATTTGAGATTTTTTTGCCTTCTCGTCATTGAGAAGGGATGCCTTTTCTTTCATATTTCTGAGTCCTCGCCATATTCTCGAGTGATGCCTTTTCGCAGCCAAAAATGCCTTTTGGAGAGTGAATGGTACTTTAGTAAATCTAGTTATTTTATAGAAACATTCGCTGATTTTGGATAGATGATGATATAGAATAGATATAGATATAGATTAGTATAGATAGATCATAGATGTAGATGTCAATGTCGATGTAGATAGATGTATCTCCCCCCATTCTACAGATAGATAGATACATATTTAAGCATATGATATCCAACACACATTAACACATAATCAGACTCGAAAAGTGCTTAAAGCACACTATTTTTATTTATTTATTTATTTTCCAAAATGCATTAGCACGAATGATTACAACACTCTACTGGATAATCCAGGAGGAGGGAATGGATCAAACTAAAATAAGCGCTAAAGTCATGCAATTCGAAAAATATTATTCGAAAGTTTTTAACGATAAACTGAAACTAAAACGCCCTCTTCTTCATCTGGGATGCAGGCATTTCATGCATTTTCAACTGGTTCCTCTGAGTCTGCATAGACCATCTGGTTTCCCTTCCATAAAAGCATCTTTGTCCTGTCAAAGACAAAATATACACAATTCACTTATATGCATATAATTCTAGAATCCTATTTGGAATTTTTCAAACAAAGAGAAAAAAAATAATAAGCAGCAGAGCGGAAGAGGCTTGCATGTCTATCATGAATCTGCCATTTTTGATAGCAGCAGTCTCAATCTGCAAAGCAATCTGAAAATGAACACAAGTCGCACGGTCATTGGTGCGTAGATTTTCAGAGTACTAGTCATAAAAACCACGCCCTAGGTTTAGAATAATTACAAAAAACTCCAATTATCTTTTAAAATTACAAATACGCCTTTAAGGTGTTACAAACACCCCTTGAAGTTTGTATCCAGTGTCGAGAGTGCAGTTTGTAAAATAGAAACAATTATCAAAGTGTTACAAATACCCCATTGAAGTTTGTATCCACTCCTAAGGGTACAATTTGTAAAATAGAAACAAATGTCAAGAGAGTATTTGTAATTTTGAAAGATAAACTGGGTTTTATTGTAATTAGGTTAAACCTCAATGGTAGTTTTTGTAATTGTCCCCAGAGAATATAAGGTGATTAGAATGTCATACAAATTTGCACCCCAAATTTGAGTCATAGTTGATGCAGTTAACTGGCGCTGCAGTTTGACCAACTACAACGGTATAGTATTCACCCAGCGCCACATTAACCCTGCATATAAATGCCAAAAACAGAAACTTTTAACAGACAAAATGACATACCACATTTTATTTTTCAAGTTTAAAATTGACTAATTTGTTCTCGAAATGTTAAATTGACTAATTTGTTTTTCTTATATTGATTACAAAAACCATGTAAGAAGAGATGGAAAAGACTTACAGGATCTTCAAGAGTCCATGCTTAGTATGCACATACCGAAAGTGAAATTAAAAACAATCATGAGATTGAGAATCAAGAATACAAACATAATTACATAAGAGTGCTAATATAAGATAAAGGAGATGATTTCCACGGATAAGCCATTTCTCAATAATCATTCTCATTAGTTTGTCCCTTTTAGTGATCTCTCGAATCTACAAAAAGTTACCACAATTCTTAGTTTTCAAAATCTCACTTTTAGTTTTGTTCTTTGCTAATAAATTTCATAATTTTTTCACTGAAAGAGAATGTTGCTGCCAATGGAGAATTCAGGGTCCATTTGGATGGAGGGATTTGAAATTCCAAGGGATTTCAAATGAATGGATTTCAAAGTCATTGGATTTGAAATCCAACCTCTTGTTTGGATGATGTGAATTTGTGTAAGGATTTCAAATCCATCGTAAGTTTTGATAAAAAAAAATTAGAAGCTCTATTTATTTTCTTAATTGATATTTAATAAATAAAAATAAAATATATAATCTTATTATTTTGTAAATAATTATAATTTATAGACTAATAAAAATATGAAATATATAACTTCTATTATGTCTGAATATGTGTGATGATAATGTGTGTGCATATGTGAGGAGAGTATGTGTGAGTGTGAGTGTGAGTGTGTAAATGCGTGTGTAGTGTGTGTGTGTGTGTGTGTGTAAATGTGTGTAATGTGTTTAAATGTGTGCAGCGTGTGTGCAGTGTGTGTGTGTGTAAATGTGTGCAATATGTGTAATGTGTGTAAATGTGTGCAGTGTGTGTAATCTGTGTGCAGTGTGTGTAATATGTGTAAAAGTGTGCAGTGTGTGTAATATGTGTGCAGTGTGTGTAGTGTGTGCAGTGTGTGTAATATGGGTAAAAGTGTGTAGTGTGTAATATGTGTAAAAGTGTGCAGTGTGCAGTGTGCAGTGTGTGTAAGTGTGTGTGGTGTGTGCAGTGTGTGTAAATATGTGTAATGTGCGTAGTGCGCGTAAATGTGTGCAGTGTGTGTAAATGTGTGCAATGTGTGTAAGTGTGTAAATATGCAAGTGAGCATAAATGGAAAAAAAAAAGAATGGAATTCAAATGACTAGGTTTTGGGAGGGATTTGAAATCCTTTGAAAATGAAATAAAACTTAAAGAGGGATTTGAAACCCTTTGATTTCGATTTATATGCCAAACAGGAGTGTGGATTTAGCTAAGGATTTTAAATCCCTCCTTCCAAATCCCCTCCCAAATCCCCATGCACCCTCCGGGTAATGTACAAAGAACAATGTAAATAACTTGAATGATAAATCCAATAAATTCTTATCTGGACTTCCAGGCAAATGCCAAGAACAGCGTATCATAAGTTTGGACCAAAAGTAAAAAAAGAAAGATGTTCATTGAAAAAGATATGGCAATTTTTGTGAACTCCGATTTGCATTTATGTCATGTCGCATGTTCATGCTTAACATACAAAATCCGGAAGAAAAAAAAAGAAACATATAGAGACAGTACCTTGTGGAGCAATTTTTGATGCAAAGCAAAGTGGGTTTGGCATTGGCGGCAGAGGTAGAAGCTAGTCTCCTGATTTTTCTCATAGCGAACAAGAGTAGGCTTTTCCATTGTTGCAAATCTGAAATCGATACAAAACCAACAAAGAATCAAATTAAAACAGTGGGAAAATTTTGAAACTCGGGTAATCTGAACTGTTCTTTTACAAGAAAAGAATAACAACCCAAGTTGAAGCACTAATAAGTAATACCAGCTGTCAAAGAAACAAAAATAAATAAGCAGGAGAAAGTTGAAGATGCATACCGATGAATGCAGAATTCTTGGTTTCTTGTTTCATGAAAGGTGGTCGTATTTATAGTAGTGAAAGGAGGGGCATACAATTATGTTTGAACCGTCTGGATATGCTCGTATTAATGAGTTTGTTCATGCCAGGCTAATAAGATTTCAATGCCTATATTGAGATAAAATCAACTAATTGTATTAAATGATTGAAAAAATTCCAGATAAGCTATGACGTGCAATCATTATCGTACGACAAAGAATATTAATTTTGTAAGATTGTTGAGGATTTATTTCCAAAACTCCCCATTACATTCTTGCCACATTTCATTCAGCAATTGGGTACCAAATAGCTACCAAACTAGCGATAACTATACTATTAATATTAGTTAAAAAAAAAAAAAAAAAACATTGTTAATGACATGAAACTTTGTGCGTGTAGGCAAGGAAAATGGCGTAGAGAAGTCACCATGCGGAGACATTTCAAGTGTACTTCAGTATAGAGAGGAGATTAAAAAAAAGATAAGTAGGTTAATCTTTCTTTTCTGTTGTTAAGCCGATAGGGCCAGAAGAAGTGACATGCCAATAGCCAGCAAAGAGGGAGAAACTATTAAACAGAGAGGGATCAGTTTCTTTCATTGTTCATGTAACTCCCACAAAGTGTGTTATCAGGGAAAGAGGATTAAGAATAAGTAAAAATATTTTATTCAAATCTTCATCAATTTTTTTTTCATAGAGTATTAGTAATTTCATCAATTTTAATTTCAATTTTGATGTAAAGTATTAGAGTGTTCTTTCTCTTTTCATAAAATGCCATAACTTTACATAATCCAGGTAAATAGAATGGATGAGATGGAGATGAATACTCAACTTACAAATTGTGAAGCCTCAATATTTTTATTTGGGTTGTATCCATTTAATGAATATTGGTGTGATGGGCCTAGGCCCCAATCTCATGGAAAACTGATATTCACATAAGCCATTTGCACGGAGCATCTCATTTTCTGTCCACCCCAGAGTTTATACCTGGCAATGATGATCCATCTCATTTTCTAAAAAAGCCCACAATCAAGAAGACCTAGTCTGAACGAACATGAAAAAGGTGAGAGGGTCCCAAGTCCATCAGGATTTTTCCAGGGCTGGTGGCAGCAGTTTCATGACGCGGCAAATCTATATGAAAAATTAATTGTCAGCTAATTAATGGTAAAGGAAATCGTAGTATAAATTTGTATACTAAACATATTCTCATGATAAAACTTAAAACATTAATTCAAATATTTCAGCAAATACAGTTTTTCCTACAATCAACATGTTCTAAATAATTCGTTTTTTCTTACGGTACTTATTATCCCAGTGAATCAGCACCTATTTGATCTAGTTATTTTTCTTTCAAAAATATTCACGGAGATAATATAACCCTTGAAACGACTATGCCACTTCCAACTTCATATGAGCAATACATTATGATACAACAGTTTATAATCACTTAGTCTAAAATCAGGGATACAAAAAGCTTACTCACATCATTTGTAGCACATGCTTCTGTCAAGTATGTTATAATTCATATTCAGCTGGTATTACATATGATTGCAGACTTTCTTGGATTATCCAGGTTAAAAGAATGGTCGGGTTAATCTCTATTTAAATTTGTGGACTGCAAAATCTTGGTTAAAGAAACAAAATCCACAAAAATCTTGGCTCAGCCTTGTTTTGTCTATCAGGGATCGGGAATGGTGTTGGGCCAAAGCCTTATGATAAATTTTGACATGGAGGTTTATTTGTTTCTGCAGATACCATCTTGTTTCATGTTGACTCCAAAACCTCACTCCTGCAAAAGATAAAAAGCCTCGGTTACTAGAAAGCACACAATCAAGAGAATTCTTTTTAAAACTTTTCACTAAAGGAAAAAGGAACAATGAAGAGGCTTACTGGTATCAGTGGTATCAATTCTCGTGAAGTGGAAAATCTACCTGAAAAATGAATATCAGGTTATAGCCGTAATGGTGTAAAGGTGATTAAGCTGAAGAACAGAACAGTTTGGTTTGTTGCACATAAATAATTGTGTAGAAATTCCCTAAAGTTTCTGTGACAAAACTATTGGTTCAGTTCCACTTCAACTGTTCCAAAGCTTTCTAGCATTCTTCCACGGTAACCCTGTTTATTAATGCCAAATCAGAGAAAGTAATAACTCAAAACACATTCAAATATAGTAACTCTGTCATGAAAACCCTGTGATGTTCATGTGTAACCATTTGCTTCTGTATATACAAAATTAGCAGCATTTGCGATACTTATCAACAAGGGCAAAATTTCAACAGTTATGAAGTGTTAACCTGCAATTTCTCAACCTTCTCCCTTTAATCCACTTATTCATTACTATAGCACTAAAAAAACCTAATTGAATTAGTCAGACATATTAGAATCTCAATCTTCACAACATCATTGTGTCTTTTGATTTCTTGATTTATTTTTTGGAAGTTATTTGTGCAACTTACAGGCCATATGAAGAACTCTGAAACAAGAAAAATGGACGAAATATTAAAGGAAACACTTTGATGTCCAAAATGGACATTTGTAAATGCATATGAGTAATGGAGGGTTTACGGAATGGAAATGTGTAGGGTTTTCTCTTGAGCTCCATAGCCAACGAAAGAGGCAGGAGATTCAGCGTGTAAGTACATTAAATATCTACATATTTGAAATATAACTCAGAATTTATTGAAGAAAATGTAATAAATTTGCATAACTTTTGAAAAATCAAAGCAACAAAACACACACACACACACACGAGAGAGAGAGAGAGAGCGCGCGAGAGAGAGAAGAGGGGGTACCTGGCGAATGAAAGCAGGATTTTTATGTTTATTTTTATTGTTTTTACTCTCTCTCAGCTACAGAAACAAACCTATACCAAGTTCTTGATTAATCAAGAAAAGAAACTTAACACCTACATTTTCATTGGTATATGAAGCAGTAAAACAGAGAACTCAATCGAAATCCAAGTAAGCGGGTGGGGAATGTGAAGAGACTGGTTTACTGGATTTCGCAAATCTAGAGGGGGTGAATAGATTATGCCGATTTTTCGCAAATCGCCCTCTTTTTCGAATGAACAAATAAATGACAACAATGTAAGTGCGGAAAATAAACAACACTCGTCGATTTAAAGAGGTTCAACCCACCTAGGGCCTAATCCTCTACCACCCCAATATCTGCGGGATGGATTTCAAAAAGAAAAAAAGATTTTATTAATTACCACAATTAATACAACACCACCTTTGAAGATTACCACAATCTTCTTACAACACCTTCAAGGAGATTACCACAATCTTCCTTCAACACCTATGAAGAGTACCACACTCTTCAACACCTAAGATCACCCAAGTGTGTTCTTACCACAAGAACACTAACAATGATATCTTGTTTTGGATGATAGAAAAATTCAAGATTACAACTCAATAAATGAAGTATACAAACTTTGAGTGTAAGTGTAATCAAGAACAAAAAGCCTAGACCTCAAGATTGTGCAAGTGCAAGAACTTAGGCTATTACAACAAGAATGTAAAAATGAAAGCTTTGAGGATTTTGCAGATTTCTAGTTGTATTGTATGCTTGTGTTGTTGTATGTTGTGTCTTCAAATTATCCTCTATTTGTATGAGAGTCTTCACAATCATTGGCTCCTCCTTCTTCACTTTTGTCTACAAAAAGATGATCACAAGATGTATAAATATTGTACAAAAATCAAAATCAAATCTTGCTGATATGGAGTTCAAACGGTACAATTTTTGTTTGTCAAAAAATACACAGGGCGACCGGTTGCCCTATAGTGAAGAAGGAATTAGTGCGATTCAGTCTCAGACGGGGGGGGTGCGGCCAGGTCACGGGGTCCGACCGTCGCCCTAGGGTCCGACCGGTCGGCCTACCCTGACCGGTTAGGTCACTAAAAACAAGTACGAAAAAGAGTTACTCAGTCGGCATTGTCCCACCGGCCGACCACACCCGTCGACCCCCAGGCCTGGCCGACCCCCTCTTTATTCCCGATTTTGTTTTTTTTTGATTCACGACATTCAGGCACGGAATGCCCTATAGGGCGACCGGTTGACCTCAAAATAGAAGTGTTGTCCGATTTTTGTCAAAAATAAATTTCAAGAAATACTCCAAAAAATTAGTAAAAACATTTTAAATCAATTGGGAGTATTTGGACAACTTTTATAAACATTGTTTTGTTTAAACAAAATCATCAAAATCTTGATAAAAACATTTATCTAACACAATTGTGGGATGGGTGACCCCCTGAGAAGTTGCTCTCAGGATGCGCGTGAGTAAGGAGTAAGGACAAAGCGTGCTAGAAAGACTCTGTTGGTTTGTGGGGACAGTCGTCAGTCTGGAAGGTGGGCCGTTACAGATGGTATCAGAGCGGGACCTCTCCTAGTATGGTGTGGTTTGGGGACAAACCAAGCGGAAGCTGGTGGGCATGTGATGCCCGGGACCAAAGAGGGTAGAGAGTGATCGCCGGTGCAATGAAAGGCACGGACAATGAGTGGCTCCTAGTAGGCTTCTAGGTGGAGGGGGACATGAATAAACCGATCCCACACCCAAAAAAGAGGAGATTCAGAGGTTGTCTAGGTATGGGACTATACAGTTGAGGAGAGCTTAAAAGATTTGATAGGTACTACTCGTACCAACAAGATGCATCTTCTTTTCTGGTGGTCATCTCATAAAAACTCCAAAGTTAAGCATGCTTGGCCCGGTGCAATTGTGGGATGGGTGACCCCATGGGAAGCTGCTCTCAGGGTGCGCGTGGGTGAGGACAAAGCGTGTTAGAAAGACTCGTATTGGTTTATGGGGACAAGTCGTCGATCTGGAAGGCGGGCCGTTACAGTTATAAACCTTAATTGTGTCATAATATGCACGATATAGGTTGTATCGTGCCACAATATGCACGATATAGGTTATATCGTGCCATATGTTGTGCCACATATCATGCCATATCGTGCCACTCTCTAGTATGTCTTGCTGAGTTATTTTTACTTAATATCTTACTACATTTCTTGACTTGTTTTACCAATTTCTGTTATTGAATACGTCTTAATTCATGTTTTAGGTTGGGCCTTTGTGGAGGAGACTCTCTTATCATAGACATAGGGCCCATATTACTGGGTACGTTTGACCTAGTATAATTTAGGATATAAAGCATCAGTTTCAGTTGACCGGTGGTGGTGTATATGAGGAGTTTAGAGACTCCATTTTTGGGAATTTCTTGGATTTTGCGTACAACGGTTTTAGTTGTAATGTTGCCCTCCATACATTGGTAGCAATGGAGATACGCATGTCGGATGCTTTGGAATCAGAGTGTTGGTTCCACATCGGAGAGCAGAGTATTAGATTCGCCCAGCGTGAGTTCGCTATGGTTAGTGGGATGAGGTTTGTGAGGTCCGTTTTTGACCCCACTCGTGTATATGAGCCACCCGAGACTGGTATTTATCAATGATTTTGGCCTAAGGGTAATCGTGTTCTTGGTAGTGAGCTATGTGATTTATTTACCGACGGAACCTTCCGTGAGTCACCAGTTGTGCCCTAAAGGCGACGAAGGTTTTATTTGTGTTTTATGTTTTGTTGTGTTTCGATAGCCGATAGACCACAGTGGATCGCTGGCTATGGTTTCTTATAGAGGACACTGAACAATGGGAGACTTTTCCTTGGGGGAAGTACTCATTTCAGATTCTGATATTATCTTTGGAATCTGAATGATGTTTTGCCGCCTGGTCGGCATACTACTTGGACTCCGCCGTGATTTTTCCCTCCTAGTTATCAACAAGGTTCTAGTTGATGAAATTCACAGGAAATAAATTCCAGAAATATATACGGTGGCTTATTGCTAGAACACATTCATATCCTAGCAGAACAAGCGCACCACCAAGATGTTAAGTTTGTACTTCGAACGGCTAATAATGTCTGGCCAAATTCATAGTAGATAAGGAAGATGAGTTTATTTGGTTAGAATACACTCCCTCATGTACATACATCCAAAATACAATAGACTCCTTCACAACCAAAAAAAAAATCATAAACAAAACAAAAGAAAACAAAATCAAAACAAGAAGATCTATATTGTGCACTATATCGTGATGGATGCCACCGACGAGACCAACGCCATTGCCGCCGAGACCGCCACTGCTCTCTCCTCTTTCGCTGCCAATTACCAATTAAACATAATTTTATTCGGAAATTTTTCCAAGAAAAATCTAGAAATAAATTCACACTCGAGTACTAACATATATGTTATAATATCGATGTTTATATTCAACTATAGATTATGGACAAATTTCATAGAATGTGAATTCATGCGCCCCCAAAAAATGTCATATTTCAACTATAGATTATGGACAAATATGTTGAATCTATATTAGTTTTGGGGGTTGAATATGTTCAATATTTTCGATTGTTGTTGAATGTTGCTATTGTCAAGGGAATTTTTGTTGTAAACCAAACGTACATGCTCACCTACTAAGCTCTCTATCATTGCGTATTCTTTTGTTGGGTATTTGTGTTGCAAATATGGTGGGTTTGTAGAGGAATTTGTGATGTATTCCATACTTGAGTTTGATTCAAGTATAGTCTATGATTATGGTTGTTAGTCGTACCGGGGGCACTTTCTCCTCTACGGTTCCCGCACCCGGCGGCCGCCGAGCCCCTCGCGCCGACCCACCGGCCCACGCTGCACTACATGGAATCTCTTTTCGGGATGCCGATCATGAGGCAAATTATCGCCGCCTAGCCCAACACCCTGTGCTCAACACACATTTTCAGATAATTTCACGTTGGATGGTCTCGGGCTCTGTTTGGATGTGGAGTGGATGTTTGAATAGATTGGGTGGGGGCTATTTCATGAACTTATGCTTGCCCAACTACATCCGCCTCACTCTGGAATTTCTTAGTTTTTATAATGCCGAAATAACATTAGGTCCACACCGTGAAAATTCTTTACCCTCATGGCGGTGGCACAGACGTGTTACAACTACCCGTCCCACCTGCCACAGACACGGAAGACTACCAAAGTGAGGATCCGGACTTTGATGCTTCCTCCACCTCACAGTCACCACGAAGACCTTCCCTTCCCATGAATGACACTAGATCTCTACTCCAAGCTATTCAGTTGGAGCAAATGCACCAACGTGTAATCTTAGATCAACAGGAGGGGAGAATAGCGCAACACTTTGCTCGTCTTGAAGAACAACAAAATCAATATTTCATGAATCTTCAACAGCAACAACAACAACATTACGATCTCCTACGCCATCAACAACAACAACAATATGACCAACATCAGCCCTACTTTGCCATGTTGGACCGGATTCAACAATGGCATATTTGGCAGGGGCATTTTCCACCACCACCACAATGAGGTCATATTTTTTCTTGCTTTTTGTTGCATTTCTTTTTTTTTTCTTTTCATCTGTATTGTACCCCATCTCCTTCTTCACATTGGGAACAATGTGACCCTCGAAGTTGGAGGTGGTGAGATTTGTTAGCACTTTTAGACGTTTAGACATTTTTAAACATTTGGTAAGATTTGTGTGAGATTTGCGTGCTATTTTAAACTCTCCCTTATTTTTGGTATTTTTGCTCTTTTCTTTCCTCCTTATGAACTTTATCAATTTCTTGCGAACAATCATGAAATGTCTTTATTACAATTAGATGAATTGCTTATTGATTTGATTTAACCATTTTTTTTCGAAAAAGCCTTCTTTTGAGCAATCAAAACTGCCAAAATGTTTTAAACTGTGTGACTCTAGTGATAGGATGAACTTAGCCAAAAGAGTACAATGTCATGAAATTAGATTGGATTTTGCTTAAATGAAAATACTTTGTGCCATGATCACTGGAAAAATCACAATTCGGGTAAAAAAAAATCGAACTTCAAAAAAAATGTGTTTATATTTTTATAAAGGGACAAATCGAGGTTATACTCAGTTGTTTGTTGTTGTTTAGTAACTATAAGCATTCATGAGCCCCATGTTTGTCTTTTACGTAAAACGGCAGCACAAATATGAGTATGGGACACCACCCTAGGAGCTTTTGCAAAGACATTCAAAATTTAAACCTAGTGGAAGTTTGCCTCAAAATGTCCTAATTTATAACTATATACATGTTTTTTTACAAAAACAAAGAAAAAAAAAGAAAACACAAATTTTGGATATCTCCTTTTATCATTGTATTCTTGTATTCGGTCTAAGCGAATGAATAACAATTTCTGTGATATGACAACTTTGATGATTAACAATTCCACCATCAAGTCACTCTCTTTTAACAAATTGGTTGTCTTGGAAAATCGAATCGATTGGTTCAATTGGGAGCGAGAAAAAGGGTCGGAATTACTTCAATCATGTAAAAATTGTGAAAATAGATACCTCTTTTTATTTTCAATCCCACTCTTTGTTTTAAAATTGCTTGAGGACAAGCAAAATTTCCAAGTTGGAGGTGGTTTGATAAGTGCATTTTTATTCACATTTTTATAACTATTTTTTGTCATTTTCTTTCACTTTTTAATTTATTGATCAACAAATTCAAGAAAAATCACTTTGGCTTGTTTTAAATGATGAAGGTAAAGACTTGGAGCAAATTCTTATGGATTTCGTATCAAATTCTTATACGAACAAAAATGAAGGAAGTCAAACATTGATCGAAAAGAGTGCGAGAAGACTCAATTTCGTACAGAACACGCCCCTAGTGTGTTGGAAAACATGGCCATGCTTCAAAAAGCACAAAAGCAAGAAAAACAGAAAAACACGCCCAGGCTGTGCTTTTAAGCACGACCGTGTTCGGCCCTCCAGCAAAGAAAACACGGCCATGCCGTGCTTAAAAGCACACCCATGCCAAGAAATTCCAAAGACTAACAAAACACGGACTGGTCGTGTTCATATGTACGGTCGTGTTCGTCAAAATTGCCGAACACGGCCATGCTTTTCTTCCAGGTTGAGACTTTTTTGGGCGAAAATTGTGGAAGTCTTTCCTTTTTGCTTTTGATAACTTTTGTACAACTTTTATATCTTTTTTTGTTGCACTAAGCTCCATTATTCCCTCAATTATCACATGAAAACAAGGATTCAACAACCCAACTATGGTAGTGGAGCAATTATTTGTCAAGAGATGACATTGTTAATGTGTTCTTTCACAAAAACAATGTCTATAAAATCCAAGAGTTTGGGTTGGAGGAATTCATTCATTCACTCTAAGTTTCATTCCTAGTTAGAAAGCAAAATACAATGAGAGGATAAAAGAGAGGTAGAGTTGGAGATTGAAGAGCATTGTAGAGGAAGGCTTGGAGCTCAACATCATTGAAATCAACCAAGGAGAAAGTTTTGTTTGGTCTTGAATAGAAGATAAGTACACCATGTCTATTTCATTCAAATCTTCTTGTGTAGCTTATTCTTTTGTCAAAACCATGTGTAGCTAAATTCCTAGTGTTTGAATGTAATGATCTCTAGAATGAATTTGTGATTAAGGTTTGTATGTTTTTAATAAAATCTTCATGTTTTGTGTGATTCACTTATATTATGGTTTGTTCATTCGAGTTAATATTTCTTGTATATTGATTTGAAATCTAGTCCTCATCGGGTAATCGAGAGATTTATGATGAGAAAGAACCTTTATAAGTGAAAAGAGTTGCATGTAATCCTAGATATAAGACGACATAAATCTTATGGATTAGGGTCAAACCTAATATGGGAATTCACAATTGGTTATAATGCAATCTTGGGGGTTTTAACTAGAAAGAGATTTCAGTTAATCAACTTGAGATTAGGAGTTTTTCACCTTGAAAGAGGGTTTAACTGAAATTGGGAATTTCTACGGTCCATGAAATATGAGATTTTATTAAAAGAGGATGGTTTTTACTTAAGGTCTTATGGTTGTATTTTTATCTTATTAAATCACAAAAACATTCTAGAAGGATTTACATTCAAACACATTTCTAGCTCTTGATTTCTTATTTTACAATCTCCTTTTATTTGATCTATTGTAAGTTGTTGATTATTTTAATTTCTTTATCCAACAAACCTCTGGAAAATGTCAGATTAGATAGCAAAAAGACGGTAACTACTAGTACTTATAATCCTCGTGGGAATGATACTCGGTACTCAATAATCTATCTATAAAACGATAGATGCACTTGCCTAAGGTTTTTAAAGTAGCTTTTGAGTCATCACAAATATAAATCCAACCAGATAAATCAATTTGTGTGATTCAAACTGTGATAAGTACGAGGAATTACTTGGGGTATTTTTTTTTCTCTTGGAGCAATAAAAAAGGGCTAGGAGAATGTAGGTCCCAAGGGATGTCAGTTAAGTTTAGAAGCGAGTGAGTTGAATAGACTTAACCAATTTTTGGATTTTAAATTAAATAAGAGTTTTACAAGTATTTTGGAAGACAGATGGGTTCAACCTCAACAGGAGAGTTAACCACTCAACAAACTCGAGTGAGTTGTTGATAGAGTAACTCAGTTGAGTGAAGTGAGCTCTTTTAGAAAATCAGTTTACTTGGTTTTTACAGCGGAAGTCTTACACCTTTTTTATAGAATGGTTTTCAACACTTGTTTTAGATTAAGTTATTATCATTTGAGTAAGCAAATATAAATCAACATAAAATGTGCAGAAATAAAATATTGAAAGTAAATGACACAAAGAAATTTTATAGTGGTTCGAGGATGAAGTGATTCTTCTACTCCACTCTTCTCCAACTCCTGGAGGTAATCCACTAATGCAACAGGTCGTGTTACAAAAAGGATAGAACAGTCCGGGTAAACCTTAATCACACAGCTAGCTTCACTCCTGGGACTCAGCTTCTTTGTAAGGCAGTTGTCTCACTACTTTCAGCTCTTCAAACCCTTCGGACTTGATCACACAGCCTTCCGTTGAATTTGAAACAGGCTCTAACTTGAACCTTAATGTACGTCCTTCACCACGTGAAAGTGCAGACCTCTTGTTCTTGAATAACAAGATTTCCTCTTCAACAGGTTGAAGCTTTCTTCCTTCATTCACTGAATGTGTTGGTTCAAATCACTTCGAGAGTTGAGGCTTGAGGATTTGAATGAATAGCTTGAGAGAATATTATGCAGTTGCTTATTTGCTCAGATTTCTCTTATATTGTCACGTGTATTTCTGTCAGATTTTTCCTCAGCCTTTTAGTGATAGTTTCAAAAAGTGTTCGCTGAAGAGATAAACTTTTTTGAAACTTAACTTCTTGATCATTGGCTTGTCTTATTGTGCAGCTTTTGATGTTGACCTTTCTTTAACATTAATACTCTGCAGGTTACCTGAATCACACCAGGTTTCTGCAAACATCTCATTGGTTCACAGCTACTTGCAATCATTCAGCAAGACAACTTTTAAGGTGCAGGTCTGTCCCTTACCGTTTCGGGTAAGTCTTTCACTTTTCTTTGCAACGGACTTCTTCAGCTTTCTTCGAGTTTTTAAGCTGATTTACCCCTTTATTGAGTCTTCTCCATGAATCTTGGATGACTCAGCTGTTATTCTATTGAAAGACACTGCTTCTTTACTTGTCTGATAGTCTTCTTCAATACTCAGCTACGACACAGTTGAATCTTCACTGCAATTCTTCAGTCAGTCTTTTGTGATCTTCAACTCTGCTGCTTCATGACTCAGCTAATTTCCTAGCTATACATAGTTGAAATACAACAGAAAATGAGGTGACAACTTTCTAATCAAAGTTTTCTTTGCATCATTAAAACTATATAAATAAATTTCCTAAAAGCGAATATTCTTTGATAACTAATAAAATGGTTGTATGAGTCTTATTTTCTTGGTTTTGGTCCATAAACTCAAGGGGTATTTTTTTCCTGTACCGCAAAATTCTTTATTAGTAAAGAACGAAAGATGTAGGCGGGTTTTTTTGAACCATATAAAATCTCTGTGTATATTTTATATTATGCCTGTATCATTTATTTTTTTGTCATTATCTTGTTGGTGTGATTTGTCGGTATTCCGAATAAATCAAATCTTGGATCACAACATGCCTCCGCTGCGCCCAACACATGTTTATGATTTAAGAAGAAAGTTATCGATTTTTTATTGACGATATTTTCATCATGTTTTTTTGTGTTATGTGATTTATCATTTGAGATTTGAGTATTTATGATATTATAGTTTTTTTATGATTGAAACATTGATTTTTTAAATTAGATTTAGTACGTCTATATATTTAATAATATAAAAATATATAATTTTATATGTCTATATATGCCGTACTCATATCCTTAAAATTTCAAAACATGACATATTTTCGTACTCGTGTTATTCATACCTGTGTCCCATTCTTCTGAACCGCACACTTGATCCCACCGATGTCGAAGGGGAGAGTGAGGAGGGAAAACACCACCTTCACGTGATTATTGGCATTCATATTAAGGGATGATAATTACAAAAATGCCCCTAAGGTTTGGGCTGATTACAAAAATACCAATTGATTTTTGAAAATTATAAAAAAAAAAAATAACCTTAAGGTTTGATTTCGTCTTGCATTTGTTCCCTTCATAAATAAAAGATATTTTAAAAACCCCTCTGATATCCCCTTAAATTTAAGATTGAATCAAGTCTCAAAGGGTTTTTTGTAGTTTTCAAAAAATTCTCAGGATTTTTATGTAATTAGGCCAAAAACGTGTTTTTTTATCCCTTCATACTAATTAGTATTTCAAAGGGTATCTTAACCCAACCAAAATTCACACAAACGTTCACTTTTATATTACTTATAAGGTGCATGTGCGTCGCACGTGGACTATAAATCCTATTTAATTAATTAGTTTGTTTAATAACCTAATGGTGTAAACTTGAATTGTTGGAAAATATTTCATAAACCAGAAATAATTATAAGAAATTCATCAATACGCTATAAATAATTCCAAGGCACGCACTTCTAAAATGGAAAACAATAACTTACTAATTTGAATGATGTGCATGATGAAATAAAATATTCAATGAATGAAATTCAAGACTAAAAAAACAGAAATAAGTTTCTATGTGAAATCATGATTATAATATTCCTTTTCTTGTTTGATCTTGATGGTGGGAGGAGTCTTCTTACTAAATTTCAATGATTTCTTCATATATTATTCTCTAAGATTATTAATGGCCCCTTCTTCATCGCTTAAAATCAAGATATTAATGTCATCTATTCCTTAATCTTCTATGAGTTGCTTTTCTTTTTTTCCGATTACCGTCTTTTTTGAAGATGCAATGCTTATTACCAAGACCATTTGGTGTGCCAATTTTGTCAGTATCATATATAATCTCATCACATTCGATTGATGTTAATTTTAATCCCCTATGATATTTGGACTCGTGTTCTTTCTTAATACATAATAAATTTAAATAATATATATTTATAAAGAGATAAATTAATAAACAAAAATTTTATTTAGTAAATCACATGCTTGGTTGATGTAAATGGTATTCATCAATCACGCATCCAATATATATAGTTGTGACATCATCGAACATTGTACTTCGTGTACTATCATTTTCTTGACGAGATTTAGCACTCACCTAAATCTACACTTAAATAAATATCTTTTTTGTGTATTGATGTATGTATAGTTATATTTTGATTTATCACCTAGTTATTGTTTCCACCTATTCTTCATTACACTTTTTGCAGGGGAGTGGGATACTAATGTAGAAATACTTGGCATACAATTAATGGCGTATCCAGGAATTATTACGGGTGTGCCAATACTCGAAAATGGGGTAGGCCAATTAAAAAAATTAAAAAAAATACACAAAAATATTAACAAAAATAAATTAAAAAAAATTACCTAGTAAAAAAATTAAAAAGGGGGGGCGAGGCCCAGATTGCCCCCTTATCTCCGCAATTGCATACAATGTAAAGGCAAAATAAACAATCAACCAATATTAGATCATCTAAAAAAAATTGGTGCATATAATGCTTGGCAAACAATTAGTGGAAATATAAGTTGAATAAGATCTAGAAAGCCAATATTATATCATGGAAATATTATACAATATTATCTTATAGTTAAAAGATAACTCCCAAACATATTAAATGGGCAGTGGACACTAAATCTCAAATAGCATCCACCGCGTGTCATTCATTCTGTTATATTATGTTATAATCTTAACCCACGGCCCAACCCCACTTCCTATAACTCATGACAATCAAAGTTTTATTAAGGAAGCATTTGACTCAATTTAATCTCAATATACAGAGTCATGTTGATGTTAGAAAAATGGACCATCATTTTAGTTTAGTCAACATATCGACTTAATTCATAATAGAGCAACTTTGAAAAAACATGCAATCAAGTTAAATATCATCTTGGTTTTACTATTAAACATGAGAAAGAACTTGTAGATATGAGCAAGAACAGTTAATTGATTTTCTCTAAATAAAGGACTATAACCCAGAGAAAGACAACATCTACAACTCAAAATAGAAGATGAATGATTTTTGCTTGAAAAGAACCTAAAAATCCACCACCCATTCACATTTAAAATCAAAGACTACGACGTGGAGCAACAAACACACCAGACCAAAAAAATAATATAAGCCACCTACAGTACAAAGGCAAATCTTTTAACCACGACCTGCAATCCAAAGGAGAAACCACCTTGTCCATCCAATGTTCGATCTATCAATCAAATCTATGTATTGCTCAAAGTAAATCTTTCAAATCAACCATTCGTCCTCTGACCTTGCGCACCATTCACCATCTTGCCTACTACTTGAAAGTGTCTACCACGACTTGGAAAACCGATCGAGTGAAAAGAGAAATAAAAAAGAGAGTGAAATCCCTTTTATACCAAGCTTAAACCGACTCAATTTTAATGGTTCGACAAAATAGTGACGCCAGAGAAAGAGAATGAAAAAAGGGGTCAGGCGGGGGTCGAACGGCGAGAGATCGTTACGGCTCTCTAGGTGTTCCCCTCTCTTGTTGTTCCAAGTTAGAACTAAACAAACAATATACCTATAATTACACTTTTGCAATTAAAAATAATGAAACAAAAAGGGTGTTTTAGTCTCTCCAAATTTCTGCAGAAACAACCATACTCTTATAATAGAAATAGATAGATATAGATATACATAAAGCTCATTTGAGGCCAGTTTGATAAATTAATATACGAAAGTTAAAGAATATTCCCGATAAAATCTATCAAGCTACTCGATTAATACAAAAAGAATGCATATATAATGATCAAACTACTAGAGCTCAAATCGTGTTTAACTCAATTAAAACTCTTTGAGTTTAATTCAATAAACAACCAAACCAAGCTCAATACAATTGTTAAAACTCAATAAAAGTTCATATAAATTTGATCAATGCCTTGGTTCGGCTGATTTGTACTCCGCAGTCTGAATAAAAACTCATTCTCAAACACACAATTTACATATACACTTCCCGTAGAGAACTGTCAAAAATGTGAAAGTTTAAGTTTAATTTCTGATGAAGTTCCCTGTGATTTTCATATTAAATACTACACTTCAAAGAGTGCTTAGTGAATTAATTGAAACAGGGCATTTGCAATGATAAGTGAAACAGGTTAAAGTAATTGAATGCAAGTCTTATAATTATCATAGTACTTGATAAATGTTACTCAACTATTTCATCTCAATTATTTCAACAATTTTGTGTACTAATCCAGATTTAGCCAAAGAACTAAATGCATATAACCACTTTGCAAACTGATATTTATGTTAATGAATGAAACATACTTGCATAGAGTTAGTATGTGTAGAACTTGCCAAATGAACTTTCTAGTCTTCCAAAATCCACATATCCCTGTTAGTTCATAAACACGTGCAAGATAATTAGCATCATAGTATATAACACCAAGATACTAAAAATGAATATGGAGAGTATCCCCACCTCACTCTCCACTACACCCCAAAACCAAAGGAGAACCCTAAAAAATGGGATGGTTAGACATGCTTCAAGCTAGTGTCTCAAGGATGATTCTCTCCGTCTGTTTCAACTGTAACTTATTAAGTGCACAGAATTTCGGAAAAAAAAATCATTATAAGACCTCAAAGTCTGACTTTTTTCTATCATCTCGAATATTTGGCGTTGATGCAAATCCGGAGAAGAGTGAAAGAGATAATGAATATTTATACTTCTAATACCCAAAAATAACATAATATGTACATAATACATTACAATATCTTCTACGATGGTCATCTTGTTCTATTGATAATAGAGCAAAAGCTTTTGGGGTAACATGCTTTTTGAACCCAAATGACTGTACAAAGTAGCTGCTAGCGTCACATGCAGGAACGACAAAATTGTCAATTTCCAAAAATCCTACAAGAAAATGCACAAGAACAAAATCAAGAAACCAAACACACACACACACACATATTTATGCATATACTATATAAATACACATATATCATAATTCATATATGTAAGGAAGCGCTACCCAGAACAATGACTAGGGGGTTCGGGTTTATATTTTTCTGATTCGATGGTAATTATTGGGTATTCAAATTTCAAACCGACATCGGAATCAAAATCCGATACCGCAAACTATGGATGCGAGCAGTAATTGTAGCGTTTTTGCTGAATCATTAACGAGATGTTTTTGGTTTTTGTTGGTGTAATGGTTGCAGCTAATTAATGCAAAATGTCTTATCAAAGACTATTTTTTTTTTGTTAAAGCAATTTGCATTATGTGAATGCTGGTAGTGTTACATATATAGATACTTGCACAAAAAATTATATCTTACCTATTGAGGATTATGTCAGTCTTTGTGATCTCGATGGTTGGGAGTTGCAATTTGCAATATGGAGTTGAAATGAAACATGATGGTGATGATGGGGTTAGAAAGTAAGGATTGGGACTTATGTAAGACATTATACTAAGTACACATTCCTAATACTTTGTAATATATGTAAATATGTAATGGTGCTTGACTGACATATGCAACCAGGAGTCTGTTTCTGAGGGGTTTTGAAGTAATTGATGTAGTGCCAGATAAGAATTATGCATAAGTAGAAAATAATGCGGGTGATGCTATATATTTCAGGTTTTAGGAATTTTAGGAAATTGTTATGATCAATACAAGCGTTGATTGGAGCTATACTGGATCTGAACAATACTAGTGGTGATTGTGATCTGCATTTTTTTATCAAGGATCGACAATTCAGATTATGGATAAAATGAGTATTGTTATTAACAAAGATTGGCTCGAGAAACAAGTCTAGGAGAAAGCATGCATAATTTGATGGGGAGTTCCTTTGAGGTTGCCTTTGTATTAATTATGCTTTAGAACAATCCTAAAGGTGAGATTATATCTCCATGCATAGCCTTCATCTTTATCTTAGCATTACTTTTTCCTTTGCAATTAATCATTATCCTAAAGTTGTAAATTGAACTATTATTATGTTCTTGATGATGGTGATAGATTGCACTTAAGGTGAACTTTTTAGATGGGCAGAAGTACATAAATCGATATAATTAAGAGGCAAGTGATAAATAATTTAATTTGTAAATAATGTTTCCTATTTTTTAATTTCTCCATTGCTTTTAAGGAAATCTGACCATCCTTCTTTCTCTCCGTTTTCCATTCTTATTTACTTTTCTTTCAGGATTTAGATGGAAGCCAATCAAGACAAATTTGACTAATGTAAAAGAAAAATAAATTTGTGAAGGAATCTAATTGCCAATGCAGGAAATCTGAATCTGATAAAATGTCATTGTATCTCTTCTTTTCCCTTTTCCATGTGTTCATATTTTTTCTTCTCCATTTGATCCGCTAGGATGAATAATTAGATTTGTGTATACCTTATATTTAATATTTGAGTTCTATATTTAATTCACGGAAATGCATTGCTATGTGAATAACATTATAGTATCTTTAGTGAGATCATACGACAGTCATAAATATAATTTTATATTTAATATTTGAGTTTTGTACATACTTATTCGTTATATTATATTTTTATTCTGCTGAAGATCTCATGAACCATCTAAACTATAATGCTATTTATGTGGCAATGTGTTTGCGTGAATTATATGCAAATAAGAAGCATGATGTTTTGATGTTTGATAGTTTCTATTGTGAATTGGTTTTCACTTTGATATTTTGAGTGGATGATATATGAATCTTTCTCCCAATTAAAAATTTTCTTAATAATTTTGGGAGTACGTAATGTAATGTTCATGACTTAAACCAAATTATCATAATTGTTTCATTATATAGATCTTTTTTCTTGAAATTTGGTAATTAAATATTTGATATTTTTTAAATTGGTGTTTTAATGGTCAAGACAAGCTAAATATTGTTTACCATTGCTTGTACGTTTATTTGCTATCGTGATTTATATGCTAAAGAACTCTTTGAGACTGACTAGATTTTAGAAAGATCTTTTTCTAATTAATACGACAAGTAAAATGTCACTTGTACTCACTATTCTCCTATATGTCATTATTTTTTCTTCTTTTGTGATAATATAGATTTTACCTTGAGCTAAAACCTGAATTTTTGTTAATTTCAAAAGTGTGCAAATCGGAGAATCGGTCTTACTCTCCGTCGTCGTGAAATAATACTTCTTTCCCAAAGTACACACCCCACTCAAAACATGGATATTCATTGCTAAAATTTGATTGGACTAAAACACCCTTTTATTGTATTAATTTAACTGCAAAAAAAATATAATTTACAGTTTTAGATAACGTAGAAGTATACCAATGGGATAGCTGAGGATATTTAAATGACAATTCACAGTGGCGATAGTGGACTCAAAAGGCAGAAAAGAAAACTTCCCCTTAACACTCTCCTCTCTGAGACAAAAGGGATCTCATTTTTTTAATCTCTTTCTGGACAAAGTTGATTTAAACAAGTCTAGAGAAAAGTAACTTATAATGCTGAAGCTTGGTGGATGAGGTGGAAGATATGGCGGTTTGCTGACAGTGGTGACAGTGTGGCGAATTTGTGAGGCGGATCAGTATATGAAGATGAGTGAGTGGAAAAAATATTGATTTCAAGTTGACACTTGACAAAAAGGATGAATCTTTTTAATCCTTTAATTTTAGTTTAATGTTTTTTTCTTGAAACATAAACTAGGTTAGCAATTTTTATGGTTTAATTAGTATTGGAAAGTGCAAATTGATTTAGTGAAAACTAATAGGTTTGCTTGTGATTTTTCATTCTAAAATCATTGTATCATGTTAATATTTGTTGAAAAATGATAATAGTATTTGCATAGCTATTGATGTATTCTTTCGGGTTTCGTTTGGTTGGTATCAGGTAATGGGCTTGATTAATTCCCACCCAACTTTTTGACCTTATCCAATGGATATAATATGGCCCAATAACCAGTTTGATTGTTGGATTGTTTGGGTTTACTAATAAAGAGTTTGGTTGAAGTTAGGTAATAATAGCCCTTGCACTATCATATTACAGTTATGTCCTCAAGTTAGTATGAATATTCCAAATTTGACCCTCTTCCTATTTTTGCAAACCCTCTTCCAACAGGTTAGTATTTTGCACACTCGACACTGTGAAGACGACCGCAAGGAGTTTTCCTTCTGAAACCCTCTTCTCATTGAACAACCCTCTTCCTATTTTTACCAAATAAATCAGACCCGAGGTCATCTTCCCACCTCATTGAACACTTGGAGCCATTAACCATCTTGCTCAAAACTGAGGGTTCAAGATTCTCCACTCAACTGGTAATAAACTGGCAAATTTAAGAATGATCAAACAAGAGACAAAGGTGTTGGAGGTGAAAGAATTCGGAAGGTGATGCATCCGTCAATAGTTAATAAAGACTAGTGTAGCTTAAGTCGTATTTTCGTGTCAGTTTCTCGCGTCTTCATCTCAGTTTATTTGTGCCTTCAGTTCAGTTTCGTCTTAGTTTATTTTGTGTCATTGGGTCAATCCTCTCTAAATTAGTACTAATGTATGGCTTTGTCTTTGGAAACGATTTACCATGCATTGGATCAATAATTGAGAGTCTATACGACTGCATCATTCCTCCAGGAAAAAGGTGAAACACGAATAAATGTTAAAACTTTCATAAAACTGAAAAATACTTAATTGTTGACCAAAAAGGGGAATATATGAGCAAACAGCCAAAGTGCTTTCGTCATACATATAGCAACCAGAAAAAACAACTTATCGATTACTAAATCAAACAAAATGTTATATCTCCACATAATAATAACTAATGTGGTTCATCCAGCAGATTAAACAACTACCTCATGACCAAATAAGCGGAGCAGTCGTATGAGCATATAATGTAGTTCTACATGAATGCATCATTGGATATCATCCAGTGGATTAAACATGTTCAATAAATAACCTGTTCTAAAGGACTACATCATCATGATGCATCATTCATCAAGAACATATGCAATTCAATAAATAACTTGTTCAATGCATTTACTTGTTCACCAAATGTAGAATTCACCAACATACAAAATTCAATAAACAACCTCCTGAAAACTGAAGAATTCAACAGTTGAACAGAACAATAGACAACCTTGGAATAAGCCATACACATTGATGTTCACCAAAATATTAAACCAATAAAACATTAGTGTTAATCCCAGTATAACAATTTCGACAAAACATGCCCATGAGCTCGACCAGAGGGTCTTCGAAGTCTGCTGATTTTCTTTTATGACCGGAGCTCTTCTTTGCGGATCCAAAATTTCTAGGAGTGTCTTCAGGTTGACAAACGGACATCATCTCGGTTTCATCTTGGCTCTCCTCGAACAAGTTGCAAAATTGATTTGGGGGCTCTTCGTCTGGAGTTGACATACCACACGTGATTGACCACTTCGGTGAATCCTTCTGCGTATTCTCTCGTTGCCCTATCTTTTCTAAAAATAATGACCCAGTCATTGTAAAATGGCCAAGACTTGAATCTCATAAGCCGATCATTTGCATCAACCTACAAAATGCAAATCCAAAAC